>BGPT01000683.1:157599-262798 GCA_003297045.1 Symbiodinium sp. clade C Y103
CCTGTCAACCAGAGACCCGAAAAAGCGGTGAGTTGAAGCCAAATGAACCCGCACTTCTTTTGCAAGTGGCAATGTTTCAATAAATGTTCTGTTGAAGAACTGGATCCCACCCAGATATGTCTTCCACATACAATCGTTCCAAGACGTTTTGATTTCAGTAGAAGAGACGATCCAATGGTTGTGCAGTTTCCCCTGACGCCTTTTTTTTTGAGCTGCGGCTTTTTTTTTTTGAGCTGCGGCTTTTTTTTTGAGCTGCGGCGGAAATTTCAGTCACAATGGATTGCGGCACTTTTTTCATCCTCCGGTTGGATCTAGGTATATATTATGATACCTTGCAAGGGATTGGGTAATTTGTTGAGATATAGAGGGATATAATCACAGGGGATATAGTAGGGATATAATGGACATGATTCCGCTCCACTAACATTAGATTCCCCCTAAACCAAGCCATGGTCTAGTATTGGATCAAATGGGACCTACTTTATCATTTTTTTGGGGAACCATATATGGGGAATTCAATATAAGGGGAAAGGGATTATTATGACTATATATGTATTATCATATGGGAACTATATCGAAGCCTCGGAAATACTGGTGATTTCATGGGGATAAGGGGTAATACCATCGTTTCCAAGCCTTTGGTGGGGCTTGAGGCAGAATCCCCATGTAAAAAAAAACGTCTCTTTCATGTTGGGGCCCATTAACCGCAAGCCGCCTCAACGCCTGAACTTGAATACCGAGCGGGGCAATACGATTTCAGAAAACATTCACCATGTGTCCTAGTCTGAAAAGTGTTCCTCTTTTTGCCTTATCTCAAGCAATCGTCCCAAGCATTAAAGAAACATGTATTGAAGATGGTTAAGGCATATTGACCACTTATCCCATGCCCCTTCTGATAAACCCTACCTTTATGGGACCCCAAGTTGTGTCCATTGTCCTCACCCCTTCGCCCCCCTGGCCATGTTGCTGTGCCGTTGGTTAAAGGTGCCGCGCTCGACATCTTGCCCTCGGAACGCAAAAATATTCCGTCCGTGACTCTGTCTGATGATGGGGGATACCCTCCAGTAATCAAACATAGCAATGGAAATCCCCTATAAATGGAGGTGTTAATATGTTTTAACGGGAAGATGATCTATAAATGGGATTAAATGGGGATGTTCCATTGCTATGTTTGATTGCCAGAGGGTACCTCAAAATTGACACGGAAACAATACTATTTCAAATTTCTATAAGGCAACGCAAATATTATCACTTTTTCGGGCATCCTATGTTCACAAAAAAACCATGTGATCGGCACAAAGCTGGCTAGCAAGTCCCAAACAACTGCGCTTGTCCTTTGGTTGTCCATGCTTCTAACCGCTTGCCAGTCCAGGGCATAAGTGTGTGGTTGGCTAGGCATCCTGATAGAGTCTGATAGAATAGATACGATCTCGCGGATATAATCCAATCCCAGTAATCATATCAAAATATATCAACATCTCCATGTTATAATCCCAAGAATTTATCTTCTGGTTTCCCCTACTAAACCTCCTTAAACCATGGTTTCTGGGACTTTCTGTAGACTGCAACGGGTTTCTTTCGGTGCCGAACATCCCCATGCCCTCGGGTCTCCCCGCCTGAGAGGCGCACGTGACAGGGCGGATGCACCCGGTAGTGGAGCTGTGGGATGCCTCGGTCGGAATCCACCAGGAGACCCGTCTTCAGTTCCTGGCGATGCCGCGGGCGTCGAAGGCTGACATGGGCAAGTTGAAGAAACAGGAAGGCATTTGGGTTGAAAAGCACCATGTTACATGTTTTTTTTGTGGGATTTGTAGATACTTGATGATGATGATGATGATGATGATGATGATGATGATGATGATGATGATGATCTTTTATTGGGGTTGCAAATGGAGGTTTACACCCATGGCTGGCCCTATCTGGCCTTAGATGTTTAAGTACCCTCCAGTTCTCAAACATGGTTGGCTGGAAAATCCCGATCAAAAACGGAGCTGATGACACCGGAGGGCAAGGCGACTCATTGTCGCAGACAGCCGGGCCTGGAAAAACCAGGTAAATGCGCTGAGTAGCGTAAGAAATCCTTCTCAATCCTTCTCATTCAAAGGAAATAATAAACACATACAGTCACATACAGTTCATTGGATTGGTTTAAGGGAAATTTGAAACCGGAAACCCCCATGTTTGATGGGGAAAGCCATGGCTTCCGGTGAAGATTTTCCCTGAAAACCAATCCAGTGAACAGTATATCAAAGTCCATTGGGAAAATAATCCAAATTTAAGGGTACCCTGTTTCGGACCAACCCATATATACCCATATCATATGTCAACCAGAACCCAAAGCATTCTACTAGGATTCAGGAGTTTGACAAGCTTCATGTTGACTGGAGTCTCTAAGGACTCTGGCCGGCGATACATCCCCCAGTTATTGCAAGTTTTCATGTTGGCAAAAATGATGATAAGAACAATTTTGTGCATAATATTCAATGGGGTCTTCTTCCATTCTGTCAGAAGAAATGCTTCCCGTCCTCGTGGCGCTCGGGGTTGAAGCGCAGGATCAACGAGCCAATGGCCAAGGTCTCGGCAAGCGGCCAATCGATGCGGCCTGCGAAAAGCCCAGGAAAGTCACGTCTAAATTGGTGAAAAACCATTATGATTCAGGGGAATTTATCATGATCTATGAGGATTTATTTATGATTTACTATGAGTAATTAGATATAATTATATAGTGGGATTTGAATCGATGTATTCATGATTTATCAGGATTCACTGGGGATTAAATTATGATTTCATGGTGAAAGTTCAACCAAAGCTGGGATTTCTGGTGGTCATTTGAGGATTCAAACGGATTGAATGGTGTTTCAATGGCAACCAAGGCTGATCACTCTTAGTATTTCATGATCCCGGGAAGTCAAGCATGATGAAGGTCTATACCATTCCAGAGCCTTTAGGTCTATCTTGTTGGGGAATCTAAGGTACCAACAAACAAACGCCAATCAAATACTAAAGCCTGGTCTATTCTTGGATGAATGAAAACTCAATTCCGCAAATCCTCTAGTCTGACCCCTCAGCCCTTCGATGTGGCACAAGACCGAGGGACCCATCAATGGACTCCTCATCTTGTGAATCCCACACCATAGTTACCACCTTGGAAGTTTCTATATTCCCTCCGCTGTCTCCAGTGCACAAACACAAAAATAGGGAAAGTCCCAATGGACAAACTCATCGGAAGAATCTTTACAAAAGTCCCGATGCAAAAACTGAGAGTTCAGAACAATCATCTTCACTAATGAGAGAGGGTCCCAACCCAGCTCAGACTTCAAAAAAAACACCAACTCGAGCTATCCCCAAGGGCTCGCCATGGTTTTGTATGCCGCCGGCCTTGTTGCAGTTGCGCCTTCCGCTTTTCCAAGGTCTCACGCACCTTTTTGTGCGCGTTCACATTCTCAGGGATACGACAGGCGGCCTGAATTTCAGAAGTCGCAACTCGATCGGTCTCGGACTTGACCAATTTGCGGTCGGTTTTGGGGGAAATCTGACATAACTTGTAGTGCTTGGTGCCAAAATGCTTGAATGTGCCAAATGGCTGGTTGCAGATTGGCTGAGTGGGCGAAAAAGGAAGGCAGACCGGCAGACCTAAGAAATGAAACCACGTGCAGTCAGCACTTTGACTGGATTTGAAGTGGGGTAGTTCGAGGAAAGAAAACAATGAACAATATGAACAATGAGCATGACTCATTCATTCCACTTTTAGTAGATCATTGTCTTCTGAGGTCTTCCTTCACACCAAGAAACCCATGTTTTGTTCTTCTGCCGGCCTCGCCAATCATCTTCAGCCACGACAGGGGCAAACCTGTGAGATTCACCGGCCGCTCGATGCGGGTGGGCCGATTCTGGAAACTCGACCCTGGCGGCCGCGGGCCACTGCGGGCCAGAGAAAAGAGGGCTTTTATGATTCTTTAAGCGACCAAAGCGTGGGGATGTTTCACCAGTATATTGAATGGAGAATAATGAGTCGATGCATATACATATATATATTTTAATATACATTTAATACATATGTAAATATATTATTATATAATGTGTGTTTGTATAATATTGTATAAATATATACGAGTACATATCATATAATTATAAGTATATAAAAAATATACATATATACATAACATAGATTATAAAAACCATTTTCATATATGACAATCCCTGGCATTGAATCAACTGCCTTCCTTGCACCGCATCTCCCCGATCAGAAAATGAAGATCAAACATGAAGGTTGGGCGTAGTGCTATCATTTTCAAACAAAACAAAACCATATCAATGTCAATATCCATAATATCAGTATCCTGTTATGTCCCTGTGACACTCCATTGTTTTTAATTACTGAGAAAGAGATCCCAAGCTAACTATTGTTATTGCTTATTTTGTTTTTTCTGTGACCCCTATAAATTGCTGGTTCAATTCCCCCCTTTTTTGCTGGTGATCCCCTCCTGGAAGTGCAGTGCCAGTTGTCAGTGGATATATCACCATAGTTGGATGTTGTAGGGGTTAAATTCCAACTTGTTGGGGTTTATGACCATACTCATAGCCATTGGTATAATCTCAACTGCACCCCAAGCTGGTTGCCCCCACGTCGCCCCACTCACCGTCAGCCATGCACAGCCTTCGAGTTGCGACTCGCGTTCTGCTTCAAACTCCTGCAGGATGTGTCGCTTCAAACGCTCCACCTGCTCTTGCGTCAGCACACCTCAAGATGATGAAAGGAGGATGTGTGTGTGTATATATATATATATTACATCACGGAGAATCATGGGATATGCATGGATATGCTACATATAATCTCATGACCCATGAGGATATAATTGGATAATGATGACTATGGGATACTTAAGTACTTGGTGAATCACCCCATGCAGCCATGGCTACAGTGGGATGATCCTCCAAGTGGATCTTGGTAGATCTGCTGATGCCTAGTCTGATCCCTGGTTTGATCCCTGGTTTGATCCCCAAAACCTGGCTGGTTTCATTGGTAAATTGGGGGTTGAAACAGTAAATGATCACTTTGGGATACTTTGGGGGCTTTTGACCACCCCAATCACTCAGCCAGGGTTTATCAATCCGAGGTTGACATTGATCAATAAATAGATGGGGCCAATATGGGCCAATGATACAGCAGCGGAATTCAGGGATTGGCGAAGTGACGAAGGGATCCGCAATTGCTCAGAAGCGCAGTTGTGATTCAAAGATACAAGAAACATCGAGAATTGAGAGACTCTCTTTGCACCCACATTTCGAGAACTAGACCGGATGAAACGATTTGAATTGGAACAACAAAATCGCTTCCCATCCACAAATCCGTTCATATCCATCCCAATTCCCAAGAATTTCTCTCCAACTCCCAGACATTTTCCAGGTTGAGGTACCAGTCTCGACCAGCAGCTCGCTGTACTGTTGGGAGACGGGCAAATGTTCCTTCATCCGTCTCTGTGAAAGCGGCTGCGTCAAGGATGGATCTTCCGCCTACCGCCGACGGATGGGCTATGCTGTTGCAAAGTATGGAAGCTATGGTCCCATTGAGAAATGATTTACATTCCGTTGAATGACCAGAGGGTAGTTTCTGATGAATTTTTCGGACCTGTATGCAAATGATAGGTGTGTTTCAGATATGTTTGTATAATTTTGTATCATTTGGGCTCAGTAATGAATCATGGTTTGCCTCTTTTTGCCTCTAGAACATTCGGAATACATCAATCATAAACCAATCAGCAGTGATAAAAAACATTAACATACATTAACTATCAATTAATTCAAAAACAGCGGAAAAAGAACTTGATGTTCAAACAAACATGCTGCGGAGCAGCAAAATTTCAAACTGGCTAATGGTCGGCTGCAGGCTACGGAAGCCATGAATTCATCAACAGTATCTGTTCGTGTAAACCTTTTCATAGATATGGAAAACGCCTGGTTTCCCGTTTGGAAAATGATCGAAAAGGGGTGGGTTTTCCACTGGGACAATTTACCTTAGGGTACATCAGAATACAATCCCCCTTTTGTGTTAGGTAACAACTCCATATAGTCTTTGTCAGTTCAGACCATCCCATTTTAATAGGCTCATTTTCTCTTGGGGACACTGAGATCACTAAACATGTCAAATTTGTCTGGATTAATTATCCCAATGACTTGCCGGAAAATCCAACATGTTTATGTTCCCAGCGAACTAAACCTCCATGGCTAGTTCGACGGCAGTTCCTATGTTGGCGGCAGTCTGCGCCCACCTCGCTATGTCCTTCGCGGCGATAACACACCAAATCCACCACCACGTCCTACCGATGAAAATCAGGACCCGTCTAGCATGGGCCGTACTGGGAGGGTTAGCCCCTGGTAAACATAAGAATTAAAAATCAACCAAAGATGATTTTCCCACTAAAACCTCCGTGTATTAGAGATTTCCCATTGCCATGTTTGATTAAAAAGGAGCTTGAAACGATCCTGTTAGTGGCTTTTTTCCCACCAGGTGAAGGCAATTGTTACCCTTTCAACCACCATTCACAATTAAAGCCCTGTCGACAACCGAAGGTTGGTCTGAACATAGGGTACCCCAAAATCTGAGCTAAAATCTAATGTTCCCAGTTTATCTTGGCATCACTTGGAGTATCCATTGAGGTCGAATTCTCTCCCCACATGATTAATGCTTATCCCCAAGCCCAGATTCTGACTAAGATATGAACACTCCCCAATGTGCACAGAATCTTGCAATTTTGTTTTAAAAAAAAACATGAAATCCCATCTGCAATTCTGACCATCTGTGCTCCAAATACCATCGGTATCTGGACCCTCAGGAGTGGTTGGAGCTACAGGTTGTTGTCCCTGGTTGGATCCCCATGGATGGCTCAGACTTGTTCTATGGCTCGTTGAAGACCGTCCTGTATTGCAGCGGATATCTCCTATATAGATCTATTTATTGTTGGTTACATCCCATGATAATTATACCACGTGTTTAGCCACATAAGTTCACATCTGATTTCAATTACATGGTCAGATGATCCCTCTTCTTGACGGCTTACACATCTTCAATCTCCATTTTGGCTATAGATTAACACATTTTAAAAACCAACACTAGTTATATCTCATTGACATCCGTGTTTATTGTATCCCACTTTAGCCAATGGTTTTTGTCCCGGAATATAAACTTAAGATCAATGCTACTTGTAATTACTTGTATATACTTACATATATATATATATATATATCATAAACCATATCCAATAAACCATTTTATGATCGGTTTCAATATTGTCATTTTGGAAAAAACAAATGCCTCAGGGACACTTTAAGATGTACCATTTATTTCATCATCTACCCACTGATTCTTGAAAAACGGCGGGACCTCTCAAGAAAAATCAACCAACCAATCTAAGAAAATTACACCACAAACCTGAAAATAGCTGTTGTCATCAAGCCATTTGGGGATGATTCCACTTGCTGACCAGAACCATAGGTTGGTTTCATCGGACCCTACCCTACCCTTGCCCTGCCGAAAGGGTCGCCTTGCGGAAGGTCTGGCGATACTCCGCCGCCAACTTCGACACGAACAACACGGCGTCCACCTGGTGTTGAATCCCGCGGACGCTCAGTGGTGACCGGTTTGTTTAAGGGGCCAAACATCGAGGGAACCATTCTGGGTCTGAAAAGTTCACAAAAACCTATAGTAATGGCAGTCTTTTTGAATGTGGAAAATGATGTAAGCAATGGATGTTTGAGTGTACTACCATTCTTCTAGTTGAATCACAATAATTCACTAATCACTAACCTGAAATAGGTCAATTGTTGGGACATCTTGGAGATAGTTCATCCAGACTCTTGATTCTACCATGATTTTACCATGAAACATTGAGGTCTCCTGTAGAATTTTCCACCAATGCGATCCAATTCCCAAACTCAAGGTTTCAAATTGGGCCCCTAAAGAAAGCATGTTGCAGCAACGGTACATTTGGCTTGGCCATGAAGTCGGGATCAGAGTGATCCAAAAAAAAAGTGACACCTTCATCCAGTTGTACTCGACATATCTTCAATTTCAATTGATGGTCTGGTGATCAAATCCCCAGTTTGGAAGAGTTTGACTTTGTCAAACTGTCAAAACCTCATCTTTTCTGCCACTTTAGGACTCAAGTGCTGCCCATGACGAGCCACGTCATCCGCATTCACGTGCAGAATCGGGGCATCGTTTACCTTGGCCACATTGGTGCCTCAGCCGCTACAGAGGTACACGGATAAGACCTACAGAATCCAACGACTTGTTGGTGGGTATACCAGCTAGTATACAGTTGGAATCGGTTGGGCAGTTTTAGTACTAGTCAGTTACTAGTCATCTCACTTTTTGTTGTGGTTTGTATCCTATACTGATCTACTGGGTTTTGTTCTGGCATCACCTATCTTTTGAAGACAGCCCGTGTCTACATACTAAATGTGTTTGTCCACTAGTTCATCCTCATTTCAAATTCAAACGGCCACAATATCATGGCCAATCTTAGACAAACCGCTGCAAAAGAAAGGTATGTTTTAGCTGTGTTGGTTAGAAAACATCGCCATTTAACATCAAAAGATCAACCACTACTTGAGTGTCCTATTCCATAAGTTATCCCCATAATACCACCATTATTCTTGCTTTAAATGAAACCATACATATAAAACCCCATCTCTTGCCATATATCCCCATGATTTTTCTATGTTTGGCACTATTTTCCCATGATTTTCCCATGATTTCCCATGATTTTCTCATGTTGTTCTATGATTTCTGGTATCCAAAACTTGGTTCAAACCGTTTCCACCTTGGGCTTTCCCCTCAGGGCACAGTGGTATGATGACCTCGCTGCGCGTGGATCGGTGGTGAAGCCCACCATATTGTTGATGACCTGACGCGGCCGCCGGGGGGGATTGCGAAGCTGCTATTTTTTGTTGTTTTTTTTTTTTGGAGGGGGGGAAAACATGGTGTACACCTTGGCAGAATGGATAGTTTGATTGTTTTTCGGGAAAAAAATATACAACAATAGTACGAGTAGTGCCATGTCTTTAGAAAAAAAATACAATTAGTCGTTTCAGAAAACGGCCAAAACTACTATCATTATTTTTTTTAAACTAGTAGTGCCTATCTATTTGGATATCCATTTACACTATTCACATAAACTACTATTGTGCCATAAACACTATGCGACACTGCAGCTGGAAGGGATTTTTGATGATTTATATATTGTGATAGAACATGATATAAACAAGAGATATTGGGTCTGCACCATAACTGGGAAAAGCTGGGACTATCTAGGGGATTCAGTGAGGAAGGGAATATCATAGGGATATAAACCAACAACTTTCGGAAAAACCGACCAAGTGGATAGTGGCGGAGGTGCCCCATAGTTAGCCAAGTTGGTTTATAACTCAATTATATAACTGTTGGAGAAGTATGGAGAAGTAAATACTACGAGTAGGTCCTAGATCAGATTAAGTGTTGAAGTGATTGCCAAGAGCTTTTTTGGGACTTCTATTCTTGTATATGCTCGTGTCGTATCCAAAACAACATCATTCTCTTCTGGAAGTCCTCAGTGGGCGCGTAAACGTAGAACAAATTAAGGAGTCTTTACATAAATCAGGCGTTCCTATTGAAGCATCGCTGTGAAGAGGATCACAAGGTTGTAGGATGTTGTAGGACTAAGCAAAGTTGTAGAATGTTATATACTTGTGTACAAGCTTCCAGTGTAAAATAGTGTAAACCTATGCTATGGTGAACTTCAGAGTGATCCTCTTTTGAACTTGCGACGATGGCCATGACCGGGGTGGCAGTGAGTTGTATTGTTTTGTTGCATCACCTTGCATCAATGATTGGCGAGTGTATTACAGGCATTCCAAACCCTGTAGAACAACCATTTCATTTCATTTAAAATGCCACCATACCACCACGCGAGGTGGGTTCTTTCTACCTGGGTAGCACTAATTTGACCAATTCAACCTTTAGCAATCAAAATCCATCTACCGCCACCGTTTTACCTTTCGTTCATCCAGCATTCGTTGCAGGGAAGGTTTACGGCGTACGGTATCCCGCTCCAGTGTCCCAGTGACGAAGTGCACCGTGCCACCCGTGGTGTAGGCGGGGAGGTCGCTGAGCTGTAGGCATTCCGAAAGGATGCCCTGCGGAACTGGCGACAATGTACCAGAAATCATGGGAAAATCGTGGGAAAACCATGGGAAAATAGTGCCAAACATAGGAAAATCATGGGGATATATGGCAAAAGATCGGGTTTTATACGTATGGTTTTTATGGGTATTTGAAGCAACTAAGAAGGGTGGTCTTATGGGGATATTCTATGGAGTGAAATATGTGGAATATTCACGGAATGTATACCAGTCCAATGTCATCAACCATGGTTGAGAAATCCCTGAACTGGGCATCGGTAAGGTCTTCCGAACTTCCACTCAATTGGGTCAAGAATGGCCAAGATGGGTAAAGTTAGTCAAGTGAGGGTCTAGGTATACTGACTTGAGAAATCAACTTCTAGACTCAGGATTTGTGATGCTGAGATCATAGACCTCCTGGATCCCCAAGCTATGAGAGTTTCCCTACCATGCCCAAAAGATCAGTTGCACCTGTCTCAAGGATATTAGAGATGGTCCACGCTCCCAAATGTATGGTCATTGGATTGGTTAATGGGAAAATTGGAACCGGAAACCTCGATATTTGATGGGAAAATCCATGGTTTCCGGTTAAAATTTTCCCCTAAACCAATCCAATGATATGGCCTTTAACAGAATGAATCAACCACCAAGGTTTTTGCAAAATCCACCACCTCTCAGCTCGCAAACTCCAACTGCCAGATGGCGCCTGTCCACAAAAGGCTGCATCGCCATGGATCAAGACACCCATGACACGGCGCATGTCAGTGTCGCCCATATAGTCCTGGGGGTGGCGCACATGTCGATGTCCGCTGGACTAAAGGGGTTGACTACACAGTATGACTATATACATGTTAAAGGGATAAATATGGATAAATATTGACCGTAGGTATGATCCGAGTTTTCATCTGGTGGGGGCCCATACTTCAAGAATTTTCGTAGTCATTTGGAATATTGTTTAAAAACATCAAGTCCAAAACAGAACGTGCAACCCACAAAATATGTTCCAAACCACTTTCCCCAACCGTGAAGTGAACCCAACCCCCCAACCCCTTCGCCCGGTCCTGCTTGGCGCGAGTCATGCCCAACACTACTGGATCCACCGCTTCCAAATGCGATGGGTTGGGAGCCAAGGTGAGCTGCACATCCAAGTTGCGGCCTCAGAAACCGTGGGAAAGATGGGGAGAAAATGGGGAAGTCCATAGATTTAGTGGCTATAGATATACATATATATATATATATATAATGTACATAGTAAACCATACATGATATGGAACATGATGATTTACAGGAATGGGGATTTCAGAGGGATTTCATGGGATGGAAAAGGATTTATATAATCAATCAGTCAATGGGATTTCATGGTGATTTACAAGGGATTTCATTGAGAAATATTTTTTATAAGCAGCAAACATGGAGAAAAAATGGGATACTCATCAATTCTGCAAGATGGTGCCCAAAACTAGGAATTCTATGGATTTGTATATTTAGAAGATCCGAATTGCCAAGGTCTTTTTGGGAGATCTACAGTCATGATTGATCATCTTTGTAATTGAGGTCTAGATGGGAGATCTGAAGATTTCAAACCATGTTGCATCGTCTTAAGCAGCCACCTGATTTTCTCCCAAGTTTTGTTGGTTTAGATCCCTAGATATCCCCCCTATAAAGCGTTGGCACCTCCATCACTTCTGGGCGTAAACGAAGAATTTTCCAGGCCGAGAAGCAAGTGCCGCGGGTGCCCAAATGATACTTGAGGTCGCCTGGTGCGGAGGAGGACCATAGCTGACCCATGGAAGGAAAGGCGCAAAGCAATTGGTCCATCAACGTTTAAAAGGCGAATGGATATACTGAATATATATATATATATACATATGTTCTATGCATATTACTATATATATATATATATGTGTGTGTGTCTTGCCTCTCAGCAACAAACGAGCAATCACTTGCTCTCTTGACTTTTCAGGACCCATAACTCCATGCGAATGGCCGGCCATTCAGACAGTCCGTAGCCACTGCTGGGCCTATCAAGTCGTTTTGCTCATCGAACTCGCTGCAAACGTCCTTCAAGCGCTTTCCCATGAAGTTCACCTGGATCTTTCGCGAGCAAATTGGATGATGATGTTCAATGATGTGAATGGAACATAGAGGACATATGTATATATATATATATACACATCTATATTATAATGCGATGATACGTATATATAAAACTAAATATAGTTATATAATATATAATTATACATACAATACATATGTATATTAATAAACCGCTTGACATCACCAACCACACCCAATCTAGAAATGTTGAGCATATATCACCACCCTTTTGCAACGGTTCCCAACTGCATCACCGGGAGACCAACTGGTCTGCAACACTGATCCAACGATGAGCACTGTTTCTTTCAATCCTCTCCACGGCTCTTAGTCACTTTCATATCTCAAAATATCTCAAGTCCAAAGAACTGTAGAAAAACGCAATTAGAACTTTTGACTACAGTTCTTAGTATATTATAGTTGACTGTAGTGAAGCATAATTAACTCACCTACGTAGAACTATATTTGCTATTCCAATCTTTCGTTGACTCCCCGTTCTTTTTTACCTTCGACCACGGTGGGAAAGCTTTTGCCAGATGGCTTCCCTGCTCTTCCCAGGTGCATATAATTACCCATTGAGGATGGTTTCTACTATTTGGTTGACCACATTATTGTCATATTGTAATTCATAGGATTAAGTTTGCATGAATTAGTACTCGGAGCTAGCCTACTTCGTGATTACCCATCACTAACGTATTCTGATCAATGACCTATTTATTGTGGGATAGCTGATAGTTATTTTCAGCTGGTGATTGGGAATCAGTGCCGTCATTCGTGAGATTGTTGACATCATAATCCCATAATTCCTATTAATATAGGACACGATCATAGTATCAGCTCAATGGGTGATCATTAACAATTCACTACAATTGAAGAGATATTTATGATCACATGTAATCACCAAGAATTAGCCATTGGTTTGACTGATTGGTAAAATGTTCAATTGTTCTAGTACTATAGACTACAGGATAAGAATTGCCCCTTCTGCGTGGTGGTCTCAACCAATATTTTTAAGAAGATGTGCGTCAATTGGGAGCAAGATCAGCCACAAAATAGGGTTGAACATGGCAAAGTGTGAGGAGAAACCACCAGCCAGCATCATCATTGCTTATATCCCCATTATATCCCCATTTTAGATTGTTAAATCCCATTGCTATAGCATAAGAATCTATCGTTATAGTCATGTTTCTTGATTCTTATAATAATGGTAACATCTAGATTCTAGATACTTGCTGAAGTGCTTGTTCTAGGAATTACTAGTAAATGGTAACTTATCAGATTACCCTCCGGTGCCATCAAACATGGCTGGAAAATCCCCATGAATAGTTCGACGATTTCCCAGCTAGAAACATCCATTTATAGCATTTTACAATAGGAACTCCCTCATTTCTAGATGATTTTCCCATTCAAACTTCCATTTGTATGGGTTTTTTCCTACATTTCTTCAATTGTCCCATGCTTTTCGCACTAAAGCCTCCATATTTTTCATAGGATTTTCCAGCCACCACCCTCCCCACA
Organism: Symbiodinium sp. clade C Y103; assembly: GCA_003297045.1. Lineage (NCBI taxonomy): Eukaryota > Dinophyceae > Suessiales > Symbiodiniaceae > Cladocopium > Cladocopium sp. clade C. Next base: position 171,370 of record BGPT01000683.1, read on the forward strand.
GCACGTCCATGGCTTCGACCAGGGCGCCAAGACGTTGAGCCGCCCACGGTGTGCCATGCCCAGCTGAAGGTGTTCCATGCCCAGCTCATTGGCCTGAGTCCAACACAGTGGAACCGGAAGCCCCAAAAATCCAACATATTATGTATTCATTACACATATCTATCTATTTATCTATCTATCTATCTATATATATATATATATTTATACATGTCATCATATATCTGTATATACCTTTAGATTTACATACTGTATCTATATATTATATGAGATCAGAAAAGATGCGATGAGATTTAGGTAAGTAGCGTAACTCACAACAAAAAGAAAGTAAAGCAAACATGTGGCTGTGTCTAGAGTCTACAAGATACACCAAAAAATTGAAACCCAACAAACTTAAACATCATCCTCTTCCCTCTTTCAATGGCGCCTTCTCCGTCAGCGCCCACAAGGCCGGCAGGAGCGCCTCGCAGCCCTTGAGACCGAAGCGCTTCGCCTGAAGCATCCCAGTCGTGTGGTCAAATTCCATGGGAAAAAATGCAGAAATCATGGGAAAATCTAGGTTTTGTGGAGAAATCATGGGAAAATCTAGGTTTTGTGGAGAAATCATGGGAGAATCTAGGTTTTATATGTTTTTTTAAATGTTTTTTAGGATTTTAACCAACAAAATGTTGCTGAAATTGAATGGGAAGATCATGGGATATAACGTGGTTGAGCCAATAAATGAACCAAATAAAGCCATATGATTGGGGCGTATCTCCTTATATAGCCCTTACATAGGCCTCATATATTTCAAGTATCTCCAATTTAGATACCTGAAATGGCCATTGAAATATGAGGACACCCTGGAATTTGTACATCCTTTGTGGAGAAAGCATGCTATGATCTTCTGGAAACAAACGTGCTGGTTGAAAACATCTATAGTACAATCGTTTAAGCATTACATACATGGTCTATAGTATAATATTGGTATATTGTGGTATATTATCATGGTTCGTACTGAGTATTGGTACAATATCATGCGTGTATGTATATTATGTATATATACACACATCACTATTGCTTTGATCAACATAATATACATGCTTCTCTTTGTTACTTTGATCAAGATATAGGTTTATTGCTACCATAATTGGCTCAACCAGGGCCGAAACTGAATTGGGAACAATTGCAGGAAAACCCTACATGTGTAGCGGTAAACAAAACATGGTTTGCTGTAGATTTCGCTTGAACCAACCTGACGCATGGATTATCCCACTTGGCAAATGGTTTGTCACTATAGTTCATACTTGAAACCATGTTGAAACCCATGGGCGAACCCTAGAAATTGATGGATCGTCCCCAGGAAGCATCGCAACGGAAGCAACGCGGGATGACCGTGTACAACGATTTGCCCAACGCGGGGGGGCTGCTGGCCAGGGCTTGATCCTTGGTCCTGATGTCCCCATTTCATGAAGAGTTTTCACATGTTTTTGACCCATGAAATCCAGATCTGGAACCCGGTTCTTGACCCTCCCTTTCGGCTTTGTCCTCGCCTCTGGGAACTTTTCCCCAAGAAAACTTTCCAAAATGCTGGCCCTCAGCAATCGATTCAGGGCCTGGCTGGTGATCTGAATCGGGAACTCTGGCTGGGCAACTGGCTGGGTTCACGTTCAACCACACAGCTAGGCAGCTAGGATTGAAATCAGTGGTTCGTCCTGTTAGGTTGTTGCCTTGGTTCCTCCCAGTGAGAAGTACTGGCTGGAAAATCCTTTCACTCTAGGACTTGGGATGATGTTTACCTCAAAGATCAGGATCTATGGATATGTTCGGAACTTTTCCGCCATGTTTGATTGCCAGAAGGTACAAGTTTACAATAGTCTACAGCTTATGTGCAGCAATGGAGCAGCTGCCACTGAGAATCCCGCGTTCTGAATTTGTTGGCAGGGTGGATCTGGCTGGCTACCTGTGGTACCATCTGTTGATGGGGGATGTTTGTATCCACAACTGCACTGCCAGCTGAAATTTGCGATAAGGTCAACCAGGGTAGCACCACCATGACACCACCACCAGTACCACTAGTCACTATTCATTTTGAGTATGTCCCACAAATAATACATATATCTAAGTCTAGTCTATATAAGATTTTCCGATTTTTGGATCGAGTAAAGGGACAGCCACCATCAACCAATCAAAATTTTGGGGATATGTTCCAACTTTTGGAGCAATATATCATCACGTCATGCCACCGCCGTAGCACGTGGCCCGCAACAATCTGTCCCACGCGCCTCACGTTGTGTTTCCTGATCCATGTCTGCTTGAGCCACACGGGCTTCCAAACGCTCTTCCAACCAAAGCCTGCCGGGCCGAGTCGAAAATGGGAAAAGTCCATCGCAGTCCGGGGTTTGGGGATATCATTTGGCTATGGCTCAAAATTATGGTACCAAAAATTGTCATTTTTTATGGTAAATTAACATTAACCAACCAAATATATAGGGTCAATAATTTTGAGCCATAGCCAATTCGGAGTTCAACGGAGACCAAATGCAGCACAGGAAATCCCCAAACCCAAGGCATTGAGTGGGGATCCTGGCGGGTCAGGAGGTGGAAAACCTGCCTTATCCCTAAGTCAACCTTGGGATATCGCATACCTTACCATCCCAACTCAACAGCTCGACCCTGAGAATTAGCAAGTTTTAGAGGAACGTAGTCGTTCAATCCTCTCTTTGGCAGGGTCTGTGTTACTTGGGAGGATGGTATATCTATCCATGATCCATGGAAATAGCTCACACATCACCGTTCACCAACCGTTCGCCAAGGTTTGACATCCCAAGTAACATGACGACCCTGCCTTTTTCATCCAAAATTGGCTATTATCAAGGTCGAGCTTGCTTGCAATTGGTTGGTGAATTCCACTCTTGTGATGGTTAAATTGCCAGTTTGGCCGTCCAACCATCATATGTTTGAGTGGACACTTGCTATGGTATCCCTAGAAAAAAAGGTTGGATGTATATCAACCACGCAGCCAGGGTTATGTAACCCTGGTTAGTAAGTCGTCCAGGTATCCCATTTATGGCATCCCAGTTACTAGCCATCACGGGATGATCCTCAGCCGCCGAGTCACCTCTCGATGGGATTGTCGATGTGTTGATGTTCACAACTTAAAGTCGAGGCATACGCGCCACAGAGGTGGTCGATGAAGCTCCTGCGAGCGACTCTGAAAATTGGAGATCTTCATCAACAAAAAAGGTGCATAGCATTTTGAATATATCGATATTCACTGGATTGGTTAAAGGGAAAATCTACAGGAAACCATGGTTTTCCCCATCAAATATAGAGGTTTCCTGTAATTTTTCCCTTAAACCAATCCAGTGAGATATGATGTTGTATCACTATAGCAGATAACATTATGATGTGTATAAATGATACGTAATATTGTAATATAGTATATTCCGACAATTTATGGCTATGTACTGTGGATGGAAGAAATCCTGCACCAGTTGATGGGTGGTTTATCCCATGAATTCTGAGGTTTCAACCAAGGTAGTGCAGGATTTCTTCCATCCACGTTTATTCAGCAATCACCATCCATCAATTGCCAGAGATTATTACACAACCAATATTCCCTGAACATCCCACTAATCTTCCAGGATACCTCCATTATGCCCAGTTTATCCTGAGATATCCATAGGATCACCGACAAACACTCCAAATTTCTACACTGAAGAGTGTCTTGATTCGAATCTTGTCGGGTTCAGAATTCCTCATAATTGCGTGTAGCATCATACAAATATTCACATATCATATAGTCATACATGGTATATGCTATGCATGTATATACATATACATATGATACATATATATATATATATTTATATTTATATATATATATACATATATATATATATATATATATATGATTATACTATATATGAACATACTATATATGAATATATACTATATAATACTATATATATATATATATCTGGGTAAATTCTAATAATTCACTAATTTGAATTAAGGCCATTTGGGGATGATTCCCTATACTAACCATATATTCCAGTGAGGTCACAGTGAGGTTATCATCGCTTCATAGATCCACATCAACCGCCAGCTCTCAGTCTCCCCCCCTGCTTGGGTCGTCAGCTTTCGCCTAAAGGTCCATCGGCCACCAGGTGCCGCGCCCCAGAAAGGCGGGACATTCACTCCTGGCGGTGCGTGAAGCACCGGCCGTGAAAAAAGAATGTGGTTTTATGTGTTTCTGTGTTCATTTTGCTTGTTTTTTTAATGGTGGTTGTGTTGTCATGGTTTTCAATGTGTTTGTTTCCAATGATTTAGATACAGTATTATTTTTCAATGGGTGTGTTTAAATGATATTTAAGCAACAAAAACGGGATTCTGATGGATTTTGAAGAGGATGGAGATCTACTACTCTCTGGCAATAGATTACATTGCTTTGCAAAACCACCATGCAAAAAAAAAAACGTAAATCATCAACAATCCGGCCATTTACCATACCTAGATTAGATTACTGACTGTACAAGAGGGTAAATGGTGGTTGAATGGTGATGAAATGAAATTAATTGGGATTTAGCTTGTGTTTGATGGTGGTTTACGACACCAAAATTGTGATATCATTGAGATGTAAGTTGATGTTATTGCAGATAGTATGACAAACTCAGAACTACGTGAAAAAATCATTGAGGTCAAAATCATTGAGGTCACCTTCATTGAGATAATTTCTTCATGCTGACTTTTTGTATCTACAGATGCTTTCATATTCCACCATCCACCAAAATCCGTTGCTATGCTTCTTCTCGGATAAGTCCACCCAATCTCTGACACATTTCAAAGGTCACCCCGCTGGATCGCTGGACGAATCCTTCTGGTAGTGGGTCATCTTCAGCATAGCTCTCGAGCGCAAAGACGCTTAAGTCGACGCTGTCCTGAACAGCTCGGAAGTCTGTCAGAGAATGGAGACAAGATGAGACAAGACATAAGCAGCTTGGATGGTACATCTGAATGATTTTGGCTGTATCCTTCTCTTGTTTCCTGAATCTAAATGATCTTTTGGGTACATTTACATGGATAGCTCCGGCAACGGACACCATGGATGACTTCTGTAATTACACCCCCATGGAAGAGTCCATTGCTCACTGAATCAGCAGTGTCAACCTCAGAATTTCAACAGGAAAATCTGTAATGGCCACTTTTGAGATACAAACAGGTTTCATCATAGTGTTGTTTATATCAATCAAATTACATGCCCAAAATATCCCCATTTCCGCACATCCTTTGGACCCCTCCAGAAAGTTGTCACTAAGTCACTGGATAATTCCGGAGCAGCCTCGGCAGGACGACCAGTACAACCAAAACTGGGCAGCTGGGGCAGGTAGTGAACCAAACACAACTCTTGGGATTTGGGGAGTGAAATGCTGGGTCAATTGACTCTGACCAAGTGGCCTTCGGGCCAATGTGTGTTGGTTGAAACATGTTGAAACCATCAAATGGTCTTGTGATAAAGTCAGTCTTGTGGGTTCAAACCACGTAATACCATCTCAAACCTTTGCTGTATCTTCATCCATTGAACGAGCCATTTGTTGGTTGTTTTTGAGCCACCCCCTGCTATCTGCTGAAAAAGAGGAAAGTCATCAGGGATCATGATCGTCTTGGCTGGTGCATTTGGCAGTTGGCAATGGGGTGGTTGCCGAAGTAGGCGTCCAACCGAATGTCAATGTGGGGAAAGAATATAGGAGTTGCTTTGGGGCACAATACTGGGTACACCTCTATTTGTCAACAACAACGCTGAAGAGAATGTCAGTTGGATCGATCGCCAGTTTCGTTGGCTTAAATTCCAAAAAATTGCTCAGAATCCTCAGTTTCGTTGGTGAGTTGCTACAGCAAATTTGCTTCACAAAGCTATTCGTGCCAGCTTTTTAATACATATTATTCTTTTCTGATTGATTTTAATAGAGTTTTTTGGATCCAGCACTGGCACCTCCATGGAAACGTCTTAGGGCATTGTTGTATTGTCAGTAAAAATACCAATGTTCCCGAATGATTGCTGGTTGAATGACCATTTTCCAGGCTGCCCTCTGGTAATCAAACGTGGCAATGGAAAATCCACCATTTGTCGATGATATTCCCATGACATCTCCATTTACAAATTATTTCCCGTTGACACGTCACCCTTGATATTGATTTGTTATCCCCATTAGATCCATGATATCCGATTATATTCATTTAGATCTAGTGCTGGTACCATATCCAAAATCTATATCCTGCCATGATGTGTATACTACATTCCCCATTTTCCCCAGTCAAACTGCTGGTAAAAGGCATTCTTTTACCCCAACTGCACCCCACGGACTGGTACTATGTCCAACCAATCAGGGCATAGATGTCCTTTTCCCTCTGGTTGGTTGATTTCTCCGAGTGGGAACAAGGAAAATCATCACCTTTACTTCGCCAGGAGCCTTCGGGAATTCCGGAAAAAAAAAGCATCATAAAGCTCTCCTCCAGGGCTGCTTTTAATGACCCTGAAGATGCCCCAACTATGCCTTCTTTTCCCATGGCTACTTCCGTCACTTCTCGCTCCGTGGCTGTTAGCCCTGTGCCTAGCTAAATCCTCCAGAAATGGATCATCTATACATATAGCCATCTTGGTTTACTGGAGGGTTTTTCCCGGTCATATAACCATGTTCCTTGGTTAAACCCCCATTAAGCTCTATATAAAATGCAATTCTTTTCCATCTAACCCTTATTAAGCCACCATTACCCTCTGGTAAACTAACATAGCCATTGAAAATGGTGGTGGATTTTCCCATTAAACATGATGATTTTCAATAGCTATGCTAGTTTACCGGAGGGTAACCCACCATGAAACCCCCATCCAGCCAACCAGGGCACCGATTCACATCGATGCTGGGGATCTTCTGACCATGGCTTCCACCAATGCGCCAATGGATGGGCTCCTTTGGCGACAGCTGACCTCGTCGAGATTCGTTGCGAAAAGGGCAGGGCCCCGAGCGTCCAACATGGATTGGTTCAATGTTTAAGGGAAATCTACAGGAAACCCATGGGATTTTCCATGACATATTTCAGGGGTTTCCGGTTTCAATTTTCTCTCAAACTTCAACTAATCCAATGATAAGTCCAAGGTGGAGCCCTTGATGTGTTACACCATCCCGGATCGGATCCAGATATCTTGTGGGAAAGTGATTTGAGCATGATTTTTTTGGGTCAAGTGCCATCTGAGAAGGCATTTGGACGTATAGGATGTAGTTACGACAATACGACATCCACACGTCAACATAATATGTACAAGTATATATTATGCTCCATGTTATATGTGCATGTATATAATATATATATATATATAGGTTGACTGTTGATTCCATTCAAACACTTTACTTTCTACCGGGATGAATGGTGAACCTATCTAGTCCCAATAAGGCCAAACATATTTTTCGAAAAAAATGCCAAACAAAACAGGTGCGAAACAAAACCAAACATCTGAGTGAAAAACAGAAAAAAGCTGCACCAACAAACAAATACTAAACAAACATTCTGGTTGGTGGTTTTGACCCATCATAAGAATATGCTCGTCATCTCAACCAATCATCCCAACCAATCCAATTATGTATGGTTGAAAAACAATCACCATACCGATGAAATATATCCATGTGAAGACGGTGAAATCCAATTCTCAGGATAGATCTGCTGAACAAAATCCCATTCTATCACCATCAAATGCCTAAATCCCAAATCATTCATCCAACACCCATCTCAATATTCCCATAAAACCCATGAATTTCCCACATTTTCCCATCATTTTCCCATCATTTTCCCATGGTTTCCCCATGGTTTCCCCATGGATTCACCGAGGTACGGGACTGCTTGCCGCGCAGCGGATCCAGGCGCGCCGCCAGGTGCCCTCGGTGCCGCAAGGCCTGCGCCAAGTGGAAGCACCGGGTGGAGACCTGAGACGGCAGACGTGGAGAGTCCATGGGTTTTAGATCTTGGGAAATTTTAGGATTAACCAGTGGTAATATGAATAATGGTAAATGATAGTAAGAATCTGATATGGATAATGATATGTGGTTTATTGAAAATAGTAATAGTATGATATGGATAATGATATGGATAATGATATGGATAGCGATATGAATAATAGTATTAACCAGTGGTTTATTAATTAGGGGGTAATTCTCCAGTAGTCATAATCTAATCTTAATAGTAGTGGATTAACCAGTAGTAATAGATATATATATATATATATCATGAAGAACAGTAAGGATTTTCAGATTACTCCTTACTGATATGGATAATGATCTGGATAATGATGAGAAATGCCATTTAACCACGATATTAAGACGTAATCAATATGAGTAATATTATTGATTTAAACACATTAAAGACTAATAATATAATCATGAGTTAAATAATCACTATATAAGGATTTCCTGAAATCAACATTAGTATTATTAATAATCATGAGTAATATATTGATAATAGTAATGATTTTAGGATTACTTCTTGCTGATATGGATAATAATATGGATAATGATAGGGATAATGATATGGATAATGATTGGTAATGATTGGTAATGATTGGTAGTATCAATAATAGTGGAATATAATCATTGATTAATGGTTATTAATCGATTAATACTAAAATAATGGGACTATTTGGACAATTAGGAGAATGATGGGTTATAACGATTCATACCCTACTTTCCTGGTTGACTTTTTTGGGGGTGGATAATGTTGTCAAGAGATGTTAAGTTAATGCTAAGCATGAACAACTGGGAGATTCTGAATGGACGGATGTTGATGGGCTTTAAGATGGCTTAAGTGGATTTAAATTGAAAGGAATTGGGATTTGCCAACCACTTTATCATGGGATTCTCCATTGAATTATGGTTGGGGTTGTATCTCTGAAAGTTCAACCAGCTGAAACTAGGATTTGACTCCCAAGAATTGGGTTTTACTCCGACAAAGACGGGGATTCGACGAATAGAGGTAGGAATTCAAGTCTGACCTACAAGACATAGGATTGAAACAACCTGAAATGGGTATCATCAATCATCCATTAAAACATGTATATCAAGAGGAGTTCAACCATCAGAACGAGGAGACCTAGGAATTGAGCAGCAGAAGTTGAGATTTCAATGGACGTTGCCGCCCAAATTAATGCTTTGGGAAAGGCAGTTGAACAAAGCACCGAAGCCAATCTCAACAGAGACATGTTCTGGCCACAAATGCCCAGGTCCGGTGGCAATGGGTGAAAATGAAGGACTCAAAGATGTTGGATAGATTTAGACACATGTTATGATCTATTATGATATACCCTTTGGATCCCTTTTGGTAATCTAAAAATAGCCATTGAAAAGGCCATGTTGAATAGGTAAATCAATCATCAAGAAATTGGTAAATTAATGTAAATTACAAGGGATACTACTACTGCATGCATCAACAGTTGGATCAAGTCAAACACCAACACATAAGTATGCACACACAACTCAAGAAAAATAAAGCCCCCAAAAAGGCGATTTCTGGACTACAATGATTTTTTCTGGACGAGCTGCATGCCACTCTTTCAGCCAATCCTCAGAAGTGGAATGAAGAGGTCGCGACTGGCTCAGCGCACACCTCCTGTCGATGGCAGCAGGGATCAAGCATCATCCCATGGCTACTGTACCCAATTTCAGGCTGCTACCCCTTGTAAAGAAGTCAGAATCCAAAATGCGTAGCATTTTATGTTCCATTCCTTTATCACCCCACCATCTGAGGGGAACATCTCTAGCATCAACCGGAGACCGTCTCCTGCCAAGATGGACTCTGACGTGCCTGCCGCACCGCATTCTGCGGCTTGCCGTCGCGCCAGAGACAATCTTTCATCGCCGAAGTCAGGTGAATGTCTGTTTTGTTTTCACTGCGGTTATCTGCGGTTTTAATATAAGAACGCCTTCAATACAGACTAAAAACCGCACACACACACACACGTATATATATATATGTATTAATATAACATAGGCACGCATATATTTATATGGAAATCTAACATGCATGTTCCCAGTAGAGTCTCCCAAGCTCCAGTTCTGGTACAGTAATTCTTCAAGGTCAATGGGCCAACAGACTGGACGTCGGTCACTGCGATGCTCATCACGTTTCATTGCAACATCGACCTTCTATGGAACCATCCAAAGGATCAAGGCCATCAATTGCTTGCAGGTTGGCACCTTCACGCTATCTCTGTACATGTCACTTTGGCAACTTCTGATCCATCGCTAAAGCGGTGTCCCTTCAATCTACTGATGTGGTTGCCCTCTGAAGCCTCAATACCATGGACACAACCTGGCGTCACAATGTTTTTCCATGCCTACATATGCATTATATATATCCCATAATATTCCATAGCATTCCATATAAAGGCATTCATGTATCGCCATCATATCTCACGAATGTATATACATTTATGTACATATATGCACGTCTATTCTGGCAGTGGTAAACCCCTCGCCTATAGATTATTTTCCGAGCTATAAACCTCCGTTTAGATCTGGTGGTTCTCAGCTAGCCATGTTTGATTACTGAAGGGTATCCGGTACTATACCCCCAGTATAATCTATCCATATTATATATATATACTGTTTGATGGCTGGATATTTCATGAGGGACATTTATTCATTGTCAAACCATCAAACTGTATATAGAAACCTTATAAATTATCCATATACATGTATATATATATATAACAACTATATAATATATATCTATATATCCATCTATAACACATACAATATTGCGAGGGATATCATATGAATTACAACTTATCCCTCATGTTTTAACGCTTTAACCCACCCCGTCTGCTGGACACCCCAGCGGCTGGTCCCCGGACTTCACGGCTGCTCACTTCGAAGGTGCGTGCGGCAGTGGAGGCGCGCAGGTCCCAGACCTGGCGACATGTATGTGGGTAAGTTATATATAGGTGTATATATATATAATTAATTATAATTATATATATCCATGATGGACAGAAACATAGATTCACATATTATAGGAATCATGATCATAATTAACTTCAATATTAGGGTTAAGCATCTCAATCTATTTAATCTATAGTCTATAGTCAATCATAGCTTATGGTAGGTGTTTCTGCAAGGGAACTTATATCTGGGTTAAACCCAATCCCATAAACGGTCCCAAATTTTGGAGAAATGTTTAAGCACATTTAATAAGCATCCATTTCTGGTGAAATTGGAGATTCCTGAATATCATCAGCTAGTAACTATTGGCAATAGTAAGTACAGTACATATAGTATGGTGTTCATCCTTGAAAAGTACACAACATGGAGATCAGAAAGTCTGGAAGTAATACTATTTTGATAGAGGGGAAAAGAAATGTAGTGAACTAATCCGATTTTTATATCAAAACAGATCAATTTAATTTAATATGGGAGATTACATTAGATTACATCAAGAATGATACTTAAGTGTAATCATGGTAATCATGGGAGGCAATTACAAATTGATTATTGACACATATAGACAGCAAGTAATCAACAAAAAATGGATATACATGGGCAGTAATCGTAAGATCTATGTATGCATAGCAATGGATAATAATCATTGCAATATTAATATATATATATATATGTACATATATATATATATTATAGATATACATATATATATATATACATATATTTGTACATTTTTATATATACACAGTAAATGGTCATGTTCGTTAGGATATACTCATAGTCAAGAAATTGCTGACGTTTCAAGGATAGGAGATGATGGGAGTAGTCAATTTGCTGTGACTTGTCTGTGTCACTAAATGTGTACATCTGTATATAAATATATATAAGTATGTATATATATATATATATGTATTGCTTGTTTTACAATTGTCAGATATGCATTTCATTGAAGATGAAACATGCCAATTGTTTGTGAACATCTTCCATCGTCTTCCAAGGCCTCTCCATGTCTCATCCAGAAAAGATAGCTCGTAACTGCTATCTGTCTTGGCCTAAACCCCAGGTTTCTCTTGGATGAAAATCCTCTGTTTGGTTCAAACACTCTCCAAAATGTTCGGGTTTGTTTCTCCGTGACACTCCCTCAATTTTCTAGAATCATCTTGAGATGCGCAATTTCTCTTGGTCCTAGCATTAAATCACCATTAAATCACCATAAAAACACCATTAAATCACCATGAATCCCAGGAAATCACCAGTTGATCAAACTCCCCGTCCCCTGAGGCCCGGGTGGCACCATGGCGCTGCCATCATGGGAACAACTCACCAGGCAGGAAGGATCTGCCTGGGTTGATGACGATCCCCCCACTGTGGGCGATTCACCCAAACCTTGACCACGGCACATAAGTATATGTACAATCATATGTATATATGTATATATATACAGAGATACATAAATTGATGTATATCATACATTCTACATAGATAATCAATTGAAAAGAAACGGACAATCATGAAACATACATAAAACATCTTGAAACCACCAATAAGTTACGAGTTTATTTTTGGATTGTTCTACCTATCTATAGTCCCGAGACTTCCAAAACACCTTCCAAGGAGATGTTGGGAAGTCTGGGAAATGATGAAACCAGTAGGTAAACCAATGGCGGAATAGCCCATTAGGCCCTTGATCCAGTGATACTTGATCTGATGGCTGAATCCAGCTATTAAGTTTCAATAAACCCTATATTAAACAACGGGGGGTGTCTAGTCTTGGGGTCTACGCAAATGCCCTTTCTGGTTGGTGGTTCAATGATATCCTCGGTTGACTTGATCTGTGATTTTAACCCATCTCCAAAAGTATGAACATCATTGAAAGTCAATGAGCGATCATCATTTCATGTAGGGTCGAACATAAAAGAGTAGAAACCAAGAGCCAATCGTATCATCTTGGCGAAGCTCATGAAAATGGCATGCACCAGTTATACCATCAGCCTTCACGGATCATTCATCATGTCATGTGATTTGCAGGAATGGGTGAGATGCTCGGTTTGGGATGTCCGACCTTACAGTACATGTTTTATTTCATGTTCATTGATTTTCAAATATAGATTGAAAAACTGCAAAAGAAAGAAACAGGATACACTTATATACACCTACCAATCTAGGTAATTCCCCTGGGCTGGTGCTGTCTCAAATGTCTTATAGATTTCGTCATCATTCCAAACAATTACTAGGCCCACTAGGCTATACTTGGGGATATAGGATATAGGATGATATTGGGTATCATTTGGCTTTTCCCTGGCAACGTGGTCTACCAATTCAGTCATCATGATCTCAACACATCTCAACCAGAATCCTATTTGAAACAAACTGTAAGTGGAATCGTTTCTTCTTTCTTCTCCTTCTTCTTCGAAACGAAGCGAAACATGTCCACTTCCGCAGTTGTGCCTAAAGCTAGAATAGAAAGTGTTTAATGAGCAGGAATGTAGTCGGTGCACCCTTTATCCTTTGTAATTGGATTTCAACTATGTATGGTTAGTAGCCACTCACAAACTGGCATGGTGACTCAAATAGGGGTCGCACTTGACATTCCACGGACTGTCTACTCCCTGGTAGTTTATGATATTTGTAAACAGAACATCGCAAACGTGGAAAAACATTCCGTTGCAATGTTTGTTTTTGTCAGAGGGTACATGTGCATATTTTGTCCATCTGAATGGGATTTGATACTCACCGGATCCAGATCCACTCGGTCTGTCCCATGGGGAATATCATGAATATCCAAAAGTATGGCAATCTATGGCAATCTTCATAGGGACAATGGGTTTCTCTTCACCTTTTTTGGGGTATCCTATTTTCCAACAAGCCCATGTATGGCATATTTCCCTAGAGTAGATTTTAAGCCATCTGTTGAATTTTTGCGGTGTATCTAATTGCTCTGTCGCAAAATCGGCAACCCAAAAATGCATCCAAATCCCACGTTTCATCGTCAGTTTCCCACGTTAAAACTGCTGTATTATTGGGTTATTCAATTGTTGGACCCAGATGTTTGTAACTAAACTATAGTTGAGAAGTGTTGAGAATTTACAATGTTCATTCAGACAGGTCTGAATTTCAAGTTGAATAATGACACAATTCATTTTCTGAGGTCTAGTTATTTTGTTCTATCCAACTACCATTGAAATAATTTGAATACATCATCACCTCAGAAATTTGCTAGTAAAAACATCCCCCATGCATATGCCCCTGCTGTGCAGGTCAATTTGCCTGATATCCATGGATATCCATGGATATCTGGTTTAGAGGTTAAGTCATTGGCTGCCCCAATAATTAGATAAGACTAAACATTAATCATCCATAATCATCCTAAAATCAGGTCCCTTCGATCCTAAAATCAGGTCCCTTCGGGGCTGAAATGGGTATGGGTCAAAATTAAAGACTTGGGGGACCACAGACTTAGGTCTATGTTTAGTATTAACCATCCAATTATTGGGGTACCTAATTTTGACCCATACCCAAATTTTGACTCATCCCCATCTTTACAGTGCCCGATGCCTGGAAGAATTCCAAGTCTTCCACGACATCTCGATGACCTTGGAATGGGAACCGCGCATTTTCCATGGGGATTTCAAGGGAATTTCAAGGGGATTTCAGGGTGATATCCAGTGGATAATAGGGATACAATGAAAGAACCCGGTATCATTGGATCTGGAATGACAAGAATTCACCAACCTGCAATGACATGAAAACTTCGGTCGTTTTGGCTGAATTCTGTCTACTTGCCAATACTCCAATATCTATAAAGTGTGCCCAGTTAATTGCGGTAAATGTAATGTAAATGCCCCAAAAACTGAAGGATATATCCCCAGGAGATCATAAAAAAAATCCCTGAATTCTGATGTTGAAATCCAAGGTTTCCCCAGAGAGTCACTTCTAAGATCCCAGAAACTTTCTCATCCAGTTGAATCCGATGGTGTTCCCATGTTTAATGGGGCATCCCTTCAATCGCACTGCCAAGCAGCCCTGCAAGCGGCGAGTCCTTAGGCCAAAGATTTTGTCGAAAGTCGGGTGTGGAGGGGGGAAAACAGGAGGAAATCCGGGTGAAAAGTAGATGGATGTACCCTCTGGTAAACTAAGATGTTTAATGGGAGAATCCACTATTTCAATGGCCATTTTCAATAGCTAACTGTTAAATCACCAGAGGATATCAAACATCAGGGGTGAAACTTCAGAAGTTATGAAAAATCTCAAGCTTGGAGAAACGCATCAAACTCACGGTCAGATTCCACGATCCCGGCGAAATTCGCAGATTTTTGTTCAACCTCCCTGCATGGCCTCTGGACATCCCACGGGGCCATGGGTGAAAATTGTGTGCTCCACCATTGGAGAGTTTTATAGCTTGGTGGCTCAGGACATGCAAGTAGTTTGTATCCCTTGTGATAAATAGTTAAAATCCCTTCTTACCCGAACAACAGAACTGGATGACTGGATTTATTCAGCTATGAAAATAGGAGACTCAAAATTATCATTCTCATGTCATGTCTCTATGACTGGGGACAAAAGTTTGGGGGTGCCCAATTTTCAGACAAACTCAGCAGCTCCGAGGCTCGGCTTCAAGTTGTTGGGATCCAAGATGCACAGGTCATTTTCGGAGGTTGCCACCTAGGGGATGGGGAATATATGGGAAGATATGGTGCTTAAAAATATTCGGAATACTATGGGAATGAAAAATTCGGAAGAACTGAATTCATATATAATGGGACCTTAGGGATAATACATGTTGGAAATCTGAATATTGTTATTACGAATCTGTCCATTTTATTGGGAATATTGGTATGGGAACGAAATGAGAAAATGGAATAATTGGGGAGAACGGGTCC
Organism: Symbiodinium sp. clade C Y103; assembly: GCA_003297045.1. Lineage (NCBI taxonomy): Eukaryota > Dinophyceae > Suessiales > Symbiodiniaceae > Cladocopium > Cladocopium sp. clade C. The sequence goes on from BGPT01000683.1 coordinate 187,211, forward strand.
TAGTGGATTGGTTGAAGGGAAATCTACAGGAAAGTATAATTTCAAACCACAATCACAAACTAAAAAAACACGTTGATAAACAATATGTTTCTATTCTTTTTTCCACACCATTTTGGGGGGTGCTTTTTCCGGGGGCATTTCCTTGAATCAATATGGGATCGTATCGCTGTCCCAAAAATTTGGAATGCTCGGTTTTACCATGGGAAAATGACCAAAATCTCACCAAAACCTGCAAGTTTTTGTTTGATCACCAAGCAACAAACGTGGGTAACTGTCTATAACGGGTTCACCTTGGGATACCCTGCGATTCCAACGAGTTCCACGATGTACCTAGAAAAACGACACGTTTGAAACGTGAAGATTTCCTGTCAAAGGGTCAAAGTACCGGAAGGTATCACCAAACATTTCATATGATTTCATATGTATGTATATGTATATATATAATATATATATATACATTCGGTTAAGATTCCAGGAAAAATTCCAGCAGACCCTTAGAGCATACCTGTTGCCATTCCTTTCCTTTGGGGGACTTGGGGTATGCTGCAAATCTATGTTCAAACTCGTAGAAGCTATGCACCCCCTCGGATTGCTGGCAGGTCGAATCAAACTTGGTTGGCGGCACCCTTCTGAGATATTGCTTGAACATATATATATATATAGGGTACCCTCCAACTCCCATGATGCTTCCAAATGTAATTTGCTACACCATATTATGGGCATCTCTCATTTTCGTACCCACATGAGTTGGATATGTCATCATTAACATGGGATTCCAGTGAATTCATTTGGATTACTCAGCTCAGAAAGGCCTCCACTATCTATTCTCGACTTGATCACAAAAATGATCAGACCAGAAAAACGTCCAACTCTTCGTTGACAAATTACCATAGATCACCAGGTGTGTCCGAAAATGAGCTAGAATTACCCTCTGGTAAACTAACAGTTTGCTATTGAAAATGGCCATAGAAATAGTTGGTATTTTCCCATTAAAAATTGTGATTTTCCATAGCAAACTGTTAGTTTACCAGAGGGTACCCCATCAAATATGGCACTTTTCATCATCGGAAAATATCATCCGCTGCAAGGGACGGCCAGGGAACTGCAATCGTAGCTGCAACCTAGCCTGACCAGGCCCAACTTCCCGAGGAATTTCATGGATTTTTTGATTGAAGATCTAACATGATGAACCATCAAGAGTAGGATTGTTCAACATAATGAAACATCCTGTACAATCATGTACAAGCACCATTCCAATGATAGTGTAAGCTTCTCATGCGTTAAATTTGACAACCCCTGGGATGCAGCCGGAAGTCGGAAGAACGTCACCTGCCATCTTGGGAGAATGATCGATGTTTGTCTATGGGGAGTGTTACCCCAAAATATCAAAATTTATCATGTTTTATCATTGTTGATCCATGGATTTTTCTGAAAATGTTAGGAACACATCCAAGTTTGACGGTATTTATCATGTCATGTTAGGTATTTAAATTGCCATAACTTGGGTCGCTCCTATATCGCATATGACCACGAGCATTTCCCAAGTTTCAGTGCAACCTCGAGCAAGCCGGTGACTACCAATGGGTGTTGCTCCGCATCTGTCGCGTTGCTGTTCTTGCGGGTCAAAGCCTAATTTCCATTGAATTGGCATGTCTGTTGACTTGAACTGATGTCCCCTGGCGAAGTCTCAAGGCTTGTAGTCACCTATCCTTCTTTGGGTACTTTGGGTAAATCACACTTTTGTTGCTTGAATAAACACCCATCTTTGTTGAGTGAATCATATGTCCATTCATATCATGGGGGATTCAACTAAAACCAAAACCTCCCCCCCCCCAGGGTCCCCTGCGCCTCAAATTTTGACCCCTTCCCATATCCGCATCCGGTTCCCACTTTTGGAGTTCCTCCTTTTGGAAATGGACATCACTGGACCAGCCGTGGCGCCTGAAGACGTAGACGTCTTCTCCGACCTGTTAATTGAAACAAGAAGAAACAATGGATCTTCAAAGATGAGTGGTCTATATGATATATGTAAAATCATTTCCAACATGAATTTAGATGGTGAACATATATAGGAATATAGCCCAGAGTCATGGGATTTGCAGTCCTCAATTTAAAAGATGGAAATGGGATTGTGTTCATCAACAAAACTGATGAATGTAGCCCACAATGAACGCATTGGATGGCTCCTGTCTCTCCTTAATTACAGTTAGAATCCTCTTGCAAAATCTTGTCGATTTTTGAATCGCACTTTATGGGCTTTAGATCTTGGGCTTGTTCCCCAGAAACAAAGTGGCAGAGCAATCTCTCGTCAAGGCTATTTTCTGGATGCCCACACCTCTCAAATAACCGCAAAGGCAAGCAGCTAGGTGTCCTGCCTGCAACCCACACAAAAATATAGCGGGATATCATTATAATGCCTTGTTGGTCACCTCAACTTTATCATACCTTGTGACCTTATACATTAAGATAAAAGTATACACATACAGGATCTATCTTGGAATATCGGCATATCTTAATAATTCACCAACCTGAAAAGTGCGGTTTCTTCCTTGGAGAATTCCCCAATACCTGTGCCACATATACCCCCGGTTTCGGTGCGGTCACCTTCACCTGTTGTTTCACTGCGAAAGAGTGGAGCGCTGTCATGGCCGACGTAAAAAAGCGGCTGCAGCGAAAAATGGTGGTGGAAGCTGTTTTTTTTTTGCAAAACAAGAAACATCAAGAAACGTATCAACATATATCATATATCAACCAAAAAAAAATGGGATATGAGTGCGGCCTATAAGAAAAAGAATCCGACCAGTACCGGTAGTTCCGGTGGAACTGCAGCCCGAAGAGCTGAGGAGTCATCAGATGGACAAATTCAATGGGAACATGCAAAACAATTGTACCATATTGTACCATGCAAAACCATATTATATATATTGGGGGATATTGGGGCTGCATATCCCCTATTGATATAGCCATTGACAAGTTCAATACATCTGGGTGGAATCAACGGTTTCACGGCGATGGCGGAACGACATTGGAAGTTCATGTATCCAATTTTCAGACACAAGGCCTGTGGATTTTTTTTGTATGTGTTGGTCTGAGGGAGGCTCCCCTAAATGGCTTTCCCCTCTTGAAGACTAATTACCTTAGATGTTGGTTCCATGGCAAAATGTTGCCTATGCAAGGATGGATGGACAGATCAGATGGGCGGTTCTGAAAAGGGTACAGAAAGCGAAAACTTCAAAAGTGTCTCAAAGGTGTGAGGAATTGTGTTTTTGCCCTTTGCACATTTGCATTGCCTGTCGCTCTCCTTTGATGCTGATCATAAACTGTGAGCTGAAAACAAGCAACGTTGACCGGCGACTCCAACTGTCCAACGCTCGATGATGCTGGATGTGAAACAACTGGATGGTGCTTTCACTTCGCTCCAGAAGATTAAAACGGACCATTTTTAGAATTCCCCTCTGGTATTTTTAAATTGCTATGGAGAATCAGCATGCACAATGGGTAAATCATCTATCCATGAAAAGTCTTCCATGGCCTTGTCAGATTACCGGTATGGGTAGTGGGAATGTTCATCTCAAGCACCCCCTGAACATCGAACATGGTTTGCTGGAAAGACACCAAACGATTAGAGATTATGTTGTCCATTTTCCCATGATTGAAACCTTCATTTAATTAAGGGATTCCCAGAAGGTCATCTGACTCCAATCGCCTCGTGGCTACCCTTCGGCAATTTGTTTGTCATGCTGTGCCTTTTTGTCATGTGGCGAGTTGAACTGGGTCAAGACCAAACACTACTTGGTTTTCACATCAAAACAGCTGGCAGATGGATGTTCATCGCCCTAAGGTATCGATCCATAGCCAAATATAACATAGCAAAGGCACCTATCCCATAGAAGCGGCCCACGTCTAATTGCCCCAAGTTACAGTGCCATTCAGCACCAAGAACTGGTCATGGGCACAGCGACCAATCCAGACATATCCAAACTATTGAAACATATTGAAACGATGTTGGTTGTTTTAGGACATGAAACCAGCCAGTTTTACCCCATGAAGCAATGAAGCAATGTCAACTTGATCCAAATTGCAATACATCGTGGTTCACCCCAGTCAGTTGGTGGCCATGCTATGCAAAGTGGGACACGTCAGAAACAAAGAACTGTACAAAGGTGAAGCCCATCAAGTCGACCTACCTATGTGCAATCCTAGGGCGAAACATCCCCATCACTTGTTCCTCCCCATCCTCCCTTAGTCCCCTACGTCCTCTGCCTACCTAATCCGTGAGCAGAAATGGTAGACGGGTTGTGCCAAGTGCGCAAGCAAATTCTGTCAGCGTGCAGTGCAAGTGAATGAACCATGAACAGGGCTGCAGCACAAATAAAAAAGAGAACAAACCACAGAGAGACAGACAAGACAACAGGGACACAGACGGGAAGACACGAGGGAAGGAGCGAAAGAGCACGGGCAAACAAGGAAAACAAGAGGCCCACACAACAGGAGAAGCGGACGACGCGGTGGTGTTTAGCCTTCTTATCCACCAACCAGATCAGAAGCAAACAGCAAATAGGCAGACTATAGCTCTGTATCAAAAGGCAAAGATGGGTAAGTAAGGTTGGTTCAGCTCCGACTGGGGTGAATTACTAAGGGGTGAGCCACCAAGTAGACCCGACTGTAGTCCGTTGATCACCTCACATCTCAAACCAGCAGAGTAGCCATCTTCCATCACCATCATTTCTTGACGCGAATCAACCTTTAATCATCGAGTTTGGTCAAGGATACAAATATGGGCACACTCAACCTTTAATCATCGAGTTTGGTCAATGATGCAAATATGGGCACACACATAGCTACATAAATCATTATTCATATATGGGTGTTTCTTAAATTGGGGGATCCCCGAAACCATGGGTTTCAATACTAGAATTTAGAATGATCTAATTTTGGATGATTTGGGGGTACCCCTATTTCAGGAAACCCCCATATATATATATATATATGTGTGTGTGTGTGTCTATATATATATATATACGTGATTATACGTGTATATCAAAGTCCCATACACAATCAGACTGATCACATCTTCTATACACAATGTGTCCCAAGCCTTACGGGCTGCAAACTTCGCCACCTGGCATACGTGATGACAGGGGGGTATAAACAAACACCACCCATTGGTGTGGGAAAATAGTGATAAACCCTTGGGATAAGACACTGGGAACGAATACATGGTGAATAATATGGGAATTGCAAAAGGGAAATCAATGGCGTATTTTATAAATTTAATGGTAAGTTTTGGGAATACATTGAAATGAATGGGAATCAATTGAGAATTAATTCTGGTGATACAGTAGAAAAAAACATTGGGATAACATCGTGGTTATAAAAAAAAAGTGCAGCTGAACAAGTAGGAAAATCCCAACAAGTTTTGGACAACCAATAAACAGGAGAGGATACAATGGGAATCTATTGGGAATAAACATCGAGATATACAGTGACTGGGATAGCTAACAAACACGGGGGTAAAATAAAACAACAATACTTTAAACTCAGGATGTAATCAATCGATATAAGTCACTGTACAGATATGGAATATACAGTCAAAGAATATGATTTGGATGTGTCTCAAAATGAGGATGTACCCCTACAAATTGATCGGGAAAATGATGATTTATCCCTAGCTTAGGGGGACAGTACCCTATTCTTCTATCAGGCCTTATTCAAATAGACATTCAAGACATTCAGGACATTGGGTGACATCTTCTGCAGGTGTTGATCCAATCTGAATAAGTTTGGTGGTCCTACGTCCGGCATCAAATCTATGAGATTGATCACATATGATCCAATACCCTCTGGTAATCAAACATGGCAATGGAAGATCCACCAGTTATAGGATATGTTCCCAGCTAGAAATCTCCATTTAGTTCGGGGATTTCCCAGCTTGCCACGTGGCTGATGGCAATTTCTGCACCCTGTTGGAGGCTGCGAGGAGTGGCGCTGGTGGCCGCGGACATGCAACGAAGGTTTGAGGGAAGGATCCTGAAGAGAAGCCCTTGGAGCTTGATGTCTTGGTTTTCCGTGGTTTTATTAGGTCTCGATCCATCCACTGGTCATTCACTAGAAATGAAAAAAAAACAAATAGTCACACGGATGTTTCTTTTTGTCTGACCCCGCCTGGTTGATTCACTCAGGATATTGTCAGTACTGTACCTTTTGGGAATCTATAATGGCAATACAAAATCTCCAGTTGCAGTCAGAAAATCATCTGAGCATGGGAAATATTGCTTCGCAAAAACAGTGTCAACACTGGATAGTCTCGGATACCCTTCAAACATCTGCAAAAAAAATATGAGGTTTAGCTGGATCGGGTCAAAACTATCCCCTATACTGTAAAAATAAGCAAACAATATGCCATTCCCGCAAGTAAGCCAATGAAATTTGGGTGTGTCTGTGTGTGTCTGGTATCCTATGGTATCCTCAAATTGTAAGCCCAGGTTTTACCAGTGAGAGTCTCCTCTCAAGCGATTCCTACCCTATGCCTAGGTGAAACGGATTGTGGCCAAGGCCCAGGAGAAGGCCGCTGGAATTATGTTGGTTGAAACGGGTCAATTCATTGAGGTATCACTGGGCCATCCTTGGGTTTGTGGATGATAAGTCTTCACATAACCCCGAACTTCCCCTCCATGGCAATTGGAAATCCTCCATGTATAGATGGTTTCCCCCGAAAACCATTCATTTGTCGAGGATTTTCCATTGCCACGTTTGATTACCGAAGGGTAAATAGAAATACAAAAGTTGGAAACCTGGAAAAGAAAATAGGGAAGCATCATCTACTCCATCCTGGAAACAACACACTTCTCTATTTTGGAAGGGGTCAATTACTATACCCCTGTCCGAAGATTGGAACTAGACTTGGATGAAGAAGAAATTGACCGGAGCAACCATATTTGAGCACTACATCCATGGATAAACTGCAGCCAGTGTCCCTAAAACCAACCCAATGGATCAAAACAAACCAGTACCAATGCTGGGGATGGAAGCAAATATGCCAGGCTATGAAAAATCCCCCGACTCAGAAAAAATAAATCAGCTGCAACTGAGGCATTTGTGTCATTTGAGCATGTCTCCCAAAGTCCAGTGCAGCGGCATTCAACTGGAACTGAGAAAGCCTGAAGAGCAATTCAATTTTGCTTCCCAGCGCAATTTTTGTCGGAAAATGGTCCGTCATTTTGACGAACCTGTCTCGATTCAGCGGATTCTTGGAACAGCATGAGAAACGCTGGGATGATCCTGGTTGTTAGGACATGAGAGTATAGGATATAAAATTAAAAGGAAGCGTGACGAAGCATGCAATAGCCCCTTAGATCAGGAATATATTATATCACAGGTTAGACGACGTCATTGACAATAATTTGCAAACACCCAGCACCTCAAGATCATGAAAGAAACATACATCGCATACAAATGGGCATCGAACAGATTGGATCAAATTTCATGGTTCTTTTTATGGGTTTATACACAGGGAGTGGATCAACAATATTGAGACAAACCACAATGGAGTAGACCATTAAGTGCAGGATATGATACTTCCATATTGGAGAATCTTAGGTTTATTGGAAGGCGCAAAGTTTATCTTAGGATGTTCTAGTTTTTCAACCCAGATTCATGGGCGTTTGGGCAAAGCTCCAAAGGGCAAGAACTGACACGTTTGACCCTAGTACATGTGACAACTCTTCCAAACCGGTAGCATCGGATAACTTTCAAAACTTTGGAAACTTGAGTGGTTCATGGTCTCCACATGTTTCAATCTATTGGGGAATGAAACTGTCCCCACCAATGCCCCAGCATTCTCCAACTGGACTCCGTTGAATCTGCCGGTGATCGCCATCTCAAAAGGACCATCGCCTGCAGGGGCACCCTGAATTACTACCATGACTGGGGCTTGCTTTCAATCCCACCTGGTGCGATTTTGGGTACAGTTTATGATTGGGGATGATGTTAGGATGTTAGGGGAATATTTGGGGATGATATTAGGGGATGATAGTTTGTCACCAGAATACACAATGTGGGGGAGATGTTAGAGGCAGTTTAGTATTGGATTTGCCACAGTAGACATGTTTCTTTTTCCAGGATGCTGTAGTTGACTCTTGACCTCACAATTTGCAGGTTTGAAATTATTCGATTGTGGGGCTACCGCCGGAAATTGGTTGCTTCAGGACAACAATGGTCCGGCCTCACCCAAATGGCAAGCCGTTCTGTCTGCGATGACAATGTCACTCTTTGCTGTGAAGATCTTTACTTTTAATCCCAGAATTATTTTCTCGGATGTTCTCATGGGGTGTCTCTCAGTTCCCTATAGAGAATAACACCTCCACACTTTGACGACGGCTGGACATCAGATTCTGTCCAGAACAATTATGGTAACGTACCAAGTCATCAACATGCTGGACAAACTGCGAAAGACCTTGACTGCATGAACTACGTTAAGTATCTTGCCCGTCACGGACATGCACGCTAGGCTAGTTGGTCAGAGCTGGGTTATACCATTCAAAAACCCATGTTTGCAGGTTTCACTTCCCATTCCTATTTACGAGAAATACATTTGTTTAATGATTCAGCACCCCGACTGGGTTTCTTTCAAAGCAAACATCATTGAACCATTGTAATCTCGCTGATTTAGCAGCTTGATTGTTCAACCTCAAATTGTTATGTCATGTCTATCATGGTCCCGTCGAGCCGCTCCAACGTAGGTCCTGGAGGCTATCCCCAAAACATTATTCTCACTATATATTCGGTTGGTATTCCCACTCATTCTGCATTGTCAGTATATACATTGTTCCCTCAAGCAATATATTAATACCTCTGGTTGTTTTTAAGGGCCCCCCGTTATTACCAACATATCTAATATTCTGGTAAGTAGATGAACCAGAATTGCAACAACATACACAATGAATAATTAACTTTTTAACAATATATATATATAAATAGCAACCCAAAAATATACTACTTTCAGGATGGTATACATGATGTCTCCCAAATTGTCCAAGTTTCCAACTTCTCTGTTTCTGTGGGGTTGCTGTAAGGAATATTCCAAACATATATACATAGTATAATATGTATGTGTATATGCATATATATGTATGAATTCTACGTGGCTATGGATCAAATCCCTCGTACCTTTGGTCCAAAAAATACATAAATAGTTGGTCGATGGATACATAAATAGTTGGTAAATGGATTGGATCATCCCACCAAATATCACAGAATCGGTTTTGATTCTCCCCGATGGGTTTGGATTGAAGGCACCAGCATGCACCAGCTATCATTGCTTATATCATGTCCATTAGTTATACTCCATGAACAGTTACTTTTATTCATATGTTAATCATATTCCATTGCATACCCATGAAATATCACATTTTATAGATGGTACAACCCAGATTTTCAATGACAGTCCCATGAAAACCTTCATTTTTTCAAGGATTTTCGCATGAAACCCTCCATTTTCCATGGATTTTTCCAGGAAAAAACATTCATTTTGAATAGAAGGTCCAAACGTCCGGATCCTTGACACGGCACCTGGGTAACGGTGAGGGAGGTGCCGTGTATGCCACGGTGTACGCGACGCTTTTTTCTGGCCGCCGCCGTGGCAGGTCAACCTGCGGCAAGGCTTTCGGGAATACATGTGGCATGAGCAAATGAGGAAAATGGTTTGGTTGAAATGGACAAATCATGGGAAAATATGGGAAAATCCACTTTAAATCGAGGTTCATATTTTGTTAGTTCTTATAATGAAAATTAGATGAACCATGATTAGATAATCATATGATGGTTTCCACTAATCCATGGGAGTACCCAATAATCATCGACAACTAGGCCCTTTTAGCATTGAAACCCATTGATTGGTGTAAAGGAAAATTGTCGGGAAACCGACATATTTCAAGGGAAAATCCATGACCGACAGATTTTCCCTAAAACCATTAATAATGTGGATAAAGAAAATACATGAAAATACTATTCACCAAAATTAAGAATAATCAAGTCATTATTGTTATTATTCACATACATGATTAATGTTCACAATATTTGCATCATCAATAACACTAGTCATTTCAGAGTCATATAATATACGATATTAAATATATGTCATGCTTATTATGAGTTCACCACGGTATTATATTGTCGTACATTTTTTGATTAACCAATATGAACCATGAAAAACCACATGTTTTATGTTACTATTTTGATAATGATCGTATGTTTACAACAATGAACCTTTTAAACGGGACATTGAGAATCTCTCCAACAATAGCAAAAGGAATTTGAACGTCTAAACAACAAAATCAATAAGTAGCGATATCACCAACATCAATTGTAGATAATTTTTCATAGTTTTTGTTTTTGTTTTTTTTTCGCATTTTGTCAAGGAAAACGCATTCAACTACCAATAAATTTTGCGTTATGAACATCTGACAAATCATCATTGGGTATTGGGAAAAATAGATATATAACCAGCGAGGGTTTGGGATTCTTGAAAATTCAACTTCCAGCAACCTTTTTTTGGATGATCACACATTGTCCAACAAAAGATGCGTATGTTGAAATTTGATAAGCAATAACCAGAAGCTTGCAAAATTTGATCAACCAGGGTCAAACATCACTTGGAGTGGAAGTACGAGGCCAATTTTTTTTACGCAAAACCACAGTGTCAACAACCAACAGGGACTTGACGACCGAACATGAAAATTGAACCAGCAATGCATGCAAATTTAACAATTTCAAAACCATAACAGTACAAGTTAATGTGTCAACTGGGTCACAAAAAAAAAACAAACCAAACAACATACAATATCGATGGTTGAACGAACCAAAAAGTTTCCCGGATAGTCCCCAATCAATGGACGCAAGATTCGCAAAAACAATTTGACGCAACAATTGTAGAAAATAACCTGCATTTTTGCAACGCGTTGGTTTGGCAGGTTTTGACGTGTTTTTTGTGGCAATGGATAAACTTTCATGTTTCAAAGGTCAGACTTGCAAAATTTTGAACCAAAGAAAACGAAATTCAAGTGACATGGGTTTGTCCCTTTCCAAAAGAGTAACTTTCCAACCGCAAGATGAACCGCGTCACAAATTCCAGTTCAAGCAATCAAAACCCACTGATGGAAGTATTGCACCGTGAAAAAGCAACATGGAACCCAAACATGTCCTCTCACTCAGCCAGGTCAGGCAGGTTTTTTTTTAAGGGGCCAACTGCTGGTAGTTGCTGCTAGTTTTGAAGAACTTGGAGGCGCATCCTAGATAGTACGTTGATTCTCGTCCATTTATAAAGCCATCGATCTTTTCATCCCGCGCCTCCACCGTCACTGGTGGGGAACGCCCGGAGCTGGGCCGTGGAACGCACACCTGGCACAGCTGGCCCGGAGTCCAGGAGCGGGCAATGTTTGTTGAACTTTGTTGAAGGTTCTGGAAAGCCACGCGCACAACAAAAACCGCAATAGAATAAAGTAGATAACATTTGACAACAGCTGCACCTACCAGAACTTGAACCAGCATTTTTCAACGCAATGACGTCTCGAACGTGTCAAAAAAAATTGAGAAAAGGGCCATCTACTGAATAAACCATGGCTTCGCATGGTTTTTCCACTTCTGCTGCAATGTGGCAATCCTGGTAACTCAAATGCTCAACACTTGGTTGCTGCTGGCCCTTCAGCGACCCAGGCAAATACATCAGCCAGCAGCCAGCTTCAAAGCGCTGGATATGATTGAATGGCATGCCCGTGCGTCTTGGTTGGGGTTGAGACAGGTGGCATAGCAAGACATGTTGCTATGCCTACGTTGATTTGGCTCGAAAGGGTTGACCAAGTTCGGGGCCCTCCTTCCTGAGTCGCAAATCTTTGGCGGCGCCCATCGCGCCGCGGTCCCCCCAAGCTAAGCATGAGGTGGTCCGACATAGCCCCGCCATCTGCACAGAACCAGTGGCTTGTACACAGCGCGCGATCCCTTATCTTCCATGTTTGCGCCCTTCGATTTCCAAGCGCATTGCGGAACAGCATGCCTGCCAGCGTGGTCTGGATGTTGGATACATCTCTGTGAAGCTCCTCACCCTCTGCACTCAATGCAAACCAGCTTTAATTCGAAGTCAAATTATAGAACTGGATTGAACTAGAGACTGGCACTGAAGCACATCAATATATTTGGGATCAAGCATGATCGGACTTTATATATATCATATCATTTCATTTCATGCTATTCCATGTGTTCGCAACATGCGGGCAAAACTCTATTTCACCTAGACCTGAAACCAAAAAGACACGCCCTGCGCCTACAAGGTGCTTCCCTATAGTCAGCTAAGTTGGTGGACAACTCTGTTAATCATTGGATTGGTTAATGGGAAAATCTACAGGAAACCATGGATTTTCGCATGCAATATAGAGGTTTCCTGTAAATTTTCCCATAAACCAATCCAGTGAGTTAAGTAAAGTTTATGGCAAGTATAACTATAGTAGGATGGGTAATCAACCAACTTATAACAAGTGGCACCACCTTGAAGGAAAAACCTACAGCATATAGAAAGGTCCTCCTGCTACGGGGTCGCCAAAACTTGAGCCATGACGCTTTCTCTACGAATACATCACCATGTATGCATGTATGAATAGTTATGAAATGTTATGAAGGTGTTGAAAAGAAAATGTGGTAGGGATGCTGCCCCGACAGCCCTCCCGCGAACCTTGTCGAGAAAAGTGGGTTCTTGGTAGGGTTCTTGCTTCCCAAGGGAACTAACTTTAACGAAGTAAGCCCAGAAGTTCGAAGTTCAGAAGTTCGAAGTTTGATTTTGTAGTGATTTCATTGACATTTTTTTGTTTGATTTTGACAAGCTGGTTCCCCCAAAAAAACGATTTGTCAAAGCTCGTGGCACTCTTTAACCGCCTTAAGGTCCACCCTGTCAGAGGGGCATCCCCGTGAAATCTTCCTCTATGTCATGTGATGTATCTAGCGGAATTTAGCGTCATGTCTACATTTCATGGTGTAATGAAATGTGTAATGTACTGTGATGTGATGTAATCTATGGTATTAAATGGTATCGTATGTAACGGCATGTAAATGTAAATATATGTAAATGAAAATGTAAAGCAAAGAATGTAATGTAATGTAATGTATGCATGCATGATTATTTACATGTGTACAGTAGTTAATCAAAAACAAGATCATCATCTAGACCAACATTGTGGCCGGAGCTTCAGCAACGCATATCAAGTGAAACATCCATGAACATGATATGCAAAAATCACATGGAGGTTTCCGGGACCCCCCAGATCATCCATTTTGATAGGATCTTCCATTATAAACCATCCATTTTGGGGTACCCTCTGGGAAACTAACATAGCTATTAAAAATGGCCATTTATAGTTGATTTTCCCACTAAAAATGGTGATTTTCCATAGTTATGTTAGTTTACCAGAGGGTACCCCCATTGTAGGAAACCTCCATATGAGGTGGAAGACAAATGTTATACGGTACCCATCCCCTCCACGGCAGATATCCCATCGCGCCTGCGTCTGATACACGAAACCACCGCCAACTCTGGCTGACACCGTCTAGCGAAGGGCTTGTGTTTCAGCAAGGATGACATGGATGAAATATGGTCTGAACATGGCAGCTGATGTACCTAGACCCTCCAAGTTAGCCACAAAATGATGTGTTACCCCATAATTTGCAGTACTTCAAGTACTTCAACATTTTTTGTGGCTATTTGGAGGGTCCAGGTACCCATAAAGTTCACATTTTGGAAGGACAATGCATCATGATCGAACATATGTTCCCCCCCATCATTTTTTGACAAAGCCAGGTGAAGAAACGATGCTGGTAGGATCAGAGAATCCCTTAAGTCATTGAAGGTTGTTGAGTAATTGGGAGTAACTGGGTAACTTGACCCAACTGGAAGTAATCAAGTAGTGTAATACTTAGTGACCGGACTATCAAATATATATATATATTATATATATATATATTATATATATATATATTATATATATATATATATTATATATATATATATATTATATATATATATTATATATATATATCATCTATTTCTTGGGGTTGATTACCAAGTAGTTGATAATACGGACCCAACTTTGTACTACTTTGCAGTGCAATTACTCCCAGTACTTTAATAGTTTCAATCACACAATCAGAATCAGGATGGGAGTAGTGCTAGTAGTACTGGGAGTACAGTAATCCCCGGGAGGGATTTGACGGAAGGGGATGCACAGAAAGATGGAAAACGTCGCTGCTGACAAATCCAGATGTTGGTTTTGATGTTTCCTCTGCATCTGATCAAAATTGATCAGAAGTCACACTGAAATAACACATTCTTGGGAAGCTTTAAGTACTGATCATTTCTAGCAAGGTCAGTGTGAACCAACGCAAGCCTCCTGGAAATTGGGTGCCCCCAGATCCCAACAAACTCGATGCAGTGATGACACCGCAATGGCGGTTCGTTGATCAAAATGTTCGACACAACTTTACCGTTTGACCCTCCAAATACCCCCAAGACATGGTACTAAAATTACCAGGTAAAACATGGTAAAACACCACTTGAATGGGTACTGTACTTGGAGGGTCTATGTAGTGGGAAAAATTATGATATTTATTGGCTCATTAAAAAATCCAAGTGCATGGCTACAATCCACATCTTTCCCTTCCGCTGCTCTCCTTGGTTTGAATCGAATGCCTCAGACAACGCAGTGAAACCCTTGTCATATACTCCATGCCATCTATTGAGGTGATGACGCAAGTCTTGGTTCCGCTGATTGGTCATTTTAGATCATTTTAGGCTTGTACAGGAAGGAAGTATACCTTAATGATGGCCATTTGATGAAGAACATGATGACTAATGTTCTTTATTTCGAATACGTTTGGACAAGACCCTTTTTTCCGTTACAATCCATCTTGGTTTCTCTGAAAAATAGGCCACAGGCACCCTCCTGGTTGATCATCATGTTGATACCCCATGTTCAGACCAATCTTGAGGTGAAAATGACCTAGACTCACAGGTGCCCCAAACCCAGCACCTGAACCCCCAGCCAGAAACCATGAGATTTAGTAAAATCATTTTGGGACATCACAATGGGGGTGGTTTAAGTTTCTAGGGATGGGATGAGTCACTCCATAGTCTTCTAATGAACATTATGCAACTGCTGCTGCTGTTCTTATCATGGCCGCTCTTGCCACTGCTGCTGCTCTTTCCGAGTGATGTTGGTTCATAGGATGATCTGGGATCCACAATCCTAAACTAACCATTCCCCAATTGAAACCATTGGGATGAATGGCATGGTATACACACGTATCATAGTGTGTCCAAATATCAAATACACCCAAGTGACCCCTTGGTTTTTGTATTCGATCCATTAAACCACCACTTGGAGATTGCTATTGTGGATCCCTTGTGTTGGTGTCTGGTTTCAAGTCCCGCCATGCAAAAAAATAACAAAAGATCCTTGGCTGCCCAACCCGCGCTTCAAGCGTGGTTCGCTTCTCCGCCTGATGACCCCATGGTTCTGTCTGAAAATGGATGAAAATGTGGTATACCCCTAGAGTTATAGCCATTGAATGGGAAAAATGAGGTTCATCATCAAATTTGGGGGTTCCGTATTTTCAGGCAAAACCCATATGTTTATTGGGTATACCGTAACGGTATACCCCTATGCGGGATGATTGGGAATAGCCACCAAGTGGTTGGTGAAGGGAATTTCCTTCAAGCTAGCCAGGGGGGTTGTCCGTAAACATGCGAATTGAACGGACCAATAGAAGTATCAAATTCGATCATAATATGGTTCACGGAAAAATCATGGATTTGCCAACACAAAATGTAGCCTTTACCTGTTCTTCAAGCAGTACAGTAGAGCATACTCTGCTGCTCCTCCTTGAGCAAGTGGTCGATGCATGGATAACTCGGTTGGATGTGGTCAAACCCTCAAGCACCTCAGGGCAAAAAACATGAAAAACCGCATCTATGAACAAGAAATAAGCGAACTCAAACCTCCATTGTTGTTGGGTTGCACCTCAATTGGTGTTTGTCAAACCTCATTTTTTGTTGGTGCAACATCGTTAAACCACCATTTCTGTTGGTCAAACTTCCATTCTTGTTGGTGAAACCTCCGATTTTTTCTTGGTTCACCCAGGACAACACGGGGGTGTTTTTCCGGGTCCCTTCAGGCCTAGGGCATTTGGGCGACCGCTTGCTGGCATATGCCAAGGCGAGCCTGGTTGCTAGCACTGGGAAGATTCTTGGAGGCTATGAAACCACACGAAATCTACGTACTAATGATGGTGATTTATATGGGATATCAGAATGATTTAATGGGATTTGATTACAATGACTTCATGGTTTTAACACCCCAGTTACTCAAGTTGCTTTACAAACCATCATCATTCATGTAAACCACGTATTTACCGCATGACTATCCCACATCATGATGTAATTCAATACGGAAAAAATATGAAGTATCTCCCCATGGTATAGGTTTGTCTGAACATGGGGGACTCCCAAATTTGATGGTTAATCATCCGTTTCCCATTAAAACTACCATTCC
Organism: Symbiodinium sp. clade C Y103; assembly: GCA_003297045.1. NCBI lineage: Eukaryota > Dinophyceae > Suessiales > Symbiodiniaceae > Cladocopium > Cladocopium sp. clade C. The sequence goes on from BGPT01000683.1 coordinate 203,800, forward strand.
TGGGTACCTCTATCTTCAGACAGACCCATATCCTTTTATCCCCCAAAGAAACTTGCTGAGTCTCTAGTACCCCCCCCCCATCGAAACAGCTCTACTCCGCCTCAAGTTCCGTTCTGTGGCCCATGGATTCCCCGCCTCGAGGCCAGTGGTTAAAAAATGGGATATGACAGTGGGAACACACTGCAGCTAAAGCCCTTTCCCAATTAATTGTTCGATGGTTATAAAAGGGGTTATACACAATACATTCCGTAAATGTTTTTTCTCTGACTTACAACTAAAGGGCCATAACTGGAAAAGTTCAGCCAACATCAAAAGGGCTTGGTCACGCATCAAAAGGGGTGCTCATCATAGCCCCGCATTGTGGACATCGTGATCGGGAAATCGCCCCCACGGGTTGTGGTCATCCCGTTGTTCTGGTCCAATAAGGATCCACTGACTGGGAAGAGAACAAGGGCTGTACTCAATGCAAATGGACACATATTTTGAAAAGAGACTAGTGACTACCTAGATGTCGAAGAACCTATGCAGAGATACTTTCTGTCACAAATGCAGCCCAAATATGTATATTATATATATATACATCTCTACACAGTGTATTCACAAGGTCGGACATGCAATATAGTACCAATGTACAACGGTGTTACGTATGATACATGCATCTAATACATGGGCTATCTGATTTCTTTCAGCTGCTGAGTGTCCCGATGGATGGCAAGACTTGGGGGAACTCCACACTGATCAAACATTTTTGGGTGATACATGTTTCACAGTCCCTCAAACCCTGAAGAATAATGATCCAGAATATGTTGTTGGTTTTTGTTGTTGGTTTTCCAATGAATAGGGTACCCCAAAATCCCTTGGCTTACCACCACCATCATCACCATCATCATTCAATTTCCCATGAAAAAATGCAGTTTCAAACCCATCTTCCATTTTCAGACGCCCCCCAATGGTTGTGATTGGTTAGGTGTATTATATGTATATATAATTATATATCCTATTATATACCAATTGCATCCCATGAAATCCTGATTGTGTTTGTTTTGGGCAGGGAAAACATCTTGTGTTTGAGCCCGTCCCCTATGACCACTGAGCTCGTCGACCCCATATTTTCTGCGCGGTTCTTCCACGAAGTCGGGGCAGGGCACCCCTGTGTCCTGCCGCAACGGACAAAACCACCATAGTGCAGGACCAATAACACAGAAATCTATTGCACATAATTGGCAGTTCAAACAAAATTTATGGAGAAAACAATAACAACATGAAGTAACCTGTCAAGTCAAACAATGAAATATGTTTTTTTCCCGGCATTTTTCCGCAAGTTGTTGTATTCAACTTGACAGAATGGAACACCCCAAACATTTCTGTGTGGAATATTAATCTGCAGTATGTAATTGCCACATCTTCATTTTTTTGGGCAATTTACTACACGCCCCAAATTTAACCAAACCTAAACCCATGTTCGCCTTCCCAAATCAGGATGCAAAGTAAAACGCGATCCAAACCACTGAACAAATATCTACAGTTTATATGATAATGTTTTGCTGGTACAAATCCACGGTCATAGCCTTTCGAAACCAAAAAGTAGCTACCATAATTTGATCAATCATCCCATGAAAGTCACAAGGTTCGCTGGTGAGTGACACTGCCCTTGTTGTCAACCCATTTACAGTATCACGCCTTGAATAGTCCCGATCTCGAGTGAGACCTGTTTCGGTGCATTTTTCTCTTGGCGGGTACTTCACTACTATTGACCATAGGAGAATGTATGGTGAACAATGCACATTGCCATGCACACGCAATCACACACATGTGTTTTTTGTTTTTGAACATGCAAAAATAAACAATATAGATTGAAATATATGCACGTACACACAAATCATAAACGCAAATATACACATTCAAATTGTCTCCCTGGTGGGTAAATAAGGATATAGACAACTTCAAATATACAGATATATTCACATATATCAATACATATACCTATATATGTGATGTATTTACAAAAAAAGCACATCGAATGACACATGTGTATATGTATATATATATATAATTCATTATAATTCCAAATGCGTGTATGAAAAAACATTTACACAACACCTATCAGTGCCTGCTTTCTTGTGGCACAATATTTCTGCAAAGGTGAAGATCCACGTTCCATCAACATGCCCCATGCGGAAAATATTCACCGCTACTTCAACACCATGGGTAGAATTCTGTTCCCCAAATCAGTGGTAAATTCCTACGAATATAACTCCTGCGAGCGCCAAGGTGTAAATGACATAAATCCAAAGACAGGTGTTGAAACACTGTATGCAATCAAGCTCTGCGCTTTGGGTTTGTGATAGATGTGCGTCCATCAAACAGAGACCGGGCATGCCCATTTTCAGTGATCTAAGCAAAACCTGGCTGATGACCTTATGTATTCTAGTGATTGTATGATTTCTCTACTAAGCATTTGCGCGCGCAAATGCAAAATATGCAATTCTGTTGTTCGAAAACGCGGCTTGTGGACTTGTAGGTGTACCCCTCCCAGAATCTGATAATGTGCCCACAAATGTATATATATATATATACACACACATGTATGTATATCTGCAGATATGTGATGAATATGGTATCTGCATTTATATATATAGTATATATATAGGTGGATAAATAGATATGTGTTTATATCTGCAAATCTACACATATATCTTAGTAATGTGGCAACACATAATAATAAACCATCATAAATGGGTTGTACGAACCAACAACCCTCCAAGATTAGACGTTTATTGTTGGGTTTCCCACATCATACAATATATGCAATGATATCCCATGATATTATCCCACTATAATATCATATTAACATAATATCCATTAATTTCCATTAAATCATCATTTCCTGTTGCTTAAAAACCATGAATCAGTTGATTTTCTCTCATTCTCTGCCGATTTCCCCGATTTCCAACTGTAACTATCTGGCGCGCCCTGTAGCTCTTCGCAGCCGACACGGTGGGCACCTAGGTAGATGCATGTGCCATGGAATTTCATAGGGAAACTGATGAGTACTGATGATGGCATGTCATGCCATATCAAGACAAAGTAGATCTAGAATGCGAATGGGCAAGAGATGAAAAGATATGATAAGATCTCCAAGGACAAGTAGAGTGAATATTATCAATGTGCTACACCTACAATAATCTTGTCCTTTGTAGATGGTTTATCCCACCTGATGAAATTGGGGACGGTTCTTGTTAACAGGAAAGCTTGAACTGTGCTTGAAGACATGGTACGAGTACCTGTGGAGGTCATTCTGGTGAACTGGGAAGTCACTGTGACTCCCGAAACTTGGGCATGTTCCAGATCTAGAGGTGCTTGGTTGTGCTGTTCTGTAGTGTTTGGGGCATGACATTAGGCATGTGGACATTCGGGCCATGAATTGCTGCGTTGAAATTGGAAAACCGTCTTCCCGACGCTGATTCCCTGTTTTTTCAGGCGTTTATTGGAGATCATTTGAGTTTTAAGGGTCGTAAAAGCTTCATAACAAGAAATGATATTTCATCATATGTCTTTTTCCTCCAGTCAAACAATTGGATATGTCTGGAACTAGGTTGCCCCAAAAAAAAACTATATGGTTTATCATTTATCACCATGATGCCCATTAAACTGGTCCTCAAATCCCACATGTTTATCCATTGTTGGACAACGCCAAGTCCATTGGGAATGAAATGACTTGCGTTTCCCACCTGCGCTCTTTTGGCGGCACATAGTCAGGACACGCTGGCGGTGCCTGCTGGAAAGAAGTTGATCTAAGCGACCAAAACCAGATGTTCAACCAAGAAATATTCATTGGATTGGTTTAAGGGAAAATCTACAGGAAACCATGGTTTGTCCCATGAAATATCGGGGGTTTCCTGTAAATTTCCCTTAAACCAATCCAATGAAATATGAAAGTGTTAAGCGAAAACACGGGCGTGTTTTAACATTTCGACCGGCAAATATGGGCGTTTGCTAAACCACAGAGAACACAGTCAGCAGCTAGATGGATTTAACATCATATAATACCATATAATCTTAGTACATCCAGTCAATATATCCCCATGTTTCCCAATGAAATCGCTGCTTCAATTCCTGTCAAATCATCAACTGCTGGGGAGGCCTTGGGGCAGTCCGGAGGCTGAGGCCTCAGGGGTCGAGTCACGTCACGTCGATGACGTTGGTTGGCATATCACTTGGTGAATTCTTGGGTTGATTATTAGGGCTGATTATAGTTAATGGACATGACATAGCTAAATAACTATCGGTTGATGAACTGTACTTAAATATAATCATTATTATCAGCTCTTGGTGAACTGTTGGTTGCCTATTGGGTTGATGATAGTTAATTCTTAGGGCTTATACATTGGTTGATACTTAATAGTTAATGATTAATACTCAGTAGTCCAATTGATTGAGTTGATTACTGGGGATTAAGTATTACTGGGATGATTCTAGTTGATAGATTTACAAAACAATTATATCCAATTACAACTGGGGGTGTCTCACCTTGCAAACGTTGTTCCCAACAGCAGCGACTCTTGGGTTTCAATGTGGTTCAATCTCTGTGTCTGAGAGTGGCACATCTTTTGTTTACCTTGATGTTGGGTGATTTGGGAATCACCATTCTCTTGTCATGGTGATTTTGGGATATTTACCAATTTAACGGTGAGTCTTTGAGGCCATCAATATCCATAAACGGGTACTATCACCTCAGACAATTGGTGGAGATTTAGGATCATTTAGTACGGCATGGTGTGTGGAGATGTTTGGATGATGGGACCCTCAACGGATCATTACCAACATTGGATTACCATTTGATCTTACCATTCGATCTACCCGTTTCTTGTCAAATTTCCCGAAATCAACGATCCCCATATGTCCGAATTTCACATTTCTATGTGTCTTCTGTGAACGAAATGTGAGTTTCCCCAATTTATCATAATTTACCCTCTGGTAATTTAATATAGCTTTTGCAAATGACCCATTTATAGTGGATTTACCTATATAATAATGGTGATTTTTCATAGTTATGTAACAGGTTACCACAGGGTATCCCCATTATTTCCTCAAACATCACCAGTTCTTCCGATTTCTTCCCTGAACGCCACAGCCGTCGCCACGTCTCGTCGCTGGGATACCCTGGCATCTCCTCCGGCGCCAGCGGCAGCTCCTCCGAGGAAGGCGGGAACTTGGCGCGGCGCTGCTCCACATCTGGGCGCGGCACCTGGCTGAGATCAAGTGTCATTACCCTCTGGTAAACGTTTACATAGCTATGGAAAATCACCATCTTGAATGGGTTAATCAACTATAAATGGCCATTTTCAATAGCTATGTTGGTTTACCAGAGGGTAATTCCCTTTCAGATTCTCCACATATTCATCACTATTCATCACTATGCATCATTATTCATCCATATCTATCAATATATTGTATCATTTTTGAATATGTGTGTCAGATGTGTCAGGGAAGTGAAGTACTACAATCATTAATGGGAATCACCATCGTATTAACCCCCATCAGTTGGGATATATATGAAATATTTAACATTATTCCCGTTAGCAAGTCATTCCCATTATTTCCATTTCTTCCGTTTTAGGATCAAGTGTATACTTGTATATGATATGTAAATGTACTCATATCATTTATATAGATACTACATATGTATATATATATATATACACATACATATCCAAGGTTATAATATACATCATGTATTTTTCATATTTTATCTAGATCATTTTTCCAATTCTCCGATCGACTGTATATTTATCGAATATTTCATGTATAGTATCGTTGTGTATCGCACGTTATGTATGACATTGTGCATGAATGTATTCTGTCTTTTAAATGTAGTGAATTGTAGTGATATCTCAAAAAAAAAACAGGTTGGATGGGTTCCTGCCGACGCGCGCCTTGGGTCCAATGGCCACGGTGCAATCACTTTGCGCGCTCCAGGGCATCGACGATTTGTGTTCGAAGAGCTTCTCCATTCCCAGCTCCACCTGGATGTGGTCAATGGCTGAAAAATGGTGATTGAAAGGTGGATTTTAAAAAGGGGAAATGATATTTCTGTGTATTTTTGAAATGTGGATCTATCATGATTTATCCAGCAAAAATTTAGGATTGGATGGGAATTCAATGTGATTTGAGCAGAAAAAACTACATGTAGTGTGTAATTGTAAGCAGCAGAAATGGAAGGCTAGCCAACCAAGGTCATCAAACCTGGAATGCGAAATCCCATAAAAAAGTGCACCACTTATATACATCCAGCATCCCACTTCACTTCCACAGAACATCGAACCACTGTTCCCTGTTCCTATCCGCTTGGCATTGTCCATCAACCAGTTTGCATTAGATCATTAGATCAATAGCTTCGGTACAAGCAAGCATGCTACATAAATGGGTGCCCAAACATATCCACAATTTCTTCCAATGGGCAGAACTGACGACGTGTTCTCCGCCCCAAATTCTGGTGGACTTTCGCACGGTCTGATTGGCTTGCTTGAGTGCTTCTTGGATTTGTGCGAGATGATGGTACATTCAATGACTCCAGCAACCCCTTCATCTGGCAACTTTGGGCTTTCGGAAGTAATCGGAAATATAACTATGTTGTCATTACTTTCCACAAAGTTCAGATGAACACCCAAGAAAAAAACCGTCCACTACAGAAAGAAAATCACCTCGAACTTGTTGGAATGATCCATTCAATCTTGTCCCTTTCCGTCGGGATACATTCCCCCATAGCCCCATATTGAGAAGGTTTTTCCCATGGCCCCACAAGTTCGCGCCTGTTGTGCGTGGTACAAAAAGCCGCCACCAACACGTGCAGACACCGTCTGCGTGGTTCTTCGTTCCAGTTCCTTCACCTTGAAAAGTGGAAGCGAGTGGTAGCGATGAATCCCCAAAAGGCCGAAAGGATACGGTTCCCCAAAGTAGAAATTCTCAGCTGTTTCAAGTTGTTTCCTACTTTCTTAGTTTTTGCTGAGGAGATTTCAGTTTCATCATGTTTTCGGGCGGAAACACGTTTTAAGTTTGGGACTGAAAGAGTCTGGTACCTGGACTAACACCCCGCTGCACTGAGCCTGTGGTGGCCCACTTCCTTTGGTAATTTCTTTGGAAGATGGGGTAGATCGTGAGATTCCCCAGCCATTCAGGAAGATTCCAACCATCTGGATAACAACGGATCCAAGTACCATCTACGAAAGTGATTTGGGTATGATCTATACTAGCAATCCAGAACGTATGAATCCCTTCCCCCTAATCAGTAAAAGCACACCCGGAAACCCTGGATGACTGGAGTCCTCGCAACAGGGGGGGTAGTCTGATCGGCTACAGTATCTCCACATCTGCCACAAGGTTCAACCACAGGTGATAAGTCATAGATCCACAGCGTAGGTTTAACCACGTTTAATTCACAATTCACAATTCGGCAAATTTTTGTTGCCCACCATTGACACACGCATTGCAAAAAGGGAGGGGTAGATCAACCTATCTAGGCCCCAGACCATGTCGCGATCGGGGTTCTCCTGCACCTTCGACAGGAGTCTCACCACACAGGTCTTTTCCTGCGAGACGGCTGCAGTGGTGGCAATGGACAGTATCAAGCTATGATTTTCCTTGGAGAAGCCATGATGTTTTCATGATTGTTAGATGTCTGTGTGTCTATAGACATATATACATAATATAATACATAATAGATACTGTATACAAAGACATCATGACATGTTTATCAACAAATGTCCAAAGAACTTTCCAAAGAACTGTCTAACCTTCGCCAGCTTCGCCCATCACTAGCCTGCTTCCCAAGGGTCTCCCAGGGATGATCGTCCAATATTCATGGCCTCTACGAAACATAGCTATGAAATATATATATAATATATTCATAGATGTGATATATATAGAATGATGTAGATGATGATTGTACCATAATATTGTACCATTTTCTCATAGAAACCTCCATTGAGTTCGAAAAACAATTGCGATATGAGAGAAGTCGTTACATTTCCCAAAGATGGTCACTGGAAATGTCACCGCTGCAAGACGACCAGCCTCTCGCCAGGCTGTTTCGAACTTCCCTTCCTCTCTTAGCCTCGGACCACGACTGAGCCAACTTTTCAACAGGTAGAATTCCAACCTGGGATGATACCAGGAATGACCAAAACACTTGGAGAACTGGAATGATCCCAGTTGTCATTTTGCAATCGGATTATACATATATATATATATATATTTATACATATATATATATATACATATATTATATATAGACATATATATAATATATATACATGTATATTTATATAATTATACACACATATATAATTATACTATATATCAAATATTATATATATCAAATATCATATATACACTGAATATCACATATATACATATTTGATATTATATATATATATATATTGTTAAAAAAAAAAAATGTATACATATATATATATATTAAAGACATTATATATACATATATTGTATATGTGATCCTATATCATATATACACTAATATATACAAATATATGTATATATATATATATATAGTTATATATATATATATGTTGGATAATGTTTGATGTCTTCCTTAGTGGAAAACATCGGCTGCCAAAAGTCCAGTTTTCATTAATTTTTTTCGACGTCCCAGTCGCAGCACTTCCAGGACGCGGATCTGACTGCCGATGGTCATGGTCTGCTGCTTGAAGCTGTTGGACATCCTGAGCAGGATGGCTATGGCTCAAAATCCCATGGTACCAAAAACGGCTCCATTTTGAAGGGTAAATCGACATAAGCCAACCAACTATAGGGTTGATAATTTTGAGCCATACCCATTTGCTTGAACTAAATTGAAAGAATTATGGCATAGATGATCTGATGCTAGTCTTATAAGTATCACGCAAAAAGGTATCAAGTGTGGTCAACAAACCATCTTTCAGCTGGGTATCCCAGAAAGCTAGAAGTTTAGTTCGTGAAATCACACTGCCAACTAGCGATGAATTGAACCTTTTCTATCGATCTTTCGGTGTTACTGGCTAATCATCACTAATCCTGGTGGCAAATAATGACTATTTGTTGCACTATCATAACTACTTATCAATTACTTGAGGACTAAAATACGCTTCTAATCACAACCAATAGTAACTAATCACCATGACTTTATAATCTTACATTGCCTTACACGACTTTTCGAACTACCAAACCTTCGCAAACATTTTTTGTGACACCAAGGAGCTCTTGAGCCTTCTGGTTCACCAGTATCGTGCGCCAGGAGGTCCATTTGCTATCCTGACCTGGTCGCGCCGTTTTCGGATGGGAAAGGCGGGAAAACCATGGGAAAACCCATGGGAACACCTTCGGTTTGTGTGACCGGAAACATGGGGATTTCAACATAAAATTAGCATGTATCCAGCAACTGGGGAATGCATCCAGCAAGTACCTCACAAAAGCAAGAGGGGAAACTAACCAACAGACGGCATGGGCAATGGAAAGTATCAATCCTAGAATTGCCCAAATATATACTTTCCATTGACCATTGGTGTCGATGTCTGACTTCAGGATTTCAGAATCTGAGGAGCGTAGCAAAGCTCAAGACTCAAGAAATCTCATGATATATATATATATATAAATATAAAGATATACTGTCTATATATATATATATATAGTGTATAAGTGCATATATAATCTGGTGTGTATATATAACGCATGCATATACATATGATAAGCATAGGCATAATACAATACAATATAATACAACGTACTGTAATATAATATTTCATATATTCACAATATTCAGCATCCAATGTCCAAGCTCGATCCCAGCCCCGGAGTCACCTGGAATGGCCGTCCCAATACCTGCGATGGGAAATTCAGGGATCAGCTATGATCAGCTGCTGGTTGGTACACCTGTTTTCCTTGGGGATACCCCTGGATTGTAAGCATCCTGAAGACATACATAATATATATGATTGTGTATGTATGATATATCAGCCATAATTCCAAATACAGAAAATATGTGAAACGTTGTGAAACTACGAACCACTCTTGGACTTTACAAGTATAGTATCCCTTGAACAGAGTCTATGCTATGCAAGCCATAAAGACGACTGTCTCCTCCCCACCTTGGTCGCGGAAGGACTTGAGGGTAAAGTCCCCATGATTGCCCTCCGAGATATTCCTGGCCACGTGGCTCCACTTGCTGAAAGTCACCAATAACATCTACACAAACGCTTCAAACGCGTTGCGTTTCAGAATTGTTGAACAACGAACAAAGTGGAGCTTAAGGCTGAACTCGACATGTTCTGTAGCTGCACATGTTTCAACTCTCCAACAACTCTTTGACTGTGAAAAGTACTAAGAGTCCCACTTGGTAACTCGTTCGTAAGTCCGCTAAGTGGGATATCCCATCATAATCTATGATCGGGTTTCAACGTGGTACAACTAAGGTTAGTAACCACTGACCAAGTGGGATGATCCTCCAAGTAGTTGGTAAACTTTCATATCTATCCATAGACCTTTACTGTTCAAAGTGGTTCACCCAAACTCCCAACACTGCCGCCTAAGCAGCAGCTCGCCATGGGCGTCAGGTTCAACTCCTAAAAGTCGGAGGTTTGGGTCTGGAAACGGAGGTAAAGTATGATAAACTGACTATTCCCCAATAATTTTAGGCTACCCTAAGCGCCATGTTTTGAGACAACCCCCTCTGGCCATCAAACATGGCAATTGAAAAAACGGGGAACCTCACCATGATTTATACAGGGAAAGATCCCTACAAATGGATTGATTTTGGAGATGTTCCAGCCAAAGCATGGAAAACAATGCTTTTTAATAGGAAATCTGCGAGTGGCTTAAACATGGGGATTTTCGATGCCATCTTTGCCAGAGAGTATCCATCCAATGATGTCCTAAAGGGAGGTGATTATTTCAAGACCCACAAAACCATGTGGATCATTGGGAAATCTGGGCGCCTCTGACTGGTACAAGCCTCCCTGGTATACCCATGAATCCCATCGACCCGAAAATGGCTTGAACAGGGACAACTTAGCATCTGCCAACAAGTTGGAAAACTGCCACTTGTTGATCCATTCTGCATCTGACCTTATCTGGGATCGTCTTGAAGCCCAAAAACTACAGGATTAAAGTCTTGAGTTACTCCCACGCATTGAAAGTCTATTTAGTTCCCTTTTTCACCCAGGCCCATAACCCCCGAAACTTGTTACATCAATGCGATTGGCTTCATCCGACATTTCCGATTGTTTCAAAACAGGGTACCCCAGAATTTGATGGTGAATAATCATTCTTCCCAACATCAAAATGGCCTTTTCACTAGGGGTTCGGTCCCCATTTTCAGACACACTCATTTCTACCCCAATTACAATCCCATAATCCCATCGAGTTCCTAGATATTGATATACCCCTCCTATAAATGAATATAGACCCTGCCAAAGAGTGGCTTGGAAGATGTTTTTTTCCACTTCAACTTGGCGATTGTCAGGGTCGAACTGTTGATTTACTAGAGGCTAAACCCGTTATTTCCCCAGAAACCATAGTTTAGCAGGGGATCTACACATATTTAGGACCATTTTTTGGGTGTGTTCCCAAATATGATCATTCCACCATTCACCAACCATATCTTGATTATATATCTATATATATAATATGTGATATGTATTCCATGAATATTAGCACTAATATTCTCATTCATATTCAAACATTCTCATTATATAATTGAGATTGAATTCATATCTCACTAGCTATAGATACTAATGGAATACATGTATCCCGTCTCCTATCTCGATCATCTCCGCCCTGCTCTTCCAGCCCTGCCTATGGCGTGAATGGCTGCCTCACGCTTGTTGAGGAAGCGAATGGTCGCGAGGATCTTTTCATGGTCGATCCTGGGAATGAACCGTTGACAATTGGGTGTGCATGGTTAGTGAGTGAGTTCTAACCGTATTTAACCCATAAATATGTATATATTATATGATATTATATGTATACATGGAATACAGTATCCCCAGTTCTATGTAGATCTATAGGGATATATCAGTACATCAGTGGTGTATGGGTTAAAGAGCACTTTCTACCTGGGATGCGCAACCAAGTATGGGGGTATAGCGGGGATATCATCAACAATAGGGGAACCATGTAGAGATACATGTACATATATATATATATGTATATCATGGGATATTGATAGAAAATATAACTCCAACTGATGTCCTGAAACAAGGATACCGGATACCTCTCTATGATTTCGATAATTCAACCAACATCTGTTGGAAAAGGATAACTATGATCCTGGCTGCTGGGATAAAGATATTTTATGGTATCTTATGATACTGTCATATATTTTCCAGACCAATGCCTTTCCAAAACAGGCAGGGGATGGAACCAAGTCATAATAGGAACAAAGAACAAATGATTTATGTAAAAACCGTGGTTGCCTCTAGTTTTTGCCCTGAATCAATCTTGAAATTTGACTATCTAAGGCTAAGGGCCCTCGACTTCATTCAGCTCGAAGCATGGGTGGAACTCTCCCGGCTGTTCAATCTCCCCCTTCGAGTGAGGTGACCCTGTCCAAGGTGCTGTCGGAACGATGCGCTAGAAATGATATAGATCTCATCGCATCTGCCGAGCAGGTCGCGACAAGATCTGGCTTATCTCTTTAAATGTTACCCATATATATATATATATCATATTCATACTATAGGAAAATTCATCATCCAAAGAAGTATCTCATTGATATTCTTGGAGATCTATGGAGCCAATGGTTGAGGATTGCAAAGGTACTCCAATGATACCTGCAGCCATGTAATCCCCGCCTGAAGGACAATGCAAAGCGAACAGCCTGTCATCAAAAACTGGCTGGGAAAACCGCCGAACGAAATGAGCAGTAAATGATAAATCAAATAAAAACAATCAAATCCAAATGTGAGATGTTCCACTACCATGTCTGATTACCAGAGGTAGCTTTTATTTCCGACCGATTTGATTTCCAAAACAAAAACGGTAAACCGAGTGGCCGGTTGTGACAAATCTCAAGAGTTGGATATCTCCCCGTCACTGGGGCCATGGGCTTGCGGCCATGGGCTTGCGGCCCGCTCTGAAAAATATGTGCTGAGTACATCTTCATGGTCGAATACAGACTGTATCTTTTTCTTAATGTGTATACGCTAAAAATGTTCGACCCTCAAATTTTTGCTGGTCAATTTTAAGGCAAATAACTAGCTTTGAACTAAAGAAATTGAAAAAAATAAACACGTTGCAGCAAAAAATCCTGACCATTTTGGGGCATCCTGAATCATCCTGATTTTATGGCAATCCCCACTGAGGGCCACCTCGACCAAGTTGGACCTTTCGACAGGCACTAGCCTCAGCTGAGCATCGAATACGACAAGTTTCAAAGGTGATTCACTAATGAGAAATTGGGTAAATGATGACCCACTTTAAAAATCAAAACATTGGGTTGATCAAGTGGGTTGAATGTTTGAATGGGTAATCAACGTGGGTAAATGATAACCCACTTTAACTCACTTTGAAACGTATCAAAAAAGTATAATTGGTTTGAATGTTTGAAACAGACTTGTCTTTCAATAGCGGACTTAATATGATTTAGATCTGCCTTGGGTCTGTCTTGGGTCTGTCTGGAGAAAGGGGGTCATACCTCCAAATGGTCCATGTCTAAAGAGGAAAATGATGATAATCCATCAGTTTTGGCATCCTATTTTCATACACATCCCTTGGGGTTCTACCGACCAGTTAAAACCGGATGGTGCCAAGATAGCCCCAACATGGCTGCCAGCCAGGTCCTCCCGACCAATGAACGAACTGGTTTCGACAGGCAACTGATCCACCCAATCCTCCGCTTTTTGCAGGGCCAGCTCTGTGGGAGCCTGGGGGCAAAAAAGGGCCTGGTGGACGCTCGGTTCAATCCATACCCCTACCAATATGTTAGATAAAGCGCAACAAACATGATTTAAGATATGCTGACTATGTTGGATTTCAATCATCCAGCTTTCAAAACCATTGGCGACATGTTTTCTGCAGTAGGTTGGTAGGTTTGCTTCGGCCACATGTCAACATGCAAAGAACATATGAGCGTATCCCCATGCTACCATGTCTTCACTTTCCCAACATCCAGACATGCATCACAAAAGCAATGCCGGCATGCCTGGATTTGAAACCACCATTCACATGGTGTGACCGAACCCATTGATTCGCACAGATCGTATGACTGGAATTACATAGCTAAATGATACTTCATGGCTATGTTTCGAATTGTATCAACACATTGAAAAAAAGTACAGCATAACTACACACTATACAGATTAGTATCATTCAGTATCCAAATGAATACCACTGTACTTTCAACGACTGCCAAATTTCTTCCAGGAAACCATCATGTCCTGCGCCCACAAGCGTGGCTCGCCACGTTGGTCGAAGCGAACCATCTGAAAGCTTTCCTGTGGAAAAATGGTGACGTTTAGCACCCCAAAAAGCACTGGTAGTCTTGACAAAATCACGTTTGCTTAAGGAAAAGTCAATGGATAATGGATGTATTTTCCAAAAAATGAAATGAGGATTGAACCAACAATCAGGATGTAAAATAGGAAACCATTGTGTTTCTAGCCATGGGCAAGGACCAGTGCCATCGTCGGGCGCCAACTGTGATCTCCCTGCCTTCTTTGGCATATGGACGTGTAGCGCTCGCTTCACTCCAGCCTGAAGCAGCTGTGACCGGAGGCAGGGGAGCTACGAATTGAGATTCTCACATGACAATCAGATTGGACTATACCCTGACCCAGCTGAAGTCGACAAATGATAGATATTATATAATAATATATATATATATTATTATATCTATGTACATATATATATATACATTATTATATATATATATATGTATATATATATACATTATTATATATATATAAACATAAAACATGATGAAGAAATATGAAGAATCTAACAAAAGCCGTTGCAGCCAACACAGAGATACAGCCAGAAGACATTTTTGGAACAGCCGAGAAATCTTTCAAAGGTAAACTCAAAGCTGCCATTGGAAGCGTAGGAATTGTAGGGTTTGAAGGGTCGGATGCAAAATCAACCAAAAAAAATGGAGAATTTATGATAGTTTATTCAATATCATTCATGATTCACTGATTCAGCAACTTAATAATGCCATAGCCTTTACAGCATTACCTAAGCCACTGCCCTGTTTGGCCCCATGCCACACAAGTTTCAGCCTTGACGTAAAACAAATGCTCCGCCACAGCTGCAGACCTCGTGGCCAGGTTGACCAAAAAGGCTGGATTCAATCCTGACTGGCCAAAGGGATTCCATAGTTTTCCACTACAGCAATCTTCCGTTGATGTTAGTAAAGCAGTAGTAAACCATGGGTTGTATAAAACAATCAAAATATGGGTGGTTTACTAGTATTATACTATCATGTGGTTGGGAAACTCTCAGTGTAGCTCCTTGGCTCCCCATTTAATGGGGCGTATGACTACCCCTAGCTCCGAATGGCTCCCTCATCACTGGATAGAATGTACTCACATTCTTCATTTTGAAAATGACATCTTTCCGAATTCGTGTTTTTCTCCATATTAAATATATATATATATATATTCTCCCCAAAAATATAGTCCCAGCTGTTTAATCCTATGAAACATACCATTTTTCCCACCATTTCCCCGGTCGGATCCCCGGGCGTATCGATGATCACCACCGGTCGCCGTCCATCTGCCACGGGCAACAGGGGCTGATCCGCTTCGATCATCGCACCTTCCACCTGCCGGCAAAATGTGGGATGCATAGAGATAAAAGGGGTATATAATATGGGTTGCATATATGTACATATATATACATACATATATATATATACACATATATAATATATATAATGATGAAATAATGGTACATATTATATATGATTATCATGGCATATAATAATGGGTTATAATATGAATTACACTTAACAACTTGTGTATTTCATGTGGCTTATCACAAGGCTGGCATGGGATTTTTCATGATGGTACATGGAGACTCAGCCACCGGGATGGGGATACCTCTCGATGGATATGTTTGGGGAAAATACCCCAGTGAGAACCAGTCAACTGACTCCATGGCCAATCTACTTCGATATAGAAACGGCCAAAAAGGTAGAAATGGAAATTCCTGCTAAAAAACAGTGATGACTGACTTTTCTATCTGGGAGGTACTATATACAAAATTACGTGGCTGCGTCTGAAAATGATCCATATATAATAATCCATAAAATTCACAAAACAAGTCATAGGGAAGATGATGCACATGACTCATGTGTACCCCACTAAATCAATGGATCTAGATGGATTTAGCCTGCTGTTTCCCCTAAATTTTCATTCAACGTCAAGAGTAACTAATAGTAACCGCCCTGACAGTGACAGCCACCGCCTCTTGAAAGGCGTGATAGTCCACCGGCATCATCACATTGACCACGTCACTTTCCGCCATGCCCTGGTGGAAAGCAGAGGACTCTGGGCAGCTGAGACATGATAAGAAATGGTGATATGATGGCATATATTACTGGGTTACTATTAAAATGTTCATGGAAAATCAAGGCAATATTCAGGGAATGGCAAAATGCTCCATATGCTCCATGGGATATTCACGTACATTTAGGTGATTTTGGTGGTAATTGGTGGTAAATATTGCATACATGATGTGGATGGGTATACTTGGGTATACCATAATCAAATTTATTTATATGTGTATATATACATATACTTGTATCATACATCATAATCATATACAACTGGAACCATATGATATGTTATCTATCTAGATATATATATATATACTGACTATACATATTTAACTATATGTTTGTATTATATCATATAAACAATCTACAAATAATATACAATATATATCCTCCATATCTCCCCATTAAACTTCACCGTTTTTTGGCGTCGTGCTGTCGCCTTGGCCAGGAGCTGCTGCAGCGCCCGCAGCGAGGCGTGGATCAGCTCCTGGTGCTGCAGCAATTCCTCGATGTGGCTCTCCACCTGGCGGGGTCACCGTAGAAAGCTGGGGAAAAGGTGGGATGTACCGGAAAAATGGCGGTCTTAATATGTTTTAATGGAAAAAGTCATAGGAAGACATATATATATATATATTATATTTATGTATAATCATTTATGTGACATGTGTATATTATATACACAATTATACACATAACCAACAGTAAATTGGAATATCATGGGGATTTACCCAATGAATGTGAAGTTGAATACCCAAGAACATTGCAAATTAGCCTCTGGGAATCAAACATGGCAATTAAAACTCCTTCATATATGTATGTTTCGATGGGAAAATCCTAGGAAAATATGGGGATGTAATGAAGATATACTGGGGACATAATCGGGATATATAACGAAGAATTTATGCATATTGGAACCGACAGCAATGGGATAAAATTAAAATATGTCATGGGGATCAAACGGGGGATAACAGCAGCTGAATGGGGTTTTGTTCGAGACATCGTGGTATATGGGGGATATCACCACCTGGCCTGACATGGGAAAAAATGGCGAGAACTAATGGGGATGTAGCCCATAGAAATAAAATGAAATAAACAGTTCACCTAACTGAGGATCTTCCAATCTAACTGGGTTGATAAGTTGATAAGACAAATTATAAGACAAGCTACTATTTGCTTACGATTCAGAACCATGATCATGGGGAAACTGATAATCAACCATGGGATGATGATGATGATGATGATGATGATGATGATGATGATGATGATGATGATGACGATGTTCATGAAACCAAAAAACATGGGATTGTGAATGTGGATATAATGGGGGTGTCTGTGGATGTACCTCGGGTAATCCAACATAGCAATGGAACACCATGGCATGGAAACAATGGGTAAATCATCGAAACGATGTGGGCCATGTCCCATAGCTATGTTAATCTATATGTGGAATACTGATGCAGCAGATGCACATTGCCAGCTACTTGGACGTGCAACCCCGTTACTAAGTGGCTTACGCTGCACATAGATCTCATTCATCCAACTGAGGATATTGGATAACAAGCTGAAAAAACTTGTATTAACATCCAGTATCATTGGAATATCTCCAGTTATATTAATGGGTGATGTCTTCGGGTTTGCAAGCGACGTACTGGGATGGACGAAATAGTACCTGGTGATATTCCGTGATGGAACAGGAAGGATGATGATGGGCATGGGACCCGTGGATCACAGGGGGGGAATTTAACAAGGTGGGATCTACAGCCATTTTCCATGGGGAGTTAGTGGTATTGAGATAGGTGGGATGATTCTCGAGCGATGCGGATCGAAGCCTGGTGCTGCTTGATCCGCATTTTGCTACAGAATACAATGTCGAGTCATTGATGGGATATGATAAGATGTGATGAAATGTGATGAGATACAATCAATGCATGTAGATATGGGGATACAACCAACATCAACCAACAATATGATGTGCAATGATGGAACTAAGATGGGATATGGAATGGTGATGTCATTCTGATGCCATCATTCCAAATTCCATCATTCACCGCGCGCCTTGCGCTGGAACATGTTCAGCTCCGACTTTGGGATGTTGTAGTGCACTGGCCTCAGCTCCATCGATCCCCATGAATTGTGGTGGCCGGTTGTCGTGATTCAAACAGATCTGTGGATAATGGATGTGGTGTCCCCCTAAAATTTGCTGATTATGTAAATCTCCTTGTTTTTGTTGGTCTTGAGATCCCAAGATAGAGTTTCCACACAGTAGATTCTTGAGTTTTCACAAGATAGGGTTTTTCCATGTTTTTTCCCAAGATTCATTGAGTCTCCCCACAGGGTTTTGGGTTTCATTAGATGATACCCCCAAGACTTGGAAGGAAAATCACTGTAGGAGCAGCACGTTCCTTGGTTCCCGGGGTCTTAAATTATGGTTCATGTCCCAAAAGGATGTAGATAGAACATATGATTTAAAACAAAAGAACATATCTGCTCAGCAGAATACTCCCAAAAGTGCCGCAACAATCAGAATGCTGGTACTTGCGATACAGGATATGATGTAGGAACCAAACAGGACTTCCAAACTTCTTGTCAGGTCTCGCGCCGATTCTTTTGGCCATCCAAACTCAGGGTCCGAAACAATAGAAAAACAACTGCTATATATTGCCGGTGACGTACTTTTCTTTTTGGGCCCCCCCTTTACACATGTCTCTGAGCACGGAACGTCAGTTTGCAGTCCCGAGCTTTCAAACTATCCGACAACCTGGAAACCTCTGGAATCGCATGCTGCTTAGTGGACTTTCAACTTGTAAATCTGCTCCTCAATGCGGGTGTTCTTCCATCCTATGGCCAAAACTTGAACCATCTAGAAGATATTTTCTACAACCAACCCCCAAACCCTCCAACCCCCTCCATCTATGTGTTTTCCCCGCATCAATTTTTTTTTGGGAGGGGTAAATCCCCATCAACCATTTCATCCACCCAACCAACTCCAGCAACGTCACAGGGTGGCGCCGGGGTCGCTTCTCAGCGCCGTCTGTGGTCGCATGAAGACCGAGACGAAGGCCCCCGAGCTCTGCAGAAATTTCGCGCCCACGTACTTTCCTATGGAGGCCACCTGCAAACGGCGTCGCGAAAGGGGTGAAGTCAGGCCAAGTGACATGTTCATATATGATAGAACTGTATGAATGTATTTAGGTCATTACTGTAATATAATACTAGCCTATATCATGTACATTCTATATATAATAAAATGTGATACATAAATATATATATGTATGTATATACATATATATATATGTACATATTTATATACATATATATATACATATACATATGTATATATATATATACATATATAAATATATACATAATATATATATATACATATATATATATACATAATATATATATATATGTCCTCTTCTGAGAGTAAAGCATGCTTGAAGTCTCAAAGGTCTAAGTATTTGGCTTGCTTTGCAAAGTTCATGCAGTTGCTTATGCTGTACATACATGTATAATTTAATATATATATATATATCATATACATGCAATATACGTATACATGGGGTATGGGTCAAAATTGGAAACGTTTAAATTTGGTCAAGGCATGTCAAGGGATCTGGATCACAACCAGCTGATGATCCATCTGATTCCCCTACTTCTCCAAGCATTTTCCCAAGGTATTCCTGATAAAATTGCCAATTCCCTATAAAAATCATCCCCCCAATCCATTCCACATTGATTTCCTCTTCATTCCCCATGTGTCTCTTGTGTCCCTTTCTCACTGCTCACACACGGTCATTTCTACCCTGTGCCGACCAACAAACTAGTCTCCAGTCCCCTCAAACGTTTTTTCACCACACGTCAAAAACAAGAAAATCCATCAGAATGATATCACCAAACCAGATTTCTCCAAGCCGAACCAGTGTTTTTCTTAAGCTCAGCAGCTCCTCCCCCTGCCCTGTGGTCTTCCCGTTCTTCCCAAGCCAAGCCACGTATTTGGGCTCCGTGACCAAGTCTGGTTGGAAGCGTTGCATGATGAAGTCCCTCAGCCTCCAAAGCCAAGCCGCCGAGGCGCAGTTGTTTGGTTTCTTGGGCCCAGGAGTTGAAAACAGGAGAAAACGTGAGGCCACTGCCGAAAACTCAGCCAATGTTCCCAAGGTTCAACTTCCCCAAACAATTGATCCAAAAACATCAAAAACAAGCTGGAACCGTGTAGTTCAATCTCTATACTTATTTCCCCGAAATTGATAAAACCAAACAACAATCAGCCAATGTTCCAAAAATCTGCCAATGTTCCCACAGTGATGATCTTTACCCCGTCCCTACGTTTGGAAACCGCACCTGGGGGTGAGATGCTCCACCAACCAGTCATCGTCATAGCAGTTGAGCTGCACAGGCTCGCAGGGGTGATCCACCTGGTGCGTCATGATGCGCCACGGTGACTTTTAAGAAATGGAATAGATATGGAATTCATAGTGATTCTGTACCATTCTATGATTCTATCTCCGGAACATATGGAATATATGTAAATATATGAGTGAGTGAGTAATGTATTTAAGCAAGAGGTATATATCTTTATATGTATTTCAAAAGTTTAATCAACATTATTTAATCAACCATGTTAACCATGTTGTGGAATGTCATTGGGATATCATGTCCAATCAATGGGGAGTTACGGAAAACTCCACCGTGGACCAACCTGTGGAGACGTGTACTGTTGGTAAAGCGGCAACTTCCCATGGCCAACTGCAAATGCCTAGTTTTTTTCAGTTGCCGTTTTCAAGATTCCAAAACATCAAACTGCCTGAGAAAGTCAACCTGTTTGGATTGACTAAGCACGCACTTCCCTTTCGTTCCATGGGAGGGAATTCTGGGTCCACCAGGGCTGTGTCAGCGGTTGAGGTGGATCGAAGGTATCCCCACCTTCATGGCCTGATAGGGCATCTGTTCCTTGGACCGCTGCCAGGTTGAAGCGTATCCCACGGTACTAAGCCAAATGGTCGTCTTCGTTCCTGTAAAATCAATTTATGGGTCAAAACTCAAAACAGTGTTTCCTTGTTTACCCCCTCTGCTCAAAAATTGAATCAATATGTTTTGGGGGTTATTGAAAAACGCGTGTTATTGAATGTTGCTTGAATCGCCACTATTTGCGAGATATTGAACCCCGGATCCTGAAGAGATTGTTGGTTCCAACCCTCGTTGTTTTGGTTGGTGAATCACCATGATTTTTTGATGAAAGAAATCCAATTTTTGCTGGTTCACGGATTCAACACCCCCCGGTCTCGAGCCTGCAGGAACAAATCTCTGCTATTCACTAGTTGTTGGATAGTTGACTCGTAGACAATCATGGGCTCCTAGCAGGTTATATCCGAATACACCTTTACGTTCCAAATGCACTGGGGGTGCCAGCTTTGACGCTGAGGATCATCGGATCATAGTGAAGGTGGTGCTGGTGCAAACTCACCACCAAATGTATCCCAAGGCTCCCCATTTTTTTTTCTGCTGGTCAAATACACCCTGCCAAGACTTCTTGCACCTGGTGCATCAGTCCCTGAGGCTTTTCCATTGATCTCGATGGATAAACAGTCGCTGCACTGTTTATCTGTTCGGGTCTTTTTTAAAGACCCACCTCCCATTGGACCAACATCTGGCTCAAAGCAGAAGTATGTTCACCATAAAAAGCGGTTGCTCATACATGTGTTGATGCACCCATACATCTATATAGAGTGATTACTTTGGGGGCCTCCTGCAATGCATCCCTACTTTTCACTCTTAGATGATGGGCCATGATAGTTCCATGCAGTACAGGTAGTACAAACACCTATAGTCACACCTCAACAAGGGTTTGAGTTACTGCTCACTGCTCACCTATCCAACTATAGACATGTATAGACATATATATATATAAATATATATTGTATTTGTATTGTATTAATATTATCACATATCTACATGGCCATCTACCCATCCACCCTACACTTCGCCAACCCTTCACCCAACTTTGCTAAACAAACTGGAGATTTCGTAAAATGATGTAAAATGATGTAAACTTCCATGTACCCCCAGTTCTCATCCATTTTGACTCCGGATCTTCCATTCTAAACCATCCAGCTATTGGGGATTTCCTCAGGAAACCTCCGGCCATGAGTCCATCTCCATCTGCTCCACAGGGCCCGGTACCGCTTCCATGTTGGGCCCTTCGGGCGCCCGCGGCAGCGGCGGGTAGTCCTCGAAACGTCGAGGCGCGCGGCGATCCGGGGACCCCACTTGGGGCGGTTCAAACGTGGCGTAGCAATGCGTAGAACACCTGTGAGTTTGGCGTAGAAAATTCTGGGTATCCGTAAACTTGCCATGTTAATAGATTTTAATCAACTTTTGAGTAGAGAATATAAATGATGATAAACCATGAGATGTTGGGCTGAAAATGGGTGCCCCATGTTCGAACAAACCTATGTGGATTTTGTATGTGGTAAATTCCAATATGGAAAACTCAACTTCTCATAGCCAGTTGGTTGGGGTCTAGTACATATATTTATTTTTTTTTCTACCCTTCAAAGGGTTTATGACTTGGAAAATGTGAGATTGCCTTTGCCATTGGGTTTGTTTTCCACATGATTGGAACGCAGGAAACTGGTTGAACTAGCTGGCATCAATGCAAATTAATGCAAACTGGAGCTTGGTGGCCAACTTCTATGGTTGTGTATTGCTGAAGAATCCAGCTTTTGAGGATCTCAAAGTTTAAGAGACGACTCCTATCGGGACCCCTCAGTTGTTGGCAACTATGATCCCATTAAAACCGCAGGTACTTTTAGCCCATCGATTTTGGCTATATTAATATGTCCATCTCCATACACATCTTTCTGATTTCTTCTGTACATCTTCTTTTCCATTCCTGCGATTCATCCTGGTTATTGCAGGAGAGCGCATCATTTGCCAGTAATGCCAAAAATGTAAGGCCCTTTGTTTAAGCTTGCGTTTAGGATTTCCCATTAACATTTTCCCACATAGCACCATGCTAGATCCCTGAAACAATGGGTTACATCATATTACATAATGGCATCTAATGGCATCAAGTATGAAAACCATTGATATTTTCTGTGAATGGTGCATAAGGGGTGCTGAACTTTTCTAGTGCGATGTAGCACTACAATTTAGGTGTGGTTTATTTATTCTTGGTCATATCCCGGCTTCTCTTGTTTAGAACCCCCATGTTTAACCAGATTTCTCTGCCAAATTTGGGGGTTGCTACAACTGCCGTGTTTGTTGGTTGGATTCCCATGTGTGTTGGTCATTTCTTTTCTTTTGGTCAAATCCAGGTCTATGTTGGTAAAAAAAACTAGCTGTTTCAGAGTTGAATAAAGTTGAATCACCATGCTGTTTGGTTCAATCCCAGAAAGATGGCTGAGTTGAAACAAAACGTTGTCCCAATTTCTCCCATGAAACCGCTACTGTGTCCTGTTGAAATCCCGTGGTCATCCCCATCTGTTTTGGGTTCCTGGTCCTCCAGTGGCACGTCTTCGGCCGGTGCCAGCGGACAGTCATCATCCTCCTGGACTGGAACAACAAGGGGACAGGTGGCGTGTCTCAAAATGAGATGAAAATTCTTACTGGTGCTTAGTAGGGAATGGGGGAATGACCTATAATAACCATTAATAATCATCCCCATTCCCCCATTCCCTACTAAGCACCAGTAAGTTTTATGATAGTTGTGAATGTTAAGAAACTCCCAGTTGTGACATGTTGTGAATGTTAAGAAACTTCCAGTTTAGATATGTTTCATTGATGTTTAAATATGCTGAAAAATCCAAATTAGATCAATTGTGAATACGAATTATGATGAAGCATTGACAAGCCATGGCTTCTCATGTTTTTTGGGGTGTATTACAATGAATCAATGGATTGGTTAATGGGAAAATTGGAACCGGAAACCCCTATATTTCATGGGAAAATCCATGGTTTCCTGTAGATTTTCCCTTAAACCAATCCCATGAATGAACCCCCCGGGGGTGTTGACCCTCCACCGATGCCTCGGAGTCATCGTCCGGTCGCAAGCCCCTGGGCAGCGTGACGTGGGCCGTCACCGGGATCATCCTGTGCGCCACGGAAATCTGTGGATTTCCAAAAAAACCCGGGATTGGTTTTGTGATGTTTAATGATGTTTAATGGAAATGTTGGGAAATGTTGGGAAATGGATTGGTTTCTGTATGTTTCAATGGTTTCCTAAAGATTTTCATAGAGCCCTCAATTCTGGGATGCTGGGAGATGCTGGCTGCAGTCAACCAATCTCCGGTCAGCTTGAACTGCTGCTGGGGTCCCCTTGAGTTCGGGAGCGTTTCGCTGAAGTCATTTCTTGGTAAACACGACACAGCTCTGTTGTTCTCTGCTTGAACTTCCCCAATGTATCAAAATTTTTGCGGATCAATTTTTGCGGGCACGACATCTAAATTCATCGGGAGATCATGCCCAATATGGGGAAACTGATGGGGATCTTGGTCCATGTGGGGATCTTGGTCGCAATAGATCAGCGATTGTGTTCTGGGCAGGGTGGGGGCTGATTGGCGGTTGATCCACCCATTCAACCCTGTGAAAATGGTGATGACCATCCCTTTGTGGGAAAGCATGGGACATGCAGCTGAAACCACGAATCAGTTCACCATACTGCGGCTCCTGGGCCTTCTAAAGGCTTGCGAATCACAACACTTTATACAATTTTTGATTCAAAGCCGGCTCCGTCCAACTTGGCTACACGTGTACAAGCTCAGCTACAACTGGTGAGTTGTCACCTCCATAGGTTGGAGTGCCCCAAGCCACGACTGAACCATCCGCCAAGATCGCAGCAAAGGCCTGCTCGGTTGCTTGAACGTGCTGCACACCTTTCAGTTGATTTTGGACTTCAGAGCTGTCACCACCATGACATGGAGCCCCCCAAGACACAACTGACCCATCCACTAGGATCGCAGCAAAGGCGTCTCGAGTAGCTTGAACGTGCCGGACGCCTCTCAGTCGATCTTGGACTCGAGAGCTGTCACCACCATGAAATGCCTTGCCCCAGGTCACGACTGAACCATCCGCTAAGATCGCAGCAAAGGCGCTGTGACTTGCTTGAAGGTGCTGGACGCCTCTCAGTTGATCTTGGACTTTAGAGCTGTCACCGCCATATGATGGCATGCCCCAAGTCACGACTGACCCATCCAGCAGGACCGCAGCAAAGGCGCAGGTAGTTGCTTGAACATGCCGCACGCCTCTCAGTCGATCTTGGACTCGAGAGCTGTCACCACCGTAGTGTGAATGCCCCCAAGTCACGACATTGTCACCTCCGCAGCACCACAATGCAAAGGCTTGATGTGGTGTCACTACGTTTGCAGAGACTGCGCAGGGTCCAGCACGCGATAGTTTGCAGCCACTAGCCTCAAGAAGCCAACTTGAAACGAGTTCTGCGCTAAAACTCTCAAGTCCCCTACTTTGGAGGACTGCGGAACGGAAAACTCCTCACTGCGACCACTTGGCAAAGCTACAGTGACAGAAAGCATATCTCAAAAATATCGGAGCCAATTCTTGAAACTGATCTTGAGCCAAACTGGACCACTTTTTGATTTTTTCAACAGCTCCTGTCAGATCAACAGCGCAATGGTGGAGAACTGACCCCAGTTTTGAAGGTTGTAGAGCCCTCAGTGACCCGCTCATATTATATTCTTCAGGGAAGTGACTGTTTTTTAAGTAATTTATAAATGCCTTCTCTTACAATTCGGTTCTATCTTGTTGGTGAGTAGTAGTTGTGTGGACATTTCTAGTCAGCGATCCACCGGCACAAACCCCTTGTGAATCGTGTTGTTTCAACCGGTGCTCGAACTGCTCCCACAGGATTTGTTGGTGAAATCCAGTGAAATCATAACTATTTCCCTAGAATCACATTTGAAATCACCAATAACAAGGTCATTGGCAATCCCAAATAATCCCAAGTGACTTCTGGGAAATTCACATATCTTTTTTGTTGTCCGGAATTGTTTGGGGAACGTAGTTTTTTCCGTTTGGTTTTTTTTCCCAGTTTTGTCCGTTTTCCTTGCTCCTTGCAGCATTTTGGAGCTGGAAGCTGCCATTTCAACGGCATTTGCAATTAATTGTTGAGCTCGAACCCATAATTTATCACGTTCTTTACAACATTTTGGTGCTCGAACTGGTGCAGGGTTTTCTTAGGGTTGGTTCGTTTTAGAGTTGGGGTGTATTTACAATCTTTTAAGGGGGGGTCTTACTTTTTTTAGCGTTTGTTTAGGGTCTGTTTAGCGTTGGTTTCAAACTTATTTAGGGTTGGTTTAAGGTCTGTTTAGGATTGGTTTTATGGTTTGTCTAATTTTGGTTTAGGATCTATTTAGGCTTGATTTAGAATCTATTAAAGATTGGTTTAGGATCTAGTCACGGTTTTAAGGTTTGTTGATGGTGGGTCTTAAAGTTGATTTAAGATTGGTTTGACATCTATTTGGGCCTGGTTTAAGATCTATTTAGGATCGGTTTGGGGTTATTTTAGGGTTAGTTTCAGATTTATTTAGAGTGTGTTTTGGCCTTACTTAGAAGTGCTTAGTTTTTTTGCGGGGTTGGATATATATGATGCTTCTTAAAAAGTTTATTCATGAGATATACGAAAAAGTGAAAAGCAGAGAAGCTGGGAACCAAACATCCAACAAACATATCCCCAAACGGACAGAAACTCGCTGGTCCTTCCCGGCTCGCGGCTTGACAGCTCGGGCCGCTCGGGCTCGGGACGAGACCTCAGGGGTGGATGGAGGATGTGGGTTGTTTCTCGACCGTAGCAGTGGGAAAAAAAAGGGCTGAAATCTCTGAAAATAATGAAATCTATACATAGTGGGAACAAATGATGGTACGCAATAAAATAATCCAAATATATAAATATATATAGTTATATATATATATAGCCAAAATGATTCCCCATGGATCCAAATGCCTTCTCAGTTGAAATCATTGACCCCCCGAAGCATACTCAAATCACTTTCTCAGAAAGTATTTTGAATCGCAGGCATTGATTAAACTATACATGGTTAGTTCACGAAGAATATGCGGAGAATGTAATGAGAACAAAATAGGAATAGAATGGGAGTATAACTAATGGCACTATAGTGGCAATAAAATAGGGATTTAGTGGGGATGTGATTGATGGATATAGATATTGGCTAACTTTTCCATTTGTGATAATTGTGTATATTTGTTGTACTTATCCATCATTAACCATTTTTTATCCGAAATCAAAATTGTTAAATGATTGTTAACGAAAGAACATCACAACAAAAATCTATGGAAAGTGGGAAGACTTTTGTACGTGTGGTGATATGTGCCATAGTCAAGTTAAATGGAATTCAAGGTGTCTAGTCATCGCACCATGATGAATGGGATTCCTGAAAATGGGGGGATGGGATGACCGCCCCCATTTTATTGGAATATAAGGGCATATCAAGAAGTTTCTCATATTTCTTCTATCTACAAACTCTTTAAGGCAAGAAATGACAAACCCATATGGAATATCAGTTGAACAATGGTATAAAAGATCTGAAATAATAGTTGGTGGTAAATGATTAGTAAATGATGATTAAATCGGTGGTTTTAAATAGCTAAATGATTCATGATGAGATTAGTGCTGGAATTAATGATGGGATGATCGTTCCGGTTTCACTGATTTGTACCAGTCATGGAGATCGTAAACGACCACCTGTTGCGGAGGCCACACGCAGTTCTGCCAGTTGATGCCCTACGAGTATGTATTTCTAAAATATGATAACCATCCCATACCGCCCATACCTATATTCGCTGTATAATATTCCCATCTATACCATCTATATCTGAATCTATATCCCTCATTATACCCCCGTGTTTCCCAATTATTGCTGGTTAAATCCACATTTGAACGACCAATGAACTTTGGGGTGACCTGCAGCACCGGTGAGGACCAGCCACACTCGCAGCATGGAAGCTTCGGAGGGCACCGAGCGGGCCGACATGGCCAGCCTGTCAAGGGTTTAACATCACATGATGCGGTGGGTCAAAAGCATCAAAGTGCTCAGACAAAGTGCAAAGACATGACACTGGGAATCAGCTCCCCCAGAACTGAGCGAAAACATGCATCATTGGCACATCCTTGGTGAAGTGCATTCGCATGAGCCCGCCCGTCAGGGCTTGCTCCCAGACAACTTCACCTGATCAGCCTTTAGTGGTAGGAGCGCCAGCCGTCCTCAGTGAAGCTCATCTTGAGGTTCGGAGAGAGTTCGGCTTCATCAAGTTTTTCGGCTATACGTGGTTTGGCCAACTCCCACTTGTGTTCCGGGCTGCATAACTTCTGGCAACAGTTTGGTTGCCATGACCTTTCGGTATAGCCACCGAATCATGACTGTTCAGCATCGGCGCCATCAATCTTTGCATCGAAACACAAGACGTCCACAAACAAAAACCATGTCACAAAAATACTATTTTACTATATTTTATTGAAAGAATATTTGTAATTTATATATATATATATATACATATGTTTTGGCTCTTGTTTTCAAAGCGGCCTGTTTTGGATGCTCAGTGGAACAGTTACTTGACAGAGTGGATTATATACATTTGAACAATCTGAATTTCAGCGGCCTTTTTGGGCGCTCAAACTTTGCTGATCCACAATTTTGTAAGGACACATAAGGACACATTGAAATATTGTCTTTTATCCACAAAGGGAGGATTTATCCGTATTTGGCGGGGTCACGCTGTTTTTTTGGGGGGATGGTACCCAACAGAACGTGCTGCAACGTGCTGCAACAATGGTGGTGAAGATCTTTAACCGCTTTACATAACAACATATGTGTGCATATCATGGATATGTATGTTCTAATTTCGTTGACGTAACCAATAATTGGCGATGATGGGATATACAATTCCCAGATATTTTGAGAAGATGGTCAAGTAGGGGAATCCCAATTGCGACTAAGACACTACAGTATATGCTGGGTCCATGGCTAATTCCGATAGTTTGTTAGCAAAAATTGCAGGTTGGACTCCCAGGATCATGTTCGTGGTTCTCAGGGAGTATCAAATCCCTCTAGATGAAGCTCTCCTCTTGGAATCCATTATCGCACTAGAAAGTTGAGATGACCCAGGTTTACATTCCAAATGATTCGTCTCTTCCAAATTCGATTCCAATGGATTTGGTATAAATAAGTGCGTAAACATGAATATTCTGAATGTTAAAACCAATGTTTCTGATGGTTTATTCTGAAAAATTGCTAAAATCATTACCTCTGATGCTTCCGCAATCGCCATTCCCATGGTCCCATCTTGGCACTTAGCCATAGTCATTGGTCAAAACCCCATGGTTTCTGTGTGTCAAATCCCTCATTTCTGTTGATTATCCTCCTCCATCGACTCCTTGTGAAGTGAAATCATATCCTCCGGAAACATAATCTCCCATTTCTGCTAGCTACAACCAAACCTGGTAGCTAAACCAACCAAATCCTGTGTAGCTAAATCCTCCAGTGCTGATAGATGCCCCATTTGTGTGCCTTAACCCCTTCATTTTCTTGACTAAGTCAAATCACATCCCCCATTTCTGCCGGTAAAATTGTTGATTGCTGGGCTCAAGGATCATTTCTATCAGTTGAATCACTAATCCCCCATATGTTTGTTCAGGAAATCACATACCTCATTATTTGGATTTGTTATGGTAAATTACTATAGTCATCTCATATCCCCCATCTTCCGGAATCGTGCATAAATCCCTGATTTCCATTTTTATAAAAAGTCCAAAGCCCCTCACTAATAATAATGTCCACCAAATTCCAGATAATCATGATTCAGAAAAGTGTTCCAAGATGCTGATGATATTTGTTTCATGTTTCCAGGTTTTCAACTGTTCAATAATTTTCTATCTATTTTGGGGGTGATATGGCCAATCCCATTAAATCCCCCATTTTCATTTCTATAAAGGTTCCAACTCCCTCCACAAATACATTCCATTCAATTGCATATTATCATTATTCAGAACAGTGTTTCCACTTGTTGTTGCTTAAATCCGAATCAACATCAATTAACCCCACTAAGTCCCATTGAATCCCCATCTGTTGTCGCTTACATCCCACTCAATCTCATTAAAATCACCATTTGTTGTTGATTAAATCCCATTAAATCACTGAAACATATCTTCAAATCACCAGTTCTTCTTGGTTTTCATAAAACCCTTCCTTCTGAATCCCCATGGCCCGGCCGGCCATCACCTCCTGGAAGGGCTGGAATCTGCCGCCCGCTCCCCCCGGCGCAGTGCCGTGGGGACGGTCCCCTGGACCTCGCGGATGCGTTCCTCGCGGCGGATTTTGGGATATGAGATGTGTATGCTGGAAATTGACCATTGAAAACTTTAGGTATCTTAAAGTTGTATCCTAATCTTAGTTTGGTTGAATTGAATGGTTTCAGACTAGAATTTGTTTTTTGGGGGCAGATTAAGGCATGATCAAAGGATAAAGTGACGTAGTTCTGAACAGGTTTTGTGCAACACGCGAGTAGATAGCATGTGAAATCTGTCAACTCCAACACCATCTACAGATTTCACAGCGGATCTGACCATCATAAAATGTAAAGCTACGGTATGATGAGAGATCACAAGCCTAGTCAACGATGTTTCAAGTTTGTTTCACCGTCACTTCCCAGCCCTCATTGGATTGGTTGAAGGGAATATCTACAGGAAACCATTGATTTTCCCATGAAATATAGGGTTTTCCGGTTCCAATTTTCCCATTAACCAATCCATTCCCAGCCCGTTCTCCTGAAACAGCTGCCCATCTTCTCCCCGTAGGATCACAACCACTTCTTCGCCATCGCGAAAGATGTCGCCCAAGGCGTAGTCGATGGGCACCATGGCCTCGCGTTGTTGGGAGCAATGGGACATCCCCGACCGGTCCCTGGGGTGGTTATATGTTGTGATGGGAGTTCATCGAACTGAAATCGGGGATTTTCGAGCCATTTTCTAGAGCACCACCGGAAGCATAATTTCTGTGAGAGGTCACGGATGGTTTAAAAATCATGGTTGAATCTCCATGAACTTCCCATCCATTGCATGTTTTCTCCGTCAAAAAGGCGCCTGGAAGCTGTTTCTCACCTCGGCGATGGTCCCATAGACACCACTGCGCTGTAAGCTTTGGTGCACCTGGAGCACCCGATGAAAAGTTCATCAACCACAGTGCCTATAATTGGATCTTCAATTGTGGTTGGATTATCAAGTATGGTTGATCATAATCAAATATATATAATCAACCTTGATTGGATTAACTATATAATTGATAGTGTTTTTGATGGGATAAATTTGTTGAATTGATCAGTTGATCAGAAGTGACTGGATCTAAATGGGATGATGCAGCTAATCTTGATTGTGAAATCAGAATTTTTAGGATCACCCCCTGTAATGAAGGATAACAAACCATCAACAAATGGTGTGTTTCAATTGATTGAACATCTTCCAAGGATCTAATATGATTGAAATGCCAAGTTTCGGGATTGTGACCACAAAATTGTGGCTGGATTTAGAAGTCACCACAGATTAAATGTGGCCATGTATTTTTGTCACCGGCAGGACCAAATCTAACTTTGGGTCATGAGTAGCCGTTTCATTCTTGGTACCCTTTTCTATCTGTGTTGATCAAATATTTATAGCAGTCTATATCTGTCACTGATCTACATTGCAGCACTGCTGGCCCTGATGGTTGAATGGTGGGTGTGAGACATAAGATTCTTGGTTTGGCCCATCTAAATCTCTACATTCAAACCAAGATGTTTCATCCAACATCAGACCGCCAACAACAGAATTTGTCCAAGCTGTCAATATTTTGCAAAACATGGTTGCCAAATTTCTTGGAAAATCATTTGCCAGCATCCAAAATGTTCCAAATACAATGGTTTGCTGTATATGTATATAATATATATATATATATATATCCAATAAAATTGCACCATCCAATAAAATGGCAAAGTGCAATAAAATGCACGCATCCAATAAAATGCCAGCATCCAATATTTCCGTATGGATATGGGTCAAATTTGGTACCCCTTTTGTACCCCTAAATTAGATTGTTGATAATAAAAAAGAAACATAAAAATACCTAAATCATCCTAAATCGGTCTCCACGTGGTTACCAATCACCCATCACAGCCCATCAACTCCAAAAACAGTATCAATGAAATCGTCAACCGCAGAGCAGACATCAACTACAAAAACATCAACTTCATCAGTTTGATAGTGAGTGTTTCATTTTAAAAACCCAGCAGGTATCAACTATATACATCTATATACCCATATCTTTGATAGTGAAGTTTGATAGTTCCTAGTTCATAACCCATCAACCATCAGTTGTCCACTATCTATATATATATACCCATGGCCATATCTTTGGTAGTAAAGACCACATCAACATGCACAAATCACATAAATGATCAACTATATAACCACTCAAAATCATCAGTTTGATCGTGAAAAACATATAAAACCACCAGTTTTAACCATGTAAAACCTCTATAAAACTATATCACCATTATAATTGACAGTCAATCCCCCATGTTTATCCCCCACCGGCGCCGCCAGGAGCCTTGGTATACAACGTCTCGATTCGATCATCTTCATCGACCACCACCAGAAATCGGGCAGCCACCTGAGACCAGCATATGTGACATGGATGATGATTTAACCAACAATAAAAGCGGATCAATCAACACTATTCAGCATATTCGTGGCATTTATCTGAATATAGATGTCTTTAGTGGATCATTGATTATCATTGTCTGTCTAAGTTTTTTGACTCGTACAACATGTACTACAAATGCTACTGTTTCACAACAATGATGACTACAAACAGGAACATGTCTGTGCAACTGTATAGAACATGGAAATTAGAAAAAATACCATTAAAATGAAAATCCCATGTTCTGTCTATTTCAGGACGATTGTATATTATATAGATGCAGACACATTATTTGATACGGTGCTTCTATGGCTCCAATTGGGTATACAGCTGCCCCAAGTTTCCCTGGTGGCTTGTTTGGCTTTCATAAATCACTTGTTGGCATACGAGTAGAGTAGATATGGAGAACCAACCATTGATATCCATCTCATATCATGTTACTTGATTTTGGGAGACCATGGTTGTTTCCAGATCGTTCCATCAATTTACACCGGCTATCCGATCACCCAACGGAAGCCCACCTGATTGCTCAAATGTGCCACGACATTGAGCCGCATGCGCCGGTGACCGCCCTCCGAGAAAGCTTTCATGCGACGCAGCGACGGGCTCTTTGGCCCAAGGTGAAGCGACGTTCGGAAAGACGCTGGGTGGCTGGTGACGGCTGGTGGTGAGGTGAATCATTAGGTTGGCAATGTACGATGTAAAGTGAACAATATATGATCTGCGCTGAGTACGTGATATGATCTGCAAATGACTCTTGTCACTGAGAGGGAGTGGATATATCTGGACCTAGCGCAATGTATTTTTGTCTATCAGCTGCTATTTCCAATGTTCTGAGTAATATATCTCTAGATACTTTCTCTAATGTAATGTTCGGATATATCCTGGTATCTCGGGTGGGTAAAAGTATTCAAACAGATTCAGATAGTATCAAGCTTGGTGACTCAAGTGTCATGGTAATCTCTGCTTTTCCCTCGTTGTTTGGTGATGCAAATCCCCATACTGATGCTTGGAACAGCCCTGTGTGGGGTCTGAATTCTGGATGCAAGTCTTTAAAGCCACAGCCAGCAAAAGGACGGACAAGAATCAGTTCATCAATGGGTGTCTATCCACACATAGACATCTAAGAGCATGGGGAATCGTAGAGATATTGCATCTATATTGTATAGACATGAATATGATTGTATGATATTGATAATATCATGACTGTACATATACATATCATATATATATATATGCATATATATACATATTCATGTATTGTATATTCTATATACACATTATTTCAAATATGCATGTACATACCGCATAGTGCTCCTGTACAAACAGTAGAGGGCTATGATGCGAATACATCAACCAACTGAGCAGTGTCGTGAAAAAACAAAACGCCTGTCACCCACAATGGCTAGGCTATATGTATATATACATACAGATACATGCAGGTATACACAGATATTAAAAAAATATATACAGCTATATACATATATTTACAGAAATATACATATATATATATATACAGAAATATACATATATAATATATATGTATATATACAGATATTAATGTTGTTAACTCTACCTTGCTTATTGGAGATTCATACAATAACCCCATACCTCAACGGTCGTCTCAACGGTCTTGCAGCCCCAAAAGGTCGACTTGACCTGCCCCTTCTTGGCACCATCGGCGAGTTGTGATGATCTTTATTCTTTTTGATTCTTTTTCTATGGCATCAATGCTTTTGTTGATAGTTGATATGATAGTATTGAATCAATGTTGATATCAATCAGTGTATCATCAATATTGTAGTATCTACTAGAATCAATGTTGTATCATCAATGTTGATATCAACTAGTATTACTAGTAGTATCTAGTTGATCTATCTCCAAAAAGTCTCCAAGTTGTGACCATCAATGCCTTCAACTGGATGCCGTTTTTTGGAGATCAACTTTTTCCAAGTCCCTGGGATCTTCCATGTTTTTTTTCTGAGTTGAGCATTCTCTGTTATTCTTACTTGGCAATTTATCACAAATTGATGGTGATCATAGCCATAGCCATGGAGAATCCGCTATAAATGGAAGTTTTAATGGGAAAATCATCCAAACATAGCCATTTTCCATGGCTATGTTAAATAACCAGAGGGTAATTTGATATCCAAATGATCAATTCACACAGCTGAAACAGGCCACCCTTGGGATGATGCCACGCTGGATCCAGAAACTGCCGGGGGGCCGCGATGCTTGAAATTGGGAAACAACTTCTCCAGTTGACTTCAGAAATACCCTCTGGTAAACTCACATAACTATGGGGAATTACCATTTTTACTAGGTAAATCATCTATCAACAGACCATTTTCAATAGCTATGTTAGTTTACTGGAGGGTAAATTGGGTAAACAAATGAGATTGCGGGTCTGATTCTTGCACAGGTCATGAAAGATGGTTTCTGATGGCAGCATTCTTTCTCTACATCTGTGTCAGTAGCTCAGAAATCGACACGGATGGTAAGATGTCAGTTCCAAACATGACACATCTATAGGCAACATCCATCCAAAATTGATGCTTAAAAATCCCAAAAGAAGACATTTCCACCCCGCCAACATTGCCCTAACCTGGCCGGTGGCCGGCTGTTTCGCGTCGGCAATCTAAAGTTAATCCAAGTGCAAGACTTCGAACCGCAGAAAAGGTATATATTATTGAATTGTGAGATATTGTGGGTAAAACATGGTAAAACATCAAATTGTCCTCCAGGAAAGATGTTGGGTTGTCCTCCCGTCACGGTCTCATCCAGAATCGAAACCATATGGATGGTCCAAAGAGACAGGTCAAGAGTTGGTTCGAAGGGTTGCAAAAGCTGCATGGTAAAAATGGTGAAAGAATTCATTACTACAAAATGATTTCTATCAATGACTATAAATCACTACCATCTGGTTATTTAACATAGCCATGGAAAATCCCCTATAAATGGAGGTTTAAATGGGAAAATCATCCAAAATTTGCGATTTGCGATTTTCCATGGCTATGTTAAATAACCCTCTAGTAACTTTTGTAGTCCTCTGGGTCTGAACATTTTGACCCAGGGCCCTATTTTCTCATGCCTCCCACATCCTCCGGAATGGGAGCTCCTGTCCACGTGCGGGAGTTCTCAACCTCAGACCAGCCATTCGACTCTGAGATCTGGCAACCAACAAGGAATGGCCATGATTCATCACTGGTGGTTTTAAGTACCAAACAAGAATGGTATATCATGGTATATATATATATATACATAGATGCATTCATGATGTACCATGATGTATCAAGGACCAATCTGGCAGAATCCTAGACTTTGTGCAATTACAGTACATACGAACGAATCAAATATCACATCTAACATTATGCCATTCATCATTTGCAACTCTGCTATCATCGCCCGAAAGGTGGGATGGTTAAGCTCATCTTCCGATCCCATTTTCTAACCAGGCGAAACGTCACATGCTCAAGTGTGTCAAAGCATCAGAGTGATGATGCTGAAAGATAATCATCATCGATGGATTATTGCCTGATTGACACAATCAGCAAAACATCGAGTAAAGATAATGATCTGTAATTTCATCAAAGCATCAATGATTGATGATCATTACCATAAATTAAAAAAAATATATCATTGAGTACGGAAAATTGCAGTGATCATTATATTATAATAATTCTTTCAATTTTCAACTCGCTTTTCATCATTGTTGTCGTTGCAGGAATCAGATGTACAGTACATTTGAGAAGAAAATTCACGAAAATGGCGCATCTATAGATGATATACCCACTAAAAATAGTGAATTCCCATATCAAACCCATCAATTACCAGAGAGTATATACCCTCTGGTAAATTAACATAGACCCTGGCAGATAGGGATTGGAAGATATGTTTCCTCTACAAATAGCTATTCTCAGGGTCTATGTTAATGTTCCCATGAGTATATCTATATATACAATTATATACATTTATCATTCCATGAACATTCCCTAACGTTCCATTCACATTCCGTTCATTTCTACCCCATTGATGATCCACCGGCTTCCAGCGGCGCATGGCCATCATGGGCGCCCCAAACGGAGTTGGGTCTGCTGCCAGCACGGCCTGACGCCGTGCGAATCGATGGTTGATCCACTACTGTATGGGCTGGTTCATGGAGTATCTGAAATAAGGTCAATTGGGGATAGTTACCCCTACTAGCCATCATTCAAGGGCTCGGTCGCAGTGAGGTCGTTACAACATGTTACAACTTACCCAGATAAAGATAATCCTAATGGAATATGAACAGAACATTAATGGAGATATTGGAATGGAATATTGAAACAACAATGGTATAATGAAGATAATGTAAGATAATGTGGTAAACCCAATGTCATTAACCTACCATTTGGGGATGCTTGCAGAATCCATAAAAATGGTGATGACTTGGGGATGGTTGATGAAATAGGCTTTCCCACATTCTTCAATAACCACTGAGCGAGGATGAAGCACCACACTTCCAGCTGTTCATCTTCCAGGGAACAGATTGAAAAGAGAAACAATCTGCTGACGTACAGTACCTTACAGCTTGGCAAAATGGTTCTCAGCGACTCTCCAGTACACAAAAACAGAAACAAAACAATCCTCAACAAAACTCATTTTAAAATTCATGAAAAAATCCATTAAAGTGGGTAAAACAAGAATAAACCATCCCCAATTTCAGTAATACATAGGTAAACCATCAAAATATGGGTGGTTTATTCTTGTTTTACCCACATTAATTACACTTAGAATGAATCAACAATTACCGGATCTCCAGGATCTAAGTTTTAGCGCCTCCAATTCCTTCCTGGCTTTCGAACGTTCCTGGTTCCGGTCAGTGGGTGGGGGATGTGCTGCTATAGCACAGACCCGAGAAAAAGGCAGAAGAGGAATCCAGATTTACTTTTTGGGGGATTCCATTTCTGGTTTGTAATACATCATGTTTGCTCTTTACCGCTAATTGTAGTGGGATTCTACCGTTTTTGTCTTTTCTGGGTCTACTATACAGGGTGATATATTTGAAAAAGTGCCGATGACCAATTTCCATTCAAACAATTAGTGGGGATCGATGGGTCTATCTTGGTCGGGATCCCTATATAGCATGGCACAGGGGGACTCATTCGCAATGAGTTGAGTTTGTTGGATAAAATATCTTGAATAGCACAACACCTGATCTTGTTGAATAGTACAGTACATGATATTGCCAAACTAGGTGTTTTTCAGCGGGGAGAGAAGTCTTTCCAACCATGAAAGGTGCCTCGCTTGCAAACCAGCCAACATGCCGACTAGTGGATTGGATAAGATAGGAAAGTGTTTGAAAGCCTCCAATCCATTGTGCGGCCATAGGTTGGTCCATGATTGCAGTAGTTGATGCGCATCAAAAAAACATACCATGTTTGCAATTCCACTGGTCCAATTTGACATCACTGCGGCTAAAAGAGTCGTAGAGTACGTTTCTGTCTTGCTGGGATGTTTCCATGTATTTCTAATCTGACGCGCAAACAACATGATATATATCCCAAAAGCACGCAGGAAGGATCCCATCTGGTTGGTTTTGTCTTGCTTGCACCAAACCAACAGCCAACCAAATGTCCCTTGATCCTGAAAAGCAAGCTAAATAATCCCTTCGCCCTACTAAACACATCTACATACCACCAAACAAAGCCCTGGTTTCGTACGAGACCCATTCTTTTTGGCTTCTATCACATCGAGGTGACTGAGTCGCCCCACCCTTGCCACGTGATAGAGTCGATCGAAAACGCTCATGCTTTCCGCCTGTCACGAGAAGTTTCGCAGGTTCATGGTGACGATTGGTTGTATAGCTATCATGGGAAACTCAATCCGTAGCTCCAACTGCCCCGCTCCCTCAGCGCTGGATTTTTGGCTGATGGTTAGTTGGATCCTCAGTTGTATCCCCATGGGTGTCGATGGTGTGGCAGTTTGCATTCACCTGCATTTGCCATGTTCACCCAATATCCAAGATCTCACTGACCACTCCAGTGGGGATCAGATCTATGTCCGCACTGCTACAAAAAGTATACAGTATATGCATTATTACCAGTATTACTACCATTATCATCATTAGCATATCATCATCATCATGATTACTACTATCTATATAGTATGATTATCATCATGAGAATAAGAAGACTTTATTGACTATGAACATGTGGCCACAATGAGCTGGTCATGTCCAAAACATCTACAGCTGACAGGCTGCGATGGAAACCAAGTGGATCAGTTGGCAAGCAACCACCAAAACCAAACACCTGGGTCACCAAAGACTTACTGGTGCTTTGTAGGGAATGGGAGAATGGGATGATTGTTGAGAGTCATTAATCATAGATCATTCATGATCATTCCTCCATTACCTACTAAGCACCAGTTAGCAAAATGATGCCCCAATGGTTTTCCTAAGAGAGTCACTCTGTAAACAGGTGGATGAAATGTGTTCTCAGCTTTGCGACGTAGAAGTCAAACGGACACACATCGGCCTCCCGTTCCTTCGCCAAACTCCGAGCCCTTCGTGTGATCTGCGGCTGGTGCGTCACATCGCGATACCTGACCGAACTTTGTCGGGAGTTTATGACTTGAAAAATCTGTAGTCTTAAAATCAATTTCAATGTGTACAGTATGCGATTTGTATGCCTTGTTTAAGTATGTACAGTAATCTGGTTTTTTCTGTTCTTGACCCAAATTGAAACTTTTACAAAACAATCTGGATATCTTTTGGCCAAGGAAAACTGGGAAAAAAAACAGAACATGAGCCAGAAAAAAGGAAATAGAATTGACAGAGTCAGGCTTTTCAACATTTTTTACCGGCGCAACCGTTGCTCTCCCGCTTCCCCTTGAGGTCCCAAACATTTCCAGTTCCACCGACTCCAATTTGCTCTTCCGGCTTTCCAGCTGTTGGTCCAACCAGTCCTGGTGCCGGTCATCAGTGGTGAGGCGTTTAACAGCCATGGCTCCATACATACTATATATATTATGATTGATATATGTATATATATGTGCACTTCTATATGTATATATTGTATATTATATAGATGTAATACCATTATCCCAGATGCTTCTTCCACGTTTGCATCTCGGAAGAACCAAACCACCATCTCCCCGCCTGCCATCTACCGCTGGAAGGCGATGCAAGGTCTTGAGATCTCCCCTTCGATGTGGAAACCAATGGCAGAGCAGGGCCCGGGTGTAAGGGTTATTGGTAATATTACCCTCTGGTAAATTAACATAGACCCTGAAAATCACACTTTTTTAGTGGAAACTAATCTTCCAACCCCGATTAGTGCCAGGGTCTATGTTAATTTACTGGAGGGTAACAGTTGTTGTATAAGCTACAGTTTCACAGTTGTTGGGAATATCAAAACCAATATAGTAATGGTTATTGGTAGGCTTTGTTGTAACTACTTATTAACCCTTATATCTATATCTATATATCTATATATCTATGTATCTATATATATATATAAGTATATGGGATAACCTACTAATCCTGGACATGCTAATCTCATTAAACATCCAACATATATCCAACATGTTTGATGATATTGGGTGGTTCTTGGTTTCAAACCTGCGGATCAACCATTTTGAACCAAAGAAATCTCATGATAGCCTCCTGTAAGCTGTCCCATGTGGAGTTGACCCACCATTTGTCGATGATTTTCCTAGGGGAAGCCATCGGTTTTCCACATCTATGGGACAGTTCACCAAAGCAACTACCTCCCCGGACCCCAGTGCACTCGCATGTCATAGCACACCAGTACCTTGGAACACACAGGTATATCTATAGACGCACGTCTGTCTATAGACATACATATGTCTATCTATACATATTATGTATACAATATATGTATGATATCTGATATCTGTGTGCACATGCATATACTCCTTACTTCTTCATCACCAGCTATATGTTGCTGGCAGATGCCACCACCCCTAAAGCCCAGCACCAGATCCCTAGCGCCTGCTCCATGCGTCCACAACTTTTGGACCTGCAACAGGAACATATGCCTGTCTCACTTGGACGTGCAGTGAGGAAGTGGTAGATGTGTGTAAATAACATTTGTATATATCATCCTATATCACAATCCTATAGAATATCATATATATATATATTGTATTATTATATATATATGTATATATATATATACATACATACATGTGTGATTATGCACATATTGTTATGTATATAATGATATACCAATGTGTACCATGTCATTGCATTCTACAACTCCTGTACTCTGCGGGTTTCTTCCCCCTTGGCACCTCCGTGCGATCAAGCGTGGAGTGAAGGTACATTGCTCTTCCTGGTGGACTACCACCGAAGCTTCACCCGACACAAAGACTTTGGTTGGAACTAGTTGCAACCAAAATGGGAAGCTCAACTACACTGGCATGGGTTCACCAATTCAATGGTGGCCAATTTTTTTTTTCAATGCCAGACACGATCGAGTCGAGTCGTCGGCATGCAAAGACAAGGGAAGGGATTTCAAAGATCTTGGTCGAATAAAGTCACAATTGAAATGAATTCAAAATAGAGAGAAACGATGATAAAATAAGATGTCATCAGACTTCCGTCGCAAACTCTGTGTTAAAATATACTATTTAGAAGCGAAATAGAAGCGAAAGGCTCAAAGGCCTTATCCAAAGACCCCACTCCGTTGCAATGCTTGAGGGCCTCAAGGTATGAAAGTTTGAGGGCCTCTTGCAAGAACATATTCTTACGAATGTGTAGAAATATGGCTTATTCACAATTGTACATGCAAAAGTGCCTTCATTTGTTTCAGATATCCCAATGTTGGTTTCCATCATATCAATAATTGTATATGACTATCCCAATGATTCAAGGGTACATCACATGCCATTGATTGGCAGATCTCCCAACGTTTCTGAAAACACACCGAGTTGCCATTGCTTCAATACGACTCTGATCAAATCCCAATGGTGAGTCAAACCCGCTTTGGTTGCCGAGTTTTCTATTCGAGAAACAATATATTTGAATATATTTTATATTTGAGGATATCAACAACTTGGATATCTCCAAAGATGTTCCTTAAATTATCCGTGTTTATTGTCTAGATCCTCAAATAAAAAAATCATGTTGGTCCATGTTCAACTCCCTGGGATTGAAACTTTATTTAATTTATTTTCATTTCAATTGTTTGGGTTAATTTGTATCAGATGTCCAAGATGTACCAAAGTTGTTGTTTAACTGTCAAGTCATGGTATGCCCGAGTCATGGGAATATCTTAGATACTTAGATAATTGATAATTGATCTGCAAGTCAAAGATAGGATATAATCATCATTCCGATGACTCAGATAACTAAGATACTTGATAATTAGATATCTTTGATAATAGTCTTGGAAAATGACAGTTTCATGTCCTACCATCTGCTTATTTAACATAGCCATGGAAAATCCACCATTTATAGATGATTTTCCCAGCTAGAAACCTCTTTTCATAGGGGATTCCCCATGGCTATGTTCGTCATAACCAGAGGGTCTATTTATGACATACCCCTATATTTCATGGGAAAATCCATGGTTTCCTGTAGATTTTCCCTTAAACCAATCCAATGCTTTGGATATTCCCAGTTCGGGTCCAGCCGCTCGTCATGGCGAAAGCGCCAGCGTCCTCCCGACGCTTCATCTCTTCCAGTAGCTCTTGACGCCTGAGCTCTGAAGGTGAACATCACAGTTCAGTTACCCCGGGTTCGAAACGTAGAAACAAAAACGT
The DNA here is from genome assembly GCA_003297045.1 of Symbiodinium sp. clade C Y103. Classification (NCBI taxonomy): domain Eukaryota; class Dinophyceae; order Suessiales; family Symbiodiniaceae; genus Cladocopium; species Cladocopium sp. clade C. The sequence continues at coordinate 246,817 of BGPT01000683.1, forward strand.
GAAAAAAGACATGGAAACCCAGGAAAAAACTGTTCGAAAATGATTACTACATTCCTTTTAAGTGGGCTTTTCAACTGTTTATCTTGGAAGCTGCTGGAAATTCATGGCTTTTTGGTCCAACAAGATCCCCACACCATCAAGAAAAGATGCTGTTCTGAAGTAAAAAACAAACTGGAAATAATTCTTTCAGCAAAGTGCTAGTTTCCATCAAATAGTTCCAGTCAGAGGTCGGAAAATTATGTTTCAGCTGGACTGCAGTCGATTGCATGTCATTGTAGTAATCCCGATCGAAAAGTATCATTTGTCACGATTTGAGATTCAGATTTTACGCCCTTCTATCTCTTTGCGGATGACCATACATAACTATGTATATATATAGTTACATATTATATATATATAATTACATATATATATATATATATTATATTTATTGATATAGTTATATATATATATCATGGAATATCTCCATATTTTAGATGGTCAAATCAGCAGACACCAGTTGTGTTTTTTCCGATCTCTGCCAAGCGGCTTTTTGGCGATACGTTCGTCTGCCTGGCACATCCCACTGGATGACGGAAGTGCCACCCCTCATAGGTTTATTTTTGGACGCAGCAAGAAGAAATGGGATCAGCATCTCGGATGTCTGAAAAATGGATATGATATGATATGATGTTAGATTTAGTTGATATATTTATTTGATTGTATTTGTATGTGCTGGGTATGAGGCCCAGTGCACACCGGAGGAATGAAGGAAATGCGGCGAGAGGAACAGAGTGAAACAGAAGAAAGAAGGAACTGGATCACAGTTGAAATAAAATCTAGAGACCCTCATCTGGCAGGTTGGAAAAAACTGGATTTATCTCTTGGTTTCTACTACTGAACTGATAGCTGAAAAAAATGACGAAATCAACTGAACTGTAGAGATATAGAAAAAAACCCAGCAGTGAGTGCAATACACATCAAACATCATCAAGCAATCAAAAACCAACGAATTTGACGTTTATAAATGTTTATAACAAATGAGGATTGCTTATATTGTTTCAAGAAAAATGGAAATCATTCACTCATAAACAGAAATGGTTGCAAAATCAAGACATCTGGCTGGAGTGTAGCCCCGCATCCCATGGTTTTTGTGCGTTCCATGATTTCGCCCGGGAAATTTTGGAGATTTCAATCACGGGCGAATGTTGGACAAATGTGGATTCATCCTAAAATGGGGTACCCTCTGGTAAACAGCCCCTTAACTATGGAAAATCACCATGTTTAATGGGAAAATATGGGAAAATCAACTATTTCTATGGCCATTTTCAATAGCTCTGGAAAAAAATGACCAGAGTCTATACCCTCTGATAAACTAACATAGCCATTGAAAATGGTGATTTATAGTGAATTTTCCCATAAGAATGGGTGATTTTCCATAGTTATGTGGCTGTTTACCAGAGGGTACCCAATGCGATCTTCATTGCGGGTGCACCGTTGACCAACCCCTTGGGGGCACTTGACCCTGGGCCAGTTCCGGGGGTGCCACATTGCTGGCAGTCCATGGCTGGAGATTAGCAAAAGATGTTGAAGACCTCAATGAAGAGATCATGTAAATCCCCCAAGTATATTATATATAATATACTTATCTATGATTACATCATATCCCGATGTTGATGGTTAAGTATTCTATATACGGTACACATCATATATCATCATATCCCCATGTTTGATTGTAAAATCCACATTCATCGCATAGGTATCCATTGGCATTTATCGTCTTGTCCAACTCTTACATGTCGTAGCAGGCAAAATCCATATCCGTTGACCCAGCCGGATTTCTGCCTGGGCATGGTGGATTTGGATCTCACTGTCCTTGCGCCCGGGTTCAAGAAGTGCAGGGCATCATTGAGAATACATCCGGGGAAATGGATGAAAATTGGATTCAATGGGATTTCATGGGTTTTCAATGGGGTTTAATGGAGAATGTGATATATCTGTATGAATGATAATATTTCTACATCTGTACCATATTTTCCATCAATGCTCAAATCATCAATTTGTATTTCATACGGGTTTGTCTGAAAATGGGGTATGCCCATTATGGCATGTTGATAGCAACAAATGGAAAATGGTGATGAATCACTGGATTTGGGGTTTGTGTGCCTTCCTATGGATCCAAGTACGCAGCCTTGAAAAAGGGCAAGTTTTTTTTTCATAAAATCATAATAGCAATAACTACTTCACATAGGGATGAAAACATGCCAATGCACGTGCTACATACTTGGCTAGTCACGTGGCTATTCCAATGGTATACCCAACAAGAACCTTCGGGGATCAGCCAAGCCATCATCCACAAACAACTACACCACCTTGGGCTTGCTTAACCGACTCCCATAAAAAAAGAAAGTTCCAAGTTTCAAGAAATGCTGGAATATGGCTTCATCTGAAATATGATACCCCCCGTATTTCATGGCTAGCCGTTGTGTTTCCTGTGTTTCATATCAAAAAAAAATGATGGGCATCCCCCATTTTCCGACAAACCCATATAGTGGATACACCATCAGCAAATCCGAGCCAGTCCCTGAGCGCCTCCCAACGCCACCAACGTCTCTCCTGGAATGTGCTAGGTGGGTATGAATCAAAACTGGGTACGCCGACAATCGCAAACACTTGGATGGTCTAAGCGAGTCTCACTGGCAATGCAAAGAATCCAAAGAATCTCCATCTACATCCATTCAAAGTCAAGATTTCCCATGGCCAGCTTGGATTGCCAGGTGGTGATACAAAACCCAAGAAGTATCAATTAGGGCATAGGGATGGGCCTGATATGTTTGATACCCATTTCTGTTGGCCAACGTCACAGGGATCTTCCAGGTGAACATGGAAGATTTCCACTTTTGCACCAATGGCTTTGTCTGAAAATATATAAGAAATCATCGAAGTCCAGTGGTTTGTCATCAGTTTTCCGAAATTTTGATGATTTCATGGCCATATAAGTATGTATATATATATATACATATGTGATGGGTCTACCTGATTTTCAGACACCCCCCACGGGAATGGGAATGCGAATTCGACAGAAGAGACTGTCAAGTTCTCAGCCAAGCACTTTGACCGATGATTTCCAATTTACATGTGGTGCATACATGTGGATGTCCACTTGAATGCTTGTTTCAGACCAAGCGGTCAGAAACATCATTCTAAATCAGTACGGCACGGTTCTTTCCATCCTGAATTTCGGAAATCGCTGCTGTTCGGAACCGGATAACATTCGCACGCAGATACAGCAACTGATCCGTTCCTGGCATGACATTTTGCCATTCGAAAATTACAGATCTTCAACAGCCCCAAAAAAACAGCTACAGTAGATGCCGCATTGAAATGCAATCACCATGGTGTGGGATCTAGTTCCCCACCCCACTGTGTACCTCGCTTGGCGCCCGCGAAACGCGAGGGCTCTTGGCCTACCGAAATCTGAAGGAGTTGATTCAACCAATGCGGGAATTACTCGGGATATCTTGGAATCATCCTCCCATGCAAGATGGGACATGGGAATATTTACCAATTCGCAGATACTGTACGTGTCAAATTCAGCGAGTGTACATTCATAATGAATCCAAAGACTCAGATACCATACATCTGTCCAAAAAGCCTGATATGGGGACACTATGTCTGGAAGTAGGACACTGAACAACATATCCCAAGAGAGAGGTGGGTTTGTCTGAAAATAGGGTATATAATGGAAATAGTATAGAATGCCCCATTCTCTCCATTGGTTGATTTGCATTTTCCCTATTTCTAGCATCACCCATGTGATCCTACCAGGTCAATCTGCTTGGCCCCCTTGCCAGGTCAATCTGCTCCCACCTGAGCATTTCGAACTGCGGACTTCAAAGGCTGAGCCATGAGAGTTATACCCCCGGAAAATCGGTCGATCCATCCATCCATCTCCAAAAAAAATCGAATATCAACCTCATATACCCTCACAATTTGGCAAATAGGTCTCCCACTGATCATGGAAAAAATCCGCAATAAACCAGAAATTATCAACCAAAACCATCCGAAACCGTCATTTCACCCATCAATCGCAGCATTTTCTCATGGCTCAGCTCAAACCCGCGGTTGATGATCGATGGGCATCTGGGGTGATCCGGACATATGGATTAATTCAAGGGAAGGTCTGTAGGAAACCATATGGATCTGTCCAAAAAAGGGGCGGTAAAACATCATACTTTTCCCACCAACATTGTCATTTTGGGGTACACACCATCTTGATCCATGTTCAAAGACACAGATATGTGTCATCCATTTCTTGGAATTGCTTAAGGCACACCAACAAAATCAGCAATATTCCCTGAAGATTCGACCAGTAATGATTTCCCATCGGGAAAAACAGACATCTTCAGCAAACCCAGGTTTTCAGACACACCTGTCTTTTCTTCTGGGAAAAAAAACCTTCAGCCGACATTCCACTGAACCCCGCCGAGAGGCTCCGATGATGCGTTCAGCAACAGTTCCTGTCCGCTCTCACAGGGCCAGGGGCCATAGACCTATATCTCACTGGGAAAAACTGGTTTTTGTCTGAGTTGCTCGGGATCATCAGCCCCCAGTTATCAGGGATATCTACAAGTGTGTTTTGTTCATGATCAACTCCTTTTGACAATTAGCCATTGTAAGTGTATCTGCAAGTTTTCCTCGGGACCCCACCACGGCCCACAATGGCCCATGATCATCTCGCTTCTGGCGGAAAACATCCCAACTCACTCGATTGAAACCAATGAAAATCCCTGGGGTTGATATGGTTTGCTATCAAAAAATCATATTGAAATCCCGCACATTTGATTGTTATCGCTATGTTTGCTGGGTCCAAAATAGTCTTGGTGAAATGTTCAGCTTGAGCATTTAGATGGGTATGGTTCAATTTGTTGAGCCATTGGGATGGGCAAGTAAAAACGACTAGTGCTGTGGTTCACGTGGTACCCTATATTTGAGCTCTATTATATATAATATATTCTATATATAATATATTATATTTATAATATTTTCTATATATAGTATAATATTATATAATATTACTATATATTGTATATGTATATATATATATTACATAGTTTATGTTGGGTGTGAGTTAACTTCAAGACCTACAAAACCACAGATGTTCGTCTAGTTCAGGTCCAACAGCCTGGGGTTGTCAATGGGAGGTCGCCATCCTATTTTTGTACGAACCCAAATTTCATGTTGTTGCGAAAATATGATAGATCCCATGAATTTGCTCATATTCCATGAAAACATATCATGAATTATGTATACAATTGTACTCATATACAATGTCCACCTTGGATGAGTAAACCTTGATTGCTTACCTGGAGGTTCGCACCCGCAAATAGTCCTAAGATGTCCGAAGCTGCTACCCAAACGGTATCCCTCAATAATCAACAACCTCGAGGCAAATAAGCATCTGGGTTTGACATCTGTATTCCCACTGATCTTTTGCTGATATCATTGTATGCAGTGATACATATCCCCATGATACATACCCACTTGAATCACCATTTTGCAACTCCATCCCCATTAATTATGTCCATAGATTATCCATGTTATCCTATTGCATCCTATTGCCACTATACCCCTCTCAGATCCCATCAGACCACCATTCTTGTTGGTTAAATCCCAATGTTTGATGTTTAACCATGGGATGTATAGATTCATTTGAGCAGTGTTCAAAACCCCCTGTCGTCACGTGAAAAACTGGTCGGTTAAAATAACAAAAAAAACATGGCTTTTCCATAAAGGATGCTACTCCCAATAATTTTCTACATCCAGTTCGTACACCCCGCCACAACTAAAGCACGCCTGACCGCCTGAAGGTCTTGATCAAAAATCCCAAAAGATCGGCTGAATTCGTCAATTTCTAAATCCCTTATTTCTGGAAACGCAAAAAAAAAAACAAACGCGCAAAGAGGGTAGCCTTAAACCACCTCGGAATCACAATATAATAATATACACCATGCTTTGCCCCCCCTTGAAAAAAACAACTTTTTTTCTACTGGGATTTGAGGTGAATATACGTAGCTTTCCAAATCCCCTTCAAAATGAATTACAGTTGCTATCTAAAAAAAACTCTATAGTGATGCCCCTCCAAATAACGTGCTCCAATTTCTAGGACCTTCCTAAAAATCTAAAGAAACGCAATATGTATGTGTTTTCAAGTAGGCAATTTGTGTAGCAATGCTGAAGTCAAAGAGTTTTCACAATAATATGTATTCGTTTTCAATTAGGAAATTGTTTGGCAATACTAAAATGGGGAAAAGACATTCAGTTATATGTTCGTTTTCAATTTGGCAATGTGTTCGGCAGGATTTAATTTTCGCTTCAATTTTTATGACTATGATCATGTCGGAGGGGGTTTATTGATACGATGTAGACATTCTTAGATAGATTTAGATAGTATGGTATAACCCCCTACAAACATCAACCAATTGGTTTGGAACACTGCTCATTTGGGGTAGCAACTCCGCCTCTTCCGGCCAGCTACACAAGTCGGAGCGGCCACTGTCCGACCTGGCCAAGCATGGCCAAAATGGGCAAGTTAATCGGGCGAAAGAATTTTTACGGATATTTCTGGTGAATAGATGTGGATTTCTTAAAGCGGTGGATCCCCAAAAGCAGCCCGACAGCCAACTGCACATCCCGGACCTTTGGGCCCTTCCTGAAAAGACCAGATCCAGCAAGAGCCAGTCACATTTATCATCATTGTGAGCGCAAAGAAGCCAAGGGAAGCCAGAAAGAGCCCAGTTGCTAGACCCGGATAATCAGACCTGGTGCCTAGAGTATGCCTCATAGACAGACTGCATCTGAGAAGATGTCAGCCGCAGCTAGGCTGGATTCGATCAAAGACACGGCCAATTCCATCAGGCACGGATTGTGGTCACTCAGCGGCTGCGGCGAGAATATCAGGAGCTTCGTCAAGACCTTTTTCCTATGCGCTGAATTCCAAATTGAAATGTTGAAGACTTGGAAGAAACTCAGCAAATTCATGAGTCCTTTGAATATCTCAACTGGCACCGGTATAGCAAAATATGAAGCCGGCATGGAAGTAAACCACTTGAAACTGCCCACATCTTGAAATGGCGACACTGTAGCCACTGGAAAACAGAGGGCCTGGGAAAGTGACCGCCGAGGTGGTCGTATTCCATTCCATTGGTTTACAAGACCTGATTTTACCTACCCATGATATCATCTTGATGGCTATATTCCCGTCATATTCTTCATTCTATCATGAATAGGCTCTTTTCTTACCCACTGATATCCCCAGAAGATCGTTTTAGCTGTCGGTTTGGTAACATTGTTAAGCATTCTGGCATATTAAATTATTAATTATTAAGTTAAGCACTATCTCAGGAAAATTATCAACATCACTTTTCACTACGTGTTTCCAATTCGATAAATGTCAACCCAGGATGAATAAACCGTGACTATTAGTTGGGGGAGATCGGAGATACCGCCAAAAGGGTGACTTAGTGAAAACACATGTTAACATTGGTAGCCCCTATCAGCAAAATTGGCGTTTAGCGAAATCCTGGACTAACATGTCCCCATGTTTAATGGTTCAAACCCCGAGAGATGATGATGATGATGATGATGATGATGATGATGATGATGATGATGATGATGATGATGATGATGATGATGATGATGATGATGATGATGATGATGGTTCACCATTCATTACCTGAATATGAATGGAAGTTATGGGCTATCCATTATAGTGGGAAAATCACATTATTTACCATTATCACTAACAATGATCATTCGTTATAGCCATTATGTACCGTGTCTTTACCATTATACTGGACTGGTTGACCACTCGTAAACTACTAATTTCACCGTATGTATATACAGTATATAGTTTCTGCTATATGAATCATTCTTTTCCCTATTGTTTGGTGCCCATTTGGGCAGAAAAAAACATGTTCAAACATACTAAATTCTATGAAAACCTATTAAATCCCAATAAATCACAACAAAATCACCCTAAATCATATACAATCCCCATACAATTCTATGAAATCACCATGAAATCACTTCCCCTAGCACCCAGGCGCCCCTTGCACCTCTTGCGTGGCGCCTCGATGCGCCCCGGCACCGCCGGCCGCGGCAACTGCGCCAGCCAGGCGGAAGGGCCCGGCGGCACCGGCAGCACCGGCGGCACCGGCGCCGGGAGCGGCGCTGCGGCCGGGAGCTCGGGCAGGCAGAAGGAAGCCTGGGAGACTGACAGCCTGGTTGCGTGTAAAACAGTAATAAACCAGCCATGTGGGAATGGTTGGAATACCTCATGGTGAGTCATTGGGGATGGTTTATTGTTGTGTTACCAACATTGAGTTTACTAAGTGGATTATCCCATGTATAAGTGGGCTATAATCCCAGTTACCAACCACTGGTTCTAAGTGGGGGAGACTGACAAAGGTTCAAGGGGGGGGGTGCAGTTCGGCGTGTAAGTTGGGAATATCCTCGAAAGTCCTAATTTGTTCCAACTTACTTATATCGGGATACCCTGGACCCTCATCCGTGCTGGGTCTATAAAGCAATGTAACGCCTACCGTTAGTACGGGGATAAATGGGAGTAAAATCAGTCAAAAAAATCATTCTGATAACTCTTGGATGGTGGGTCATGGGGCCTCTGAACCAAGAAAAGTTGGGATGTCAAAAGCCACAACTTGGGAACACCATGTGTTTTCTGTGGGTAAAATGATCCAACATGGGGAGAATGAAAGCAAGAACTGAAATGTATCATGGATGGGGACATACTATACAATACAATATAATGTCAATTCATTATATAATATTATATATACATGGTATATACTTCCACAATGTACACAAGAACAACAAGTTGACATGGGTTTGTCTCATAAAAGAGGAGACAAACCACAATTTGTCGCCAAATTACAAACAGTAACGGGGAACTTAAGGAAATCATGGGATTTTGGGTTTTTTTTTCTGTACGGTTCCATAATCTGAGGTGAATATATATATATATATATCACCATGCAAAACATAGCCAAGAAATTGACTGATTATGATGTGTAAAATCAAGGTATGCCGCAGGTATGCCCACTTTCTTGGCCGGGAATTGTTTCTCATAAACCAGCCCCAATTGGAAGTGTGTGTGATTGGGTTTAGGGCTTACATCACAACCATGGCCCCAGTCATTCATCGGCTAACCTGACCCCTCCTTCTTGCAGGAGAAGACATGATCTATCTTAGCCGCAATTTATTGGCTTTCGTATTCGTTTGTGAGATTTTTAGCTGAGGGTCGTAGTCGTAGTATCTAATGTCCATCTCTCCCATTTTCTGAGGGCAAACAGAATGAAAGAATTCAACTACAACTACCAAGGTTTACCCAGAACTGAGTGCCCTGCTACTCAGAAAAGTGTTGATTCTACATCTGGCCTATCTGAGAGGGCGCTACCCCTAAACCACCTTCAGTTTTCCCACTTGGAAAAACTTACCAATCACATCCAATCACTCGGATGATACCGTAGGCTCCCCCATCTTCAGAACCCTGGCCGTCCCGAAAAATTGGGTCGCCCCAACATGGTACTCCAGCTGCGATTCGAAGACTTCCTGCTGACCTGGGATGGCGACTCATGGTAACGGCCAAGTCCCACTGAACTGTGCCTACCAACCTTCAAAGTAGCCATAAAAACTAGGGTAAAGTACCACAGAACAGAATTGGAGAAAAGCCGGCATTGTTCATCATTCTTGTTCATTGAAGGTCTGGGGACTACCCATACCCGCATTCGTAGGCCTGGCCCCCATTGGATAGTCATGGGACCTTTGGAAGGCCGGTTGATTAATGTATGTTAATATCCAGAAAAAACCAGATCATATCTATCCATATCATATCCATATAACTTAATTATAGTAATATAATATAATATAATATATAGTAATATACTGTAGATAGAATACAAATGAATACAATATACCTGTTTCAAACCCTGGGCATTCTTGGTGAATCCCCTATACCGAGGGTTGGTGATATCCCCTAAATAATCATTGTACTTGATATACTTTATCAAATACCACCAGGGTAAAGTTATTTCGGATGATTTCCAGTCCCTAAACCCTGAACCCATCATTCTTCGATATGGGTCTGTCTGAAAATGGGCTATACATGGCTATACCACCATTGCATTGCCATGTTGAGTGGGGGGAAATCATGAACCCACTAGATTCAGGTGCGCCAAGTTTCATCTGGACAAGTTATCCCAATCCTAAGCATCATTCCGCATTGGGAGGTGAGGTCCTTGCAATTTATGCAAACACATGAGTCATCCCCCTCATCCCTACAAAATCTACCGTTTGATAGTTTAGAAACACTTCAACACCAACAATCTTCACCCAGCTTTGCAAGGTTCAATAGCAGGTTCCAGTTGGCTCCAGTGGGTTCCAGTGGGTTCGAGTGGGTTCCAGAGATTGAAATCCAACAGTCACTGCTGTTCAGAACCGAGTCACAGCAGGTGCACCGAAAGCGCGCACCATAGGCTTCGGGCGGTCCCGAGGGCATGCGGGGCAGGCCCTGGAGTTGACAAAAACATCGATGTCATGGATGAGTTGAAGGGCAAAATCATGGGAACATCTACAGGAAACCATGGTTCTTTACCAGTAGATGGGAGTGATTTGGGATGATTTGGGGAATGTCTGCCTTGAATGCTTGGTCTTTGGGTGAAAATCTACCCAAAACCATGGCTTTGCCAATCAAATGTGAGGGTATTGTGCCAGATAGACAATGTGGGTATGCCTCAGAATGACTCCTATTTGGGGATGGTTGAATACTCCACATAACGAAATCTATGTGTGGGCCCCGTGAACATTGGAACACCCATTTGTGCGCCATTGTCCACTTATTGGCATGTATTTTTTGAGAATAATTACAAGTCACAAACCACAAAACATACCTCTGCTTTTTGGGAAGGATGCCCTTGCGAAACACCATGCATGATGAGGTCCATGACGCGACTCCAATTGTGGCTGAAATGCGTAAACCAAACAACTAGCCTCCAGTAAAAACATAGAAAATGATATGAAAATCCATTATGTTTCCAGAAAATTATCTGCATTCATGGCGGGATGTCCATATCCATGAATATCTATGATATGGTTTACCGGAGGATACATGAACCAAAAGAAAACTCGCCTTTCAACGGGCTTCACCTAACATCCACATGGCCAATCTGGTAGTTATGGATGTTCATCCCATCTCCATCAGCATTTGCAGCAAAAGATTATGAAGCACCAAAGTTTAGTACTGAAGAATGGGGAAATTTGGATTTAAAGCACCCATGGATTTAATGGTATATTAATGGAATTTTAATGGGAGTCAATGTCAAACATGGCAATGGAAAATCCTCTGTTGAGTTCGATGATGTCCCAGCTATGTATAAACCTCCAATAACCTCCATTTAGTTCAGGGATTTCCCAGCTTGCCACCTTTGATGACACCGGAGGGGACCCATCGACTAGGTTTCTCCACCATGCACAGATCATACACCACCACTATGTGTTGCTTTGAATCCGATTGGTGTGAGCCACTACTGTGGATACTGGGGGTTTGTCCAAAAACAGGCTACCTCATTCTATCCTTGTCCCATCAATGTTCCATCATTTTCCCATGCAAATCTCACCTGCGGCACCTGTTCCGGAGCTCGAAACTCCTGACAAGGAGCTTGCGCGAGCTCCATGTCGAGGTGGCCCCTCTAAGAATGGTGAAAAAGATGGGGGACAACTCGGGGATTACCACCCAGAACTAGGATTTAAGCAGGAAAAATGTTGCCTTAATGGGATTTACATGGATTTACAGTAACCAACAGAAATGGGAATATAATCCAGAATCGAGTGAGGATGTAACAGGATTAAAGTATCGAAAGCTGAGGTTTTGAACCACTTCGAGTAATTGCCCAAACTGGGAATATATAAGCAAGGATGCATGGGAGGGAAACAAGATGCAGACCAAACACTATTTACTACTTGTATGAACCAATTTTCAGGGGTAAGTGACCACCCACAGCTAACGCTATCAATGGTTTTATGCTCCTCCCGTGAGGATCCCCATCTTAGATATCGTGATGGACGAGTCAGAAAAAGTATTAGAAGCCGCTAGCCTATGGGTGTGTCAGAAAATGGGGTGTATCCCAATTTAGGGCTATTTTAAGGGCGAAAATGATGATCAAACAATATCAAACATCAAAGTTTTGGGTATCCTGCTTTCAGACAAACCACAGGTGGTCCCGAAAACGAGGGAGAATGTTTTCCAGGATGTTGGAGATGATTTGTTCCTCATGTTTCCAAATGTCCAGCTCATCTCATTCTGTGTTTGTCATGATTGGAATGCAAGCTACCACAATGAAGATACTTTCTACTGAACAGGCCCAAAAATGGGAATAGGAATGCCTATCATGATTTGACCCTTCCCAAAAACACCATAGTCAAATAGGATTGCTCTCATTCAATCGGGAAATGGAACATCAAAATTGTTTAAAACCGCCAGCCCAGTTTGCTCCAAACCCCAAAAATGATGAATCACCATGACCCAACTTGTATGTTTTGTTTGGTTGCCTTCATTTTAGTATTGCTGGTTTCAACCCCACCGAAAACCCCGGAACATAATTTAGGGTAAACTTTATAGATGTAGAAAATCACCAATTTGTAGACTATTTCCTGGGGAGACCATATTTGTTTACCTTAGGATATCTTGGCAAATCTTCCATGGAGCGGTAATGAGATCCGGATCCCTTTCGCAGCCCCTGGAGATCCTCCGGAGCATCCCCCTTCACTTCCGTAGCACCGTCCGCTGGAACTGGCGTCAGAGCAGGGTCAATTCACCCTGGTAGCCTGATGGATTTTGATCAACACCATTGAACGCAAGTTGGTGAATTCTCATAGATATGGGGGTTTCCTAAAATGGGGGTACCCAAAAATGGATGGTTTATAATGGAAAATCCTATTAAAATGGGATGATTTGGGGGTACCCCTATTTTAGGAAACCTCCATATCTAAACCATCACTTTTTTGGGGGGATACATGCGGATGCTAAAGATCTTGACCCCCCACGCATCAGGCATGTCACCGGATCTGTCCACAATCGGGGGATCCATTATGGATTCTTATGGTGGTTACATGCTTAACCTGATATGTTTTTTTTTTTTTCCGTCATTCGCTAGATAGTCTCGCTCATTCGAAATGGGTATTGGCTTGATGAACAAATTATGTATGAAACCATGGTTTTTACAATCAGTTTCCTGTAGATGTTCCGAAGCCAATACTGAGATCCCTATCCCACGACAGGTCTGGCGACACTCGTGGAGATGGCTGGTGGTAAGTGCAGACTCGAACTATTCAACTCCTGATGAAAGCGTGTGCAGCCAATGGTTGCTAATGGTAGAAATCTATAGAAATCTGCTAAACCGCCACTAATACTTTTGGGACGAAATAAGGTCTTGATACCCCCCAAGTCTGGTCCACTATGGGGTAAATGGGCTATGGTTTCTGCCTTCAGGTTTATCACATCAACCCACTAAGATGGTGTTAAACCAACTTCAAATGTATACACATAGTTTGATTTTTCTTGGTAAGACGGTAAGACCCTTTGTTTATCCCACTAAACTGATGGTCTAGGAACCTTTCCCACCTGTCCCCAAATTTGCCAACTCTCCACCACAACAATGCGGACCTTCATTGCTGGAAGGTTTCTGCCTCGGCTGGAAAATCGGGATGTGAGGAGGCAAAATCAGGTGATATTTTTGAGGAGATAACACATCATATCATTAAAAGAACAATTAAATTATCATTGTCACAGTACGTCACACTATTGTTGATATTTTTGATATTTTATCCACGTTGATCATCATTTTCAACACACTGTTGGTAGTATTGTCATCCGCGTTTCTCATTTTGAGATAAACCCACATGAGGCATACGCTTCTTGCCGTGCAATTCCCTTCGACGTTCAGTTTCCACTGTTGTGGCTGGTGGTAGCAGTGTTGTTGGAAAATCAACTGAGATCATCCCCGCGATCCTCAACAATCCATTTCAAATTCCTGCTTCTTCCTAGTTAAGAGCCCATTTTCTTCTTAGGTTCACAACTTCCATAGTGTTACTTGTATACAAGAACAATGTCCATTCACATCCAGTATACCCCCATGACATCCCATGATCTTTGGACAAAACCATAGTCTCCAGCCCCTGCCCATGACAGAAAAAAAATCCCAAGGCTGCCAGCATGACGTCTTCCACTGGTGCCTGCACAATGGCAGCCATCAGCAGCCAGACTTGGGATTTCATGGGGATTGGTCAGCAATAATGTTCACCGGGGATTTTGCCAAAAAAAACAGTTTATTACCGAGAGGGTAGCAATTTTGAGAGTCATTTATATTCATGCATCATATTCATCACGATTTTGGTAATGTTAACGCCAATGTTTATAGCTAGGGTTGCCATTAATCCAGGGTTGACATTTGATTACTAATGTCCCAAATGACGACAATTTTGATTGGGAAAATCGTATAAACTACATGATGATGAAACATTGGTTTTGGGGGTACTTATTTTCAGACAAATCCATGGAGTCCATTGGGATTGTCCAACCCACCAATCAGGGATGCAATCATCTTCCAAACACGTTCCAAGGTTCTTTTGCCGTATGGATATGGGTTGGTATGGTATGGATCAACATTTTCAAGGTTGGGGGTCTGAAATCTGGAATTGAATATTCATATATATATATATATATATCATACAAATGATATATATTATCGAGAAAACCAAAACTTCCAGTGCCAACATCAGGCCCACCCACACTTGGATCGGTTTTTCTCACCAATCCTTCGGAACACCCCGACTGGTCGGTGCTGCTTCGCCACCAGAAAACCGCAAAACAAACAACTTCGAGTGAACCTCATGTCCTGCCTATGGTTAGCATGGTGAGTTACCCTCTGGTAATTTAACATAGCCGTAACATAGCTATTGAAAATGGCCATAGAAATAGTTGATGTTCCCATTCAAAATGGTGATTTTCCATCGTTATGTGAGTTTACTTCAGGGTACATGTGAATGGTTTGCCATGGAAAACATAGAAGACATACCTCAACAATAGCGATGTTTGAAGCCAGCAGCCAAAGTAGGGGCAGAAAGTCACTGCAAAGCAGCGAAGGCAAGGGTCACTTTCAAGACAGGCAATCAAGGGTTTCAAACTAGGGCAAGGCCAAAAACTTGCAAACATGGGCGAGTTGAAGTATGTTGATGCTGAAGGAACCTAAGTTTTGGTTGATTTTGTATTAATTAGATTCATGCAACCATTTTGAAACCCTGACGCACATTCGTCCAAGTTCATCGATTTGATCAGCCAGGAACCACAACACCTAGCGGCGTCAAGGCAGTTTGACAGGTAAGGTGTTGGGATCTTATTCAACGAGCAACGTGGTTGAGAGCAGATACACCCCTGGAAGTCAAGATGCAACCCTCCAAACATGTTGATGTAAATTGTCCGTGTTCACAAGGCAAATCATTTTCCAATAGCACAATTGGGGTTTCTCGAAATAGGGGTACCAGCCATCGGTTTGCATCGAAAATGATCAAGCACTTGGATGATATCCCGGGCCCCCCAGTGACTTAAAAAAAGAATACATAAGTGAAACCTATATATAGGAAATGCACCTCCCTTTTCTTGACTAGCAGCAGCAGATTTGGTAGCAAAAAAGAATAAAACAAGTTCAATGTAAACCCCCATCCCAGAAGGTNCCCAGAAGGTGCAAACAAACAACATTGAAAAGAGACAAGTTGTTGTTGAAAACCCAATTCTGGTGAATAATAACAAACAACCCTTCAAATTTTGGATTAGAACAGATACATTATTAGGAGGTGCACCAACTGGGACGGGAGCGGCGGGCCAACCTGAATGATCTTGTAGCCGAAAATTTCGGTTCATTTCCTAATTACA
>BGPT01000683.1:265852-279706 GCA_003297045.1 Symbiodinium sp. clade C Y103
CACCTACCGCAAATGGCACAAGCACTCGCCATGCCAACCTGAATGATCTTGTAGCCGAAAATTTCGGTTCATTTCCTAATTACAGAGGTCTGAAGATATTGTTTTCCATGTGTGTATACATGCGTATCAAAATATAATATATATATATATTTGATTCTCTATATATATCTATCTATCTATCTATCTATCTATTTATCTATCTATCTATCTATCTATTTATCTATCTATCTATCTATTTATATATATATATATATATTTATCTATCTATATATTGTCTCGTGTTCCGTGTTCCTACCCCCCCATGGTATGGGTCCCCAGGTAGCACCCCCGGCCCTCCTATTTGCAAGCTATTTGCAGCATGTCTGAGGTTCAGCCTCGTATTTGCAAGTTTTTTGCACCATTTCTGAAGTCCGGCCTCGTATGTACGAGGTATTTGCAGCATTTCTGACCTCAAAGTACCTACGGACCTACGTACGACCTATATCCACGCATATGCTACGCATCTACTTCCTGTTTACTACCTACATACTCCCACAGCACTACATGTGTTTAACGTGTGTTCCCTGCATACTATTGATTTGCTACACACATGCTTATATATCGTACCTATGAACTACCCATATACTACTCCTAAAAACAGTCTGTATACTCCATACGTACCATCAACCCTCCCCACCCCTACGAGCCTACATATATACATATATATATATATATATTTTATTTATATAGCACGTGCATCATACGTATCATTTGAATGTGTATATATATATATATATGTATATAGAGCTCTATATATATATATATAAATATATATATAGATATATGTAGATCTGATATACATCAAACACATCAAATATATATATATATACATTCTATATCTCTATAATACATATATATATATATATATATTTACACACTATACATCATATCTATATATATATATACATTATATATATCGTATACATACCGTACATATCATATATTTTTACTTATTTATTTTTTATTTGTTTTTAATTTTTTATTTATATTATATAACATACATATATGAAAAACATGGTGACACCATACCCCAGAAACCCCCCCTCCCCACCCCCACCCCACCCCCCACCAGGGGGTGGAGGGGGTTAGTACTATTGCCGAACCATTGCCATGGCCGGGGGGAGGGGGGGTTGGAACGCTGGACCATATATGGACCATATATGGACCATATATATATATATATATATATATATATATATATCCGCCGACCCCGGCCGAGCACGCAAGGGACAAAGAGCCTACCGACGTATTACCTACTCACTACCTACCTACGACCTAGGACCAATTTTTTGCCATCTACCTACTTGGTTTGCCCTTGGCGTCACTGCTGTCAACAACGTGTGCATTTTTTCAACGTCTCAACGTCCAAAAATGCTCCGAATCCGTCGTTTTTTAACACTTTTTGCTTCCAAATGTGCTTCGCGCCACAACGGCGTGCATCTCTCTACATCTCAACTTCCAAAAGTGATCCGCGAGACCGCCAGGTTTGCCACTTTTGACTTGGAAATGCGCTTTGTGCCACAGCGCCGTGCACTTTTTCGACATCTCAACTCTTAAAAGGGCCCCGAGATCGTCAGTTTTTAACGCTTCTTCCTTCAAAATTGTGCTTGGCGCCACAACAACGTGCAATTTTTGACGTCCCATCATCTCCGCAGCACACAACCGGAAAAACAGTGTTTCGCGGCTTTCCTACCTTTTCGCGCACCTGCATCTTCTCTCTTCTGACTGCCTCCTTTCTGATCTTCTCTCTTCTGACTTTAAAGGAAGCTTACGTATCTTAACACTGTGGGGGCCTTTGTCGGTGAACCAACGCAAGCGGAAAATTGTGAAGAGAATTGAGCTTATTAAACAATTAATGTAGTAGCTCGTCATCACCTCCTTTTGGGATGGCACAAACCAAATGATTGAAATGATGGGAGTCTCGCAAGGTTTTATCAAGCGGTTTTTAGATCCGCGTTGTGATCTCTTAGTTTTATTTGTTGCTGCTGCGCACCATGGCTGAAAACAAATTGAGTTGGATACGTTTTCATCTTGTCCCACTCCAGTGTTTTGATCTCTCAGTCTTGCTGTTGCTGCTTCGCACTATGGTTGCTGAAATTTCAAATTGGATATGGGAATGTCTCGAAATGTGCTGGTTGATGGTCGGGCCATTCTCAAAATGCCAGTTGATATCAGGTAGAAAATTGGTCAGCGCACTGCAGGGGGGAAAAAACAAATAATGGAAACAAACCCAACTAAAATTCAACCAATCAAAACGTGAGGCAGCAACAAAAAAGTAACTAAGAGGTCAGTGCACAGGAGAGGCACGAAACACACCTATCCAACTCAAGAATCAACCAAGCATAGTGCGAAGCAGCAACAACAAAAAGGTTACTGCACTGGAGGGTGACAAAAAGGAACATGTCCAACCTAAAGTTCAACCAGTTACAGTGCGAAGTAGCAACAACTAAGAGGCTAATGCACTGGGAAGGGGAAAAGAAGCAAACAAATCCAATTTACAATTCAACCAATCACATTGCGAAGCACCAACAACAATTAGAGGTCATTGCCCTGCGGGAAAAAAACGAAAAAGATCCAACTGAAAGTTCAACCAATCATAGTGCGAAGCAGCAACAACAAAGAGGTTACTGCACCGGAGGGACAAAAAGAGGCCACAAATCCAAATTGAATTCAACCAACCACAGCGCGAAGCGGCAGCGACAAAGAGGTTGGTGCACTGGAGGGGGTAAAACAAACGTCTCCAACTTAAAATCCAATCAGTTACAGTGCGAAGTAGCAACAACTTACAACTAAGAGGTTAATGCAATGAAAGGGGAAAAGAAGCAAACAATCCAACTTAAATTTCAAACAATCATAGCGCGAAGCAGCAACAACAACAAAGAGGTTCATGTATTGGAGTGAGGAAAAACAAACCTCTCCAACTTAACATCCAACCAGTCACAGTGCGAAGCAGCAACAACTGGCAGGGGAAAAGATGCAAACAAATCCCACCTAAAATTCAACCAGCCATAGTGCGAACCAGCAACAGTGAGAGATCACAACACTGAACGTGAAAACACAAGAAACATATGGGAATGTCTCAAAATAGGACGGCCCGAAACCTAATTGAGAGTGGCAGCAACAGCTAAAACTCAAAGATCACAACACTGGACAGGGAAAATGGAAACGTATCCAACTTATAATTTCACACGCCATTATAGTGGGAAGCAGCAACAGCTACGTAGCTAAGACATGCTAAGATTAAAAAAAGACCACAACACTGGGGGGAAAACAAACATATCCAATTTAAGATTTCACCAACCACAGTGCTAAGCAGCAACAGCAAGACTGAGAGATCAAAACACTGGAGCGTGACAAGATGAAAACGTATCCAACTCAATTTGTTTTCAGCCATGGTGCGCAGCAGCAACAAATAAAACTAAGAGATCACAACACTGGAGTGGGAAAAATTGAAACATATACAACTTAAGATTTCACCCCACCAACCTGGCAACAGAAAACTGCATCAACACTATGAGATTTCATTCGATGGCAAGGTCACAAGCTCCAGGCCTCGGTCGAACCTAAGGCCAAAACTCTAGCTTTCAAGATTCGATGGCAAGACCTGCTCCAGGCTGAAGTCGAATCGAACCTGAGGCCAAAACTAAAGCCTAGAAGACTCCATTGTCAAGGTCACCCACTCCAGGTTTTGGTTGAAGTGATGGTCAAAACTCAAGCCTAGAAGACTCCATGTCAAGGTCACCCACTCCAGGTTTTGGTTGAAGTTATGGTCAAAACTCAAGTTTCAAAACTCGAGGACCGTGCCATGAGCCGAAGGCCAAACCTCAAGCTTTGAAGAATGGATGGCAAGGTCAACTTCTCCAAGTTTTGGTTGAAATCATGGTCAATTTGGGAGGCTTGATGGCGGGGTCACTCACTGCATGTTTTGGTTGAAACTATGGCCAAACTCAGGTTTTGAAGACTCCGCAAGGTCACACACTCCAGGCTTTGGTTGAAACTAAGGCCAAAACTCAAGCCAGCAGGCTTGATGGCAAGGTCAAGAGCTCTGAAGTCGAACCTGAGGCCAAAACTCAAGCTTTGAAGTCCCGATGGCGAAGTCACCCACTCCAGGTTTTGGTTGAAGTTTGGTCAAAGCCCAATCTTAGGAGACTCGATGGCAAGGTCACCCACTGCGCAGGTGTTGGTTAAAAATGTGGTCAAAACTTAAGGGCTCCAGGCTGAAGTCGAAACTGAGGCCAAAACGCAAGCTTTGAAGTCCCGATGGCAAGGTCACCCGCTCCAGGTTTTGGCTGAAGTGATGGTCAAAACCCAAACTTAAAACACTCGATGGCAAGGTCACAGGCTCCAGGCTTTGTTCTACTGAAGGCCAAACCTCAAGCTTTGAAGAATCGATGGCAAGGTCAACTGTGGTCAAAACTCAAGTTTAAAAAACTCGATGGCAAGGTCACCCCCTCCAGGTTTTCGTTGAAGTTATTGTCAAAACCCAATCTTAGGAGACTCGATGGTGGGCACTGCCGGACTTCAGCCGCGAGCTCCAGATCGCAGTGGGCACTGCCGGACTTCAACCTGTATACATGCCAGATTGACTGCCAGAAAGAATGTCNATCGCAGTGGGCACTGCCGGACTTCAACCTGTATACATGCCAGATTGACTGCCAGAAAGAATGTCAGATAGAATGCCAGAAAGAATGCCAGATAGAATGTAAGATAGAATGCCAGAAAGAATGCCAGAAAGAATGCCAGATAGAATGCCGGATAGAATGCCAGATAGAATGCCAGAAAGAATGTCAGATAGAATGCCAGAAAGAATGCCAGATGGAATGCCAGAAAGAATGCCAGATAGAATGCCAGAAAGAATGCCAGAAAGAGTGCCAGATAGAATGCCAGAAAGAAAGCCAGATAGAATGCCAGAAGGAATGCCAGAAAGAATGTCAGAAAGAATGCCAGATGGAATGCCAGAAAGAATGCCAGATAGAATGCCAGAAAGAATGCCAGTTAGAATGCCAGAAAAAATGCCAGATAGAATGCCAGATAGAATGCCACAAAGAATGCCAGAAAGAATGTCAGATAGAATGCCAGAAAGAATGCCAGATAGAATGCCAGAGCATATGTCAGAGAGAATGCCAGATAGAATGCCTACAGGAAGAGGAGGAGAGGTCAACTCTGATGAAATCTAGCAACCTTCGGTCTCTAGATTTCATCAGAGTTGTCCTCTCCTCCTCTTCCCTGCCAGAAAATGTTGCCAGAAAGAATGTCAAAATCTGTATCACACTATATGCCAAATAAAATCTCATGGTGGTGATCACTCGAAGAAAGTAAATCTTTTTACTTGCAGCCATCATCGGCCATCCCAAATGGTTTGTGGACCATGTTGCAGTCTCTAGACATACACTTGGTTCAGCTTCAATTTGTTTAGGTGACGTAAGAATCATTCGCCGCATGACTATGCTGAGAAGTGAAAGCGGCTCAGCTGTAGGTGAGGCCAGCGCAAAAACAAACACCGGAAACTGCACTACGTCACCATGTGAACGCATCTCCATACTGAACGATGGGGTGGTCACGAGGCCCATAACATGGGCGTAAAGCCTAAAGCCTTTCCCTAAGAAGGCCCATGGTTTGTTGCATTTTGAGCAAATCGGCGTAAACACAAGAGTTTTGGATGGTGGTGAGCAGGTGAGCAGAAAACAATTAGAAAAAAATATCGTAAATACCCCGTTTCGTGGCATATGCTGATTCAAAACCATCGGTATTTACACTGGTTTTAGCCTCGAAGGTGCAAACAACATCGCAAGCGCTGGCAAGCCAGAGTTTACAGCATTGCCGGTGTGCGAAGCTCTACGATAAGAGTATGTACTGTATACATATGAAGGTATCTATGTATGTTTATAATGTATATCTATTAATTATGTGTGTGTGTGTGTTTTTTGCCCCCTGGGTTGAGGTGACTTAACATCACGTACACTAGGTCATGCAAAAATGGTTGGATGTCTGCCCCGATCACCAGTCATTGGTTGTCAACCTAGGCATACCTGTCCAAGTAACATTAATCTATAGTTACCTTGAAACCAATCACATCCAAGTCATTTACCCCTATACATCCCTATACCATCAATGTACGGGGGACTATACCTACCTTTTTAGGGATTTTTGAGGTAAATGCAGATAAATACAACTACCAGCGCCATGGATTCTATGGTAGTACCATTGGATCATAGACGCGGCAAAAACCATGCAGCCGTGCTGCCATGCTGAGCTAAGTGTGAATGGATCTCCTTGGAACTGCGGAAGTGACCCAAGAAGGAATTCCCTGATGTATGGCCAGGATGTGGATACGCAAAGTCCGCAATCCGTATAGATATACACAGCAATCCTCCCAAAAGATGCAGTGGGGGTTTGCTATACTCATACATGGTACCCTCGGGTAAACTAACATAGCTATCAAAAATGGCCATAGAAATAGTTGGTATTTTCCATTAACAAGGGTGATTTTCCATAGTTATGTGGCTGTTTACCAGAGGGTAATTACCATGATCATGGCCTAAAGCAACAATTTCTATGAGGTCGTCATCCACCAGGGTGGAGAATGTCATCCACACAGGGTGCCAGGGACGAAGTTGGACTCAAGAAGTTGGACAAAAAACAGATCAGAAAGGAAGTTGTCAAATTGGTTATAGGGGATAAAAGCCGAAAAACCATTTAAAAATTGGTCTGTCTGAAAATGGTGTATATCCACAACATGGATTGTATAAATGGCAATTTTGATGTTTGGGAAATGCCTTTAAAACCGCTGTCAACCAATGGATTTTAGGATACCAATATGCAGCAACTGACCAAAACTCACCAACTTCAAACAATGCCAAAATCTTGGAAAGTTTCGGTGATTCACCACCCTAAAGAATTTCAGGCCGATCGGGGATTTTCTTCCCCGATAACTAACCATCATTCTGGTGACGTCGCAGTGAGATCTTTACAATTCATCCAGATAACCACTGCGATCTTCCATTCAGATCCCATTCTGAAATTCATATTTCATTCATATCCCTTCTATCTTCATGATATGTCCATTCGAAATGGCCATGTTTTGTTGGTTCCAGTTGCATCTCCATGTTTTTCGGTCAGAAACCAGCTACACCCTCTGCTAAACCAAAAAATAGCCATGGAAAATCACAACATTCTAATAGGTAAAAGAATCTATATGAGCTATAAGGCTATTTTCCATAGCAAACTGTGAGTTTACCAGAGGGTAGCCTCTGGTAAACAGCCACATAACTATGGAAAATCACCCTTTTTAATGGAAAATACCAACTCTTCCAATGGCCATTTTCAATAGCTACGTTGAATTACCAGAGGCTATCCCCATTTCCAAAACAGCAAAGCCGAACCCGCGAAACTCGTTCTTCAAAAGCCAGGTCTCGGAGAGTTGCAGTCCCAGTGCTCGGGACATTTCCGAAGGCACCTGGAAAGGACGACTGGGATCGCAACCCCTTTCTCCGGAGCCGTTGAGCACGTAGATCCAAGGGAAGATCCATGGGAAATGCTCCAAACAATGCCTATCAAATCCTGTTTTTATAGGTCTATATAGCTTGGATTTGAGGTCATCGAAGTTTTCATGGCGGATTTTCCAGCGTTTGATTGATTAGAGGATATATCCAAGTTGTAAACCCGCAATTGGAGCTAGATTCTTATTGGGTTTCCCACAGTGTTTGCCGGTTTCACATGTTGAACCAACAACAAAGGGATTTTTGTTGAATATGGTTTTGGCTCAAACACCCCCAAAACTGTTTGGGATTGGAACACAAGGGTGAAAGGGTGCCATAAACCCATATCGGAATTGACTTGTGATCTCTTTGAAAAGTTGATCTTCTACCAAGCACGTTGATCAGGATGGATTCTTGATCAACAGATTGCTGAGTGTAGTTCTCAGTCACATCTACCCTCCAGTAGTCAACATGAAAGTGAAAACTCCCCTATAAATGGAGGTTTTATGGGACAATCATCAATACATGGGGGGAGGGTGTCTTTGCCGATTGGTTTGTGGCTAGAATCGCCGCTGTTCTGAACGGCCACAAAAACAGCGTTGTTGGTCAATGCGCAGGATAAAGTCTCTCTGCCCAGAAACAGTCAAATATAGCTTATCACAAATTATTACCATAAATGATATACCATTTACATTCGGTTCTCCATCATTGTATCTATCCCCATCAACATTCCATTATATATCCATTATATTCCAATTGTATCCCCACATTGTTGGCAAAATGAAACATGCGGCAACTTGACACTCAGCAAGTGCAGTGCCAAGCAACTGAGCGAAGAATTGGTTCTGTTCCTGGGATTTCACCAATGTGGCGAGGAAACAGCAGTTTTTCTGGGAAGATATGGAAAGATACTGGGGAGATATTTCACGGGGATATCACATTATATGGTATATGGATATGGGAGATGAATGGAGATGATACTTCCAGCAAGATATTGTTTGGGCATCTGAAATGTGGCAACTTCAGAAAAGAAAATGATGATCAATCAATCATCAAATTTGCCATAATTTTGAGCCAAAACCCACCCGCAAAGTAGCTTGTAAAGCCACTCCCTTCATCTCCCTTC
This sequence comes from Symbiodinium sp. clade C Y103, assembly GCA_003297045.1. Taxonomy (NCBI): domain Eukaryota; class Dinophyceae; order Suessiales; family Symbiodiniaceae; genus Cladocopium; species Cladocopium sp. clade C. The sequence continues at coordinate 274,496 of BGPT01000683.1, forward strand.
TAGGGAGAATTGGTGGTAATGTGGGTAAAACTGGCTGCCAGAAACCACCCATGACTAGGAATGGTAAACATACCACCTATTCATGGTGAAATTAGGATGATTCATTATTGTTTAACCAACATCAAGGGTTATTCATGGATATTCATGGTTGAGAATGGAACATCCTATTCAAATGGATGATTTGGGGGTACCCCCCATGCCTTGGGAAATCTGAAATTCGTGAAGTCCGCCCCAGGAAGCTCCGGGCATCACCGCAACAGGGCCAGGCATCGTAGCACTTCACGTCCTGCCCCGAGCAGCGCCGTGACCTCGCAGGGCCAGAATGTTCCACTTAGATGCCCAGCTAGACATGGGTCATCTTTCATTCTATAGTTTGAAAGTATACCATTGATATATGGTAATATGGAAAGATATACCATTGATATTGGTATTATGAAATATTTATAGAATATATCAATTGTCTTATGTCCCAGCATGTATTTGATTGTAAAGTCCATAATATTTCAATATATATCATAAATATTCCCAATTATCCAGATGAATCAGGGTTGCTCCTAATGCCGCAGGGGGCGAAACCAGGTAGAGAATAAAATGACCCATTTCCCGTCCGAACGTGGCTATCATTTACCTATAATGGGCTTGAGCAACCCCGATGATTCTTGGATTCACGATGAAAAACGAAATGATTCGTTAGGATAGTGTGGAATTATCAGCTTACAAGTCCTTGGTCCCACATACCTGTTGTGGGTGAAATAAGACCCTATTTGTGGGTGAAATGGTAGCTAAATCACCAATTGCATGGCCTAGATTTCCACACGAAATGGATGTCACCAGACTGAAATTCCTGAAACGATGTCAATTGGTAGGTAGATCAGCCTTATGGGGCTGAAAACTGAGGAACCAATTCTCCCGGGAAAGTCATGTATACACTGTAGAAGTACCAGAAGAGATCATAAATCTATCTTGGTAGATGCTGATCGTAATAGAATCAACAAATTTTACCAAGAACGACCTGAAACCATAGGTAACCAGTGAAAGTTGCGAGCTGGTAAGGGGACTCCCAGAGGCTGGATCCGACCTCATAGCCCATGTGATTTATTGGTAAATCCCTGTTCTTACTGATCAAAATTGAAAAACATATGCGTGCCTTGGATGAATCCCAGTGTTTACTATTGTTTACTAGGTAAATCCTCATTGTGTATTGGTTCAAAGTTGAGACTCAAGTTTAAATAATCCCATGTGTTCATGCGAAATTCCCATGTTTCCTTGTTGAATCCAATGTTTATTAGCTACAATCCCTCCTTTTTGTAGGTTGAACATCGCCACCAGCTCCCCGTGTTTCACTGCTAGCTGCCTGGTGCAGTCACCGTAGAGCCCGGGCGACAGATCCACCGCCTTGATCAAACGTGTCCAAAGTCCAACGTTTGGACATGTCATGCTTCACTTATATATTTTGTGTATGTATCTATATATATATATATACATGTGTGTGTGTACAATAGTATACGTATATATGTGTATATCTACTGTATATATATATAGTCAAATACTATGATATCTACATGTTTATGTTGATCAACATATTTTGAGTCCACAATGCGTTGAGAATTGGTGATATAGTTTCAATTTACGTGCCTACACAAGCGGAAGAAAACCCAATGGGACAAAATCTTATCCAACCAACCTGATGATCAAGAAAAAAACTATCGTTTTGGCTACATGTAGTTTTTGATTATATATTGTCGCTTTCCTGGACTTGACACAGATTCAATATGTAGCCAATATACATATAGCCAATACATGGCAAAAAAAAAAAAAACATATACAGCCAAAAGAGCTGATTGGAGGTTTTCCTGACCTTGACATACCCTCTTAATCCAACATGGCTTTTTACATACTCCGCTGAGTTTGACGGTTGTTTCCTTTGTCTTTCTTCGCTTATTTAATCCCTTGGTCCAATAGCCAGGTTCATATCGCTTAGTATTGCTGGAAAATAAAAAACACGTCTTCTTGGTTCAAGCCGCATGTTTATAAACCCTACCATCCCCAACAAAGGTGTATGAACGTGGAGCCCTAGAAATGGGAGGATGTACCATGAAATCCATATCAAATAGATCCCCTGGTTCAACCACCATGTTTAACTCCACAGGTCGCCCCATCTCCAACCATGCCACCGGCTCCGGCACAGGAGCCACAGCCATCGACCCAGCTGCCGCTTTCGTGGCCATGGGATGTTGGAAACGCACCAGCGCCTGCGGGGATTGAGGGGGCCATGTGGCAACATGTTGAACATTGTATGTGTTCTTTGGTCAAATCCATTTTTGGTTCAAGGTTAAATGGCAAAATTTATGAGTCAAATTCCATATAAATCTGGTTAAATCTCTGTTTGACCGAGCAAAACTACATGTTGTCCATGTCTTTTTGTGAAATAGGCCGTCCAAATCTATCAAAATACTATGATATCCACAGTCATTGTTGTGTTCATTTTGTTTCATGTACCCTTTAGATGATGTATATACATTTATATATACACACATACTGTGGGATTTGTTGATTAAACATGATTAAACCATGTCCCAGTTAAATGTCGTTTTGACTGCTAAATCCACCAACCATCCCTGCCCATCCAGAGGCCTCCCCTGCTAGCTCTGCAGCTTCCTGTTCTGGCAGCTTGGCGAAGCAGGATGAGATGGCACCCTGCCGGGGCCGGGGAAGCTGCTTTTGGAATGAGCTATGAAACATACTTGTGGATATTCATGGGATATTGCTGAGATAACTATAAACAGGCTATAATATAGGATATAAAATAGGCTATAATGATATGTATAATGATATTAATATATATAATGGGATTTATTTAGTGGGAACATAACATAGGATAGAATGGGGATATGGTGGGGATATACTGGGATGTATAACCTACTTGGGGGGTGCAGGCCAGGGATTTTCCATGGGTGTAGCATGTAAACCTCCATAAGTTGGGATATAACCCCTACAACTATGGTTATATAATCCACTTATTTAAGCTATGCTGCATGCTGCCTACGCCTGATTATTGTTTATACGATGTCTTTCAACTTCTACATTCGGGTTTGACAGTAAATTGGGGTTTGCCCCAACATGTGATGCTTTAAAAATCTCGTTTTCCACATTTGCGCCCATAAATTGGGGGTTTCATCCCCTTCGCAAAAATCGAGGAGGCTCAGGATTCCTCCCCATGCCTAAGAAATTGTGGGTCTCCGAACCTCACTTCTAAATCAAAGACATTCATTTTGCATTGGTTGGATCAGTCTTCGCACCATGTTTTGCAAGGGCCTGAAGTGCGGTGAGCGCCAAGGCATCCGAATTCCCCAAGGAGAGGAGTCCTATCGCTGGACAGGTCGGGGAAGGGGTCTAGGTCGGAAGCACTAAGTTGATTTAGTGAAATGTGTAGGTTCAGGATTGGGTGTATCAAGCTGACACCTAGGCGCGTCCTGAGTCCCAGAGCGTCTCCACCTTGGCAAAAGCCGACGGAGCTTCTCTGGGATGAAACGGCACTAGTTCTACTGTAGCAAGGTTACAACTGCGCGGTGTCACAATCCCATTGGTTTATTGTTAATATTTGAAGTTTTACTAAAGGGATCATTACAATCCATGATTGGAATAGTTTTAGGCAAACCAGTAGAACCAGTTTGCAACCAGGTTTTTGACGCTGCTCAAGTATTGCATCCTGTGCATGTCCAATCATCAAGCGGTATCAATTGTATTCAAGTGTTTCAGAGCAACTACCTATAGTACGTCAAATGCCGGCAAAGTGACTAGAACCTGTCTTGTCAGCAAAACACCTCGAAACATCAGGGGATATTATTCACATCGAGAGTCTTAGCCACTTCTCTTGTACCAGGTTCTACCGAAAGTGATTCTTGCTGACTACCCTCTGGTAATGCAACATAGCTATCAAAAGTTGCCATTTATAAATGACTTAAAGATGATGTACCTATTAAATTAGTGATGTTCCGTAGCTACTTTAATTAGTTCACTGGAGGGGCTACCGATCGCCATCGGTGGGTCATGGGTCTTGTCAAATCCCTTTTGTTGAGCCGGTAACGGGTCACCAAAACACATGATGAGATGTGATGGGATATGACGAGTGTGTAACAAAAAAAACATGAATTTGTTGTATTGCGGTATAAAACGTGGAGGGTTTGTGTGAGTCTACATATATACTAGAATGATCTAGAATGCATATTACAGTATGTGTATCAATGTCACCAAACCTACAGGACTTATAAAGTGCAAAGGACTCAATGCAGTTGTTGCGTCGTTCGATGGGATGATCAACTTGGAATTCAACTTGGAATACTCTTGGAATTTCATCTTTCATCCCCAAAGGGGGTGTCCAATTTCAATCCATTACACTTTACTATTCCGTTGAGTATTGAATCGATATGACTGTGAAAGGATTGAAACCCACAGAAATCATATCAAATTGTCCCTCCCCAACTTCCCCTGTCCTTCCTGGGCTGCCCCACGGTGTGTTTCAGCACGCTATCATGGCAGCTCCGTTGGCAGGGCCGCGCATCGTGCTCTAAGATCTGCCAACTCCTTGCTGAGTCAACCAATGAAACCGGGCAAACTGGGTCCACTGCCTGTGGTTTTCCTTTTTTAGATGTTTGGTTTTTCTCATTTGAGTGGTTCAAAACAAATGCAAAGAAACTCCTGGAGCTGGTACTTGTTCCAGCATGTTCGTAAGCGTTGAATAAAATTGATACTTGGTAGATTGGTCCCCTCATTGTGGTTTTTTAATCATCTCAGTGTTCTTAACCATATCATATTGTAAGTGATTACCAGTAGTACCGCACAAGGCGGTGGCGGAAGTTTCAGGAATAGCAACCTATAGGAAAGGTGAGTTGCTGTGAATGAGTGATGGCAGAGCGAACCCACTGATGGACCGACAAGTGGTTGGAGCGTCGGCCTATCTATCTGTCTATCTATCTGCCTGCCTAACTAACTGACTAACTGACNACCCACTGATGGACCGACAAGTGGTTGGAGCGTCGGCCTATCTATCTGTCTATCTATCTGCCTGCCTAACTAACTGACTAACTGACTAACTGACTGACTTACTGACTGACTAACTAACAAACTAACTACCTGACTCACTGACTAACTGACCAACTGACTAACTGACTAAATGACTAAGTGACTAACTGACTAGCTGACCAACTGACT
>BGPT01000683.1:279766-322884 GCA_003297045.1 Symbiodinium sp. clade C Y103
AACTAACTAACTGACTAACTGACTAACAAACTAACTAACTGTCTAACTGACTAACTGACTAACTGACTAACTGACTAACCGACTAACTGACAAACTGACAAACTGACTAACTGACTAACTGACTAACTGACTAACTGACTAACTGACTAACTGACTAACTGACTAACTAACTAACTAACTAACNTCTTCATGGCTGAACTCTTCACATCTTGGCTCTTCTCACCTCTGCTTTTCAACTGTCCATATTGTCGGAAGTTTCACTTCTAAACTTCCTTCGATGATAAAATACCAATTCTTGGTCATATCCATTCAGCACATTAATCCATTAATAATTAATATCCTGTTGTTGACTATAATTAACAGTCCATGAACGTCTATTGAATATATAAATATTAGTGCTTGCAATATGTATTACAAGCTTCTAAATTCTATCATGTTATTGCAATGGGTATTCCCTTGATTGTTGCTGTTTTAGGCGAATGCCTTTCTCAGTATGTCCCCATGTGTCCTGCTGTGGTTGGTTGTATACCTTCATGTTTTGTCGATCAAAACTCAAATCTAGATACTTAATGTATCATTCATTATATAATCTTGCCCTGATTGTTGTTTTATTGGGAACATGAATGGTATATGAGAGTTATATGCCTAAATGATAGCTGCAAGGGCATTCAAGTATCGTCGATCATTTCATTGTAACCCTCTGGCAATCAAACGTGGCTGCGTGGAAAATCCCCGAACTAAATGGAGGTTTATAGCTGGCAAAATCATCGAGAACTAAATGGGCGGAATTTTCCATTGCCACGTTTGACTGCCGTAGGGTCACGTTAACATGGGTTTGCCTGAAAATGGGCTAACCCCAATGTTGATGGCTTCTCATTATGAAAAATCAGGCTGGCGGCAGCCAGATACTTCTGACTGTTCCATTGATATCTGAGATTATGATATGATATCCAGATGATATCCCCATCAAATATCCTTATCATTGTTCGTTCAATCCCCCATAGATGTTCAGGTTTCCCCAAGTATGTATGCAAAAAATACCTAAATACTGTGTATCTATGAGTCATATCCCACATTGCATCATTATCTTCCCATCATGGTACAACTACAATAGTGTACTTGTGTTTTGGATTTCCCATTTCGATTTTCGCAGACTAACGTCGAAAGATTGCTTCCCCATGTATCATATTATTGGATTGTATATGTCTAATCCCAAAGTAACTATTTGGAACATCATTAGTTGCATTGTACCCAATATTGCTCAATAACTGGTTGCACCCCCCATATCTATTCATGGATATTCATGGTAGATACCATCTGTTGGTTACATCTCAGATGATAGTATAACAACCTCCAAAACCGATGGAAACTTGATTCATCACTTTGTTAGTGGGATGTTCCTGTTCAATCTTTTTGGAGGCTACTGCAATTGATGACCAAACATGAAGGAGGAGAGAGAGCTAACCATAGATAAACCACAATTGATATCGGTGAGCCAACCATAGTGAAGCAGCAGTTCATTGGGAAAATCGACTAGCCACAATTAATATCAAACCAATGTGATAGCAATAATATAGTACAGCCAATGCCATAAACCATCCCCACTACAGTAGTCTGTCTTTAATGATGGGGTATATTGTACCCCTAGAAATGGGATGATCTTACAAAATGCCCACCGGTCATGTTTGGTTCATGAATCAATCAACCATAATTCTCCCTTGAAAGATGTGGTGAGATCTATAAAAACCATGGTTATCCTATGAATCTACTATAATAATCATAGTTATCCTACTAATATAATTATCTATATTATAATGTTCTATAATTATCTATAATAATCATAGTATATCATAGTTATCCCATAGTTATCTACCATTATCCTATTATTCTCTATAATAGTTCTAATATATTCTACCATTATCCCATCCCAATGATATATGAATCTTCCCACGTTGTTCCCCCCCGGTGCTCGCACCTCCGTCGCGCTTCCTCCACGGCCTCGTTGACCGCCTTCGTCATCCGGTCTACGAAGACGTCCCGCTGCGCGTCCTGGGAGGCGCGCAGCGGAAATCCATTGGGAAATCGCCACGGTTTTCATGGGAAAACCATGGGAAAACCATGGAAATATGGGAAATCACCATGACATATGTTTTTTTTTTAATGGAACATCACCATGAAAATGGTGTTGAGGTACATCAAGATTTTGGATTTTCAGAGGTTAAAGCAAGAAGAATTTGGTGATTGTTGTAAGAATGTTCACCAGAAAAGGCGGTTTTCGCTTGAGAAGATGGAGAACTAATAAACATATGAATTTTCTATGGAGAGAGGTTTGCCAAATGAATTTAAAGACTCTACACATTGGAAAACAATCATCTTGGACAAGAGAAAATGCAGGCTCAACAACAAGATGCAGAAAAAATCAGGATTGTTGACCACTGGGACTATTGAAACCAACAAACAACTAGATTTGACCCAGTGGAAATGCGAACTTCACCAACACAAAATCCAGCGTTTAAGCAATGGAATCAGAGCTTGGGACTTCCAGAACTGGAAGCTGGGAAGTTGGGAAGCTCACCAACATGGACGAAGAATGACCAGCATTGAACACATTGTACACTTGAAATCGAAAAAACGATTCCAGAGGAATTGGACAATGATATCATTTCAGTAAAAGGGGATCTCCCGTACCTTACAATGGTGGCTGGTGTAAACCACATTGCATAAGGGTTCAGCCAAGCAAAAGTGATGGGTTGCACCAAAGAATTGGGAAGTGATGAAATTTGGAGGTGATAAATAGTCCAATGTTGTTTCTCCATACTCAGATAATTTTCCTGGACAAACTGGGGCCATGCCTGTCTCAACAAGACACAGAACCAAAGAGGGGATGGGTCAAAACCCCTGGTACCGTTCTGTTCGCATCAAAATAGTTTGTGGTTGTGGATGCGCATCCCCATGGTATATATATATATATGTATATATATATATATGTATATATATATATGTATATATATAATTATGTATAATATATATATATATCCTATCAGAATCTATCAGATATACCCAATCTTTGATGGTTAAATCCCCGTGAATCCATTGGTGTTGATCTATAGCAATATGCACTTCCCCTATTTCTGGGATTCATCTGCACTGCTATGCCGAGCATCATTTCCACTGAGGCAGGGCCTGACAACGATGATGACGAGGATGAGGATTATGATTATTATTGAAATCTGTAATAATCTAATAGAAGAAGGATGATACTAATCAGTAGGACCGAGTAGGATGCAAGATTTGGGGTAGGAGGAGCTTGAGGACTCTCAATGGTTTTTTTGGGGGGACATCTACCGATGTAACGATGGTCTTTATCCCGAAACTTTCCTGCAGATTTCCCTTCAACCAATCCTGTCAGATCATAGTGGTTAAGCTTGAAATAGAACTGATATAATACAATATTTAAGCCTGGATGATGTTAGAAACATGAAAACAATGATATCCTCGAAACCTGCGGACCCTTGTTTTGGATGTTTCAATCCATAAAATGGAGGGTCACCCAACCAAAATAAGGTCACAACTGGTTTCCGGGAATTATGATACTAGAAACAACCCGCAAATCAGGAAACAAAACATTGACAATAGTGCTGTAATATGCTGTACTATCATCCTAATAATGATAACATAGTATGTAGTTAAGCGTGTCGATGATGATCATCTTGTTGATAGATACGATATTGATCGATATTGCAGCTCATGAAGAGACGTGGACCTAATCCTACCATCCTACACCTTGATTGCGTTGTCATGAATGATGATTTTCTGGGGAGGTTCACCCTCAGGCAGGTGATCTTGGTGCGGTCGTTGAGGGTATGGAGAACTTCTCGCCAGGTATCAAAGGCTAACGGTACGGAGTTCCAAAACTTCCTGGTCAGTGGGATATGATTTTTATTGGAATGACGAACGAATGCCAGGAGACCCCATTTGGGCAAATCATCAGTACTGCATGTTCAAATCTGACTTGATGCCATTTTCCGGGATGGTTCCCCTAATCCTCATTCTGTTCAAAGGCCATCGAATGAGATAACCCCCCAGCATGAATTGGGGTCCCAAAATCTTGGGTCCCCAAAAATTGCTGTATCTTTACATCCATCTGTAGCAACCCCGGAAAAGATACAGACCAGGTTCCAGTTATCGCTATTGCAGAGAAGGATTTCACTTGTTTGCATCTTTTCGGAGGTTGCTAACTATACTTGGTGGTTTGCTGGTCCCCCTGCTAAAGAAAAACCTGTTTAGTGCTTTGTTCTGTGGTAAATCATGATAAATCCATCTAACTCCGGAAACACTCAAAGAATCTAAGTGTATGGCTCTAATCCATCCGGTATCGGCGATGAAATCCCATTTCATGGATAGAAATCCAATATAAATGGTTGGCTGGATCAATTATATCCCATATATCCCATCATCAAAATGGATTCTTACTATGAAATGCCATGTTCATTACTGTGAAATCCCATCTGATATGGTTAGTTATCTACATATATATATATAATCATATATATATACCTATATCCCATATCTGTATCAGTTATATCCCATACATGAAAAAATATATCCCATTAAATCACTTTTAAATCCCAATAAATCGGCATTAAATCCCATGGTTGGAACGCTTCTCAACGTTCCGCCCAGCGGCTCCACGTCCATCGCCAAGCGCCGAGAGCCGAAGGAGCCGAAGCCGCTGGCCACGGCCAGGTGCGGATGGATCCGCATCAGTTGCTGTCCCACCTGTTGCTTTACAAAAAAGATACATCTATTTATATGTCTATATATATATATATGTCTATATATATATATATATGTATTTACATATATAGACATATATATATAGACATATATATATATATGTAGACATATATATATATATAGACATATATATATAGACATATATATATATAGACATATATATATATATATAGACATATATATATATAGACATATATATATATATAGACATATACATATAGACATATATATATATAGACATATATATATATAGACATATATATATATAGACATATATATATATAGACATATATATATATAGACATATATATATATATAGACATATATATATATAGACATATATATATATATAGACATATATATATATAGACATATATATATATATAGACATATATATATATAGACATATATATATATATAGACATATATATATATAGACATATATATATATACATATATATATATAGACATATATATATATAGACATATATATAGACATATATATATATACATATATATAGACATATATATAGACATATATATATATAGACATATATATATAGACATATATATAGACATATATATAGACATATATATATAGACATATATATATATAGACATATAAATGATGTGTATATATATATAATACACCATACCTATATCCGTCAATCAGATCAACATCTTACAAAAAGAACTCTGCGCTATATCCCTATTGTATAAGATTCCCATTCTACCCGACTATATCCTCATTTTATACCTAAAATTACCTAATGATTGCTGGTTACTATCCCCCTTTACGTTGGTTGTCCCCATTGTAGCCCCTTAGATTTCTTGGTTCTATAGCCTCCAGTGTCATGATGTTTGATAATGAATCCCCCATGATATCTCAATTACACTATACTTCCCCCATCGTGTTAATTGGATCATTCAACCCGCTTGGTGTATATATATATATATACAGTGATGTATACATACTATTACATACTGTTGATTGTCCCAATCATAGACATCTATACTATGTGTATATACATGTCATTGAGTACCGTATATGATATGCCACCATACCCCCGTTGCTCAGTGGTTGGCTTCATGCCGTGCCGTTCCCATTGATCGATAGCCAAGTGACATAGATGGCGACCTGGCGTCTCAACTGGGATTGCTCTGATGGTAAAATAGTGTCTGGGGAATCAAAGTCTTGCCAGTTGGCCATGGCCAAAAAGTGGGGGTTTCCGATTGACAAATGGTCGGTGATGTTCACATGTTTGAGTCATCACCATCTGGAACCACGAATCAGGAAGCATCCCGCTAAACTGGTCTTGCTAGTGCCTTTTTTTTAAGTTAAAAAAATGTTTGGAGATTTTTGGCATCAAAATAGACGACTTAAAGCAGCTAAACATTGTATATTATAATATAACTGCTATGTTTTCACATATTGAGTCGGTATTGGATATATTGTCTATAAATACGACCGTGTATATATCTATATACTGTACATATATGTAGATTATTCATTGATGACTATATGTAAATTATATACATGTCTCCAATCAGGCACCGCCGTTCGCGGCCTTCTGAGTGATGCCATCCTTAGCAGTGTTTTGGAAGGGAAGAATCTTGAGATATCTTGAGATGGGCTCACTTCACCTGAAAAAATTGATATTTCACCACCAAGAATGGTGATTTAACATGAATTGACCACCAAGAGTGGTGATTTAATGGGGATTTAACCACTACAAATGATTTGCTTGTTGAATTCATCTGAACAATCCATTCACAGGATAATGTAGCCTGACAATGCCTAGAATAAGGGGGCCCGACCGCTTGCAAATTCAATAGTGTCACAAGTACCCCGATCGACAGGGTTCAAATGTACCACTTCATGGAGTGAAATATCCAGCTATAACTGGGAGAACATTACCGCAGTGTATGTATACCATGCCAAATTGTTTCGATTTTGCCGAGCTTTTTTGTTTCTTCATGTATGTGTAGATATATATATATATATATCATATTCATATATGTTCTAATCCTTTAGGTTCTGGATATTTGATTGAAATTCTGTAGCCTCTAGCTATGCCTTCCGCACCACTCCCTCTGAGGCCTCCGAGGCTCGATATTGAGGGCTCTGAAGCCAGGATAGCAGCTGCGCACTGCGTCACCCAGAGCCTTTGCGAAGGCACCTGCGGCGTAGGCATGATATCTCTAGCGATGTACATCCCACTTTGAAAGTGGCTTATAATCCTAGTTGGAAATGGGATAAGTAGGGTTATTCTACCTATGATGATGAGGGTGATGATGATGAGGATGGAGGAGGGATGAATCCATTCATAGCCACGTCTTTCATGGCTCCACCATATAGCCTACTGGTCAGAATCTCCGTGGTCTCTGACCGTTTGCTTCACCCCATATTGAAAAACGAAACAATTATTGGTCAACATCTCCTGGCTGCTTGGTTTATGGTCACATTCTCTCAAACATGTCGTTGAACCGCCACAATTGCCTCATTTCGCTGCTTAATCTCCCCTATCTTACCATTTCTTCATCTGGGTGTGGGTCAAAACATATAGACTTCTAGAAGAATTGTAGGATGAACTACCAGCTACAGTGTGTTTGAAAAACACAGCCACTCTTTACACTCCCGAACAGCATCTAAATATCACCAAAGTCCAAAAAAGTGCTGTCACATCTCCCCAAAAAAAAGATAGCTTCCCAAAAATCAACCGAAAAACAATAAAAAAATCATGGCAAATCCCAAAAAATGTGCAAACATCACCAAACATCTCAGTTCTTCCCATCACCGCAGCACCTTGACCTGTCGAGTCCGCGTGTGCCGAGAATTCTCCGATGGCCCAGAGCGTCTTCATGGTGATGCCAATGACCTTCACCATGCCTCGGCGTGGAGAAAGCATTTCTGCATTTCTGCAAACATTCATGTATGTGGATGTATATGATTGTATATGTATATATTATACATGAACATGTATATCAGTAACATTCGTCGATGTAGACAATATTATGATATTGACATATATACATATGAATTACATATATATATATATATATGACCTGGTATGTATATTATATGTCAACAAGCATGTCAATGCTCCTAGCTCATTGGGAGTTTCCCTGAGAACACATTTCAATTGCAATTGCCACTTCATGAAGCAAAGAAAAGGCCGCTGGATAAAGTCAGTCGCCAACCAGTTGCTTCAGGAATCGTGCCAGTATAATGAATTACATCTCACATCTTGATTGGCATGACCCTTCATGTTTCTACCTTCTTCTTCCCACCTTTTTGGATAAAATCATCGCTCTGCACAAATCCTACAGGACTATATTCACTGGTTAGGTTCGCATCCTTTGTTGTTGAAAGGTTGGACGAATCCTACCCTTCTCTGCTGGCTGAATATCCCGTTCTACTATCAAATCAACATTTCCCCAGTGGATTGGACTCAGGCAACGCAAACCTACTAACTTTCCGAGAAAAGTCACATATCAGATCTCGCATATCTGCAAGGTGGAGCCCCAATTAGAAGTTGGCTTCTGACCTTCTAAGTACAGAGATATGGATTGTATCGGCCCTAAACCCAACAGGTTTTAACCAGTTTGGCATAGTTTGGCAAAGTATTGGGAATCACCTTGTCACATTGGCTATGGCTATATCCTCATGATATTCCCTTAATGGCTAAATTCTGCCTAGATATTCCCAGGTTTCCCCAGTTGTTCATTGTACTGTCCAGTTGGTTTCCCAAATGGATCCCCAAATTAGATTTATTCACCATAGTTGGTTAGTTATAAACCATTACATATCCACTTATTTCCCATCAATTTTTTGGCTGGTGAAACTCTAGATACAATCCCCCAATCGCTCCCTTCGTCGCTCCCTCCGAATTCACCACCGAACGCTCTCCAGACCAATATTCCATGAGTATTCGAATAGAATGCACTATATTCCATTGAAATGTCATTCATATTGTCCATTGATATTCAAATATCTACATATTCCACTAAGATTCTCCATGAATGGCACTTCATATTCCACTTAATCCTGCGCTTAATACGCCACTTTATCTTTCTCCGTTCTATCCGTGAATCCCATCCACCTAATATTTCAACACCCTTTTTTTTGGTCTCAATGTTGTGGAAATTCCCTACTAAACCATGGTTTCTAAGGGGGTGTTTAATGTGTGTCTGAAAATGGAGTATACCACCCAAAAGGCCATTTGAGAGGGAAAATGAATATAATCCATTGGAATTAGGGATACCCTATTTTCAGACAAACCCATTGGCCCTGTGGTTATTTAACAGTTCGCCATGGAAACGATGGCCCATAGAAATAGATGATAAACATGGTGATTTACCCATTAGCATGATGCTGGTTAGTCATAACCAAATAATTTATATCTTCCATTAATTTATCATATTCCATGATTATAGCTATATATTAATCATCACATCAATCATCCATAAAATCATCCATATCCTTCCCAAATGGAGGTTGAATGGGAATATCTATCTATATCTTCCCAACCCTTTCCCAACTCGAGTTGCCAACGCGACCAAGGTTCAGCTCCGTTGGCACTCGCTGCGCCGTGCCATCCACTGCTGCAGCTCCACGTCTTCCAACTGCACCTGGCGCCAGCCTGGCGCCAGGTTTTCTATGGGAAAACATGGTGAGATAATGGTGACATTCCGGATTAATATCCTATAGATATATTCCATATGCATAAATATCTATATATATATATTTCATTTATATATATAATTATATGTATATAATTACATATATATATATATATATTATATGCTATGTATATGATTATATATAATTTACCATTAGTATCACATTGATCTTCCATTCAATCAGCATTATCTCCGATGAAATCACCACGACTGAGGCTATGAACAGTGGCGCGCGCCATTCCCCAGGCCTACGTCCAAGGCATGCCCAAGGAGTCGCATCATTTGCCTCAGGATCTGCGCGCGAATCGAGCTCTGGGAAGGGAATACCCTCTGGCAAACTAACAGTTTGCTATTGAAAATGGCCATAGAAATAGTTGATTTTCCCTTTGAAATTGGTGATTGTCTATAGTTGTGTGGCTGTTTACCAGAGGGTAGTGATCGTAGGTACAATACTAGATGACTGACACCTATTAATATTAATACATATCAATACATCCCTATCAAAAGCTGAATACCTATCACCATGTTTGAGACGTAGGTGATAATACGTATGATACTAATGATATCAATATCAGCACCTTCTATGTCAGTTACTTTTTTGTTTCACCCAGATGAAAAAATTAGGATACGTCCTTTTAGATAGTAGCGACTTCGATAGTAGACACTATGATATGGCAAGTTATCTACTCATCTGGTTTAAACTCAAATTGTATGTAATACTTATGGATACTTACCCATCATACAAATTCATAAAGTCATTATTTATGATGATAACTTTATGATAATTTATATAGTACTTAGATGTACTTAGATTTAGATAATAACCTTACTTGTAGAATACACAAATACTACTGATGCTTCTATGATACTTTTAGAATACATCTATGACACTTATACACTTATATATAGGTGGAGCTACTAGGGCCTGTCCACAAAGAGCCAGGGACATTCACCCTCCACTTCGCTCACATATGGAAAATCCACCATGTGGAGGTCATTTCCAAGGGAAACAAACAACCGTGGATTTCCATTTCTATGTTTACTGGAGGATAGAAAGACCAAAAAACCAGAGACAGTAGTTCCTGGTACCCGCGTCAAA
The DNA here is from genome assembly GCA_003297045.1 of Symbiodinium sp. clade C Y103. Taxonomy (NCBI): domain Eukaryota; class Dinophyceae; order Suessiales; family Symbiodiniaceae; genus Cladocopium; species Cladocopium sp. clade C. Next base: position 290,346 of record BGPT01000683.1, read on the forward strand.
TAGTAATTGCACACTCTCCATGTCCGGATATTCATTATCTCTCCCAATGATATGTACCCCTTGTAGCAGAATGAAGTGTCTTTATGTCAACCCCAAATTCATGGACCAGAATTTACCAAGTGTTCAGATAATTTTTTGGCACATGTTCGCAAATCTTCTTGGCTGTCACCTTTGCCATCGCAGATTTCCGTTGTCAGGATAGAGATGGATAGAGATGGACAGAGATGGATAGAGATGGATAGAGATAGAGAGAGAGATAGATGAGAGATAGATGAGAGATAGATGAGAGATAGATGAGAGATAGATGAGAGATAGAGGGGAGATAGGTGAGAAATAGAGGAGAGATAGGTGAGAGATAGAGAGATAGAGAGATAGATTAATAACGTATACATCACTTGGCCATTGTTATTGTGCTTGGTTCGAGTATTCCCAGTTTGGCCTGTATTTGATAATTCATCTCACTATCTTCATGGAACGACAAGAAAAACTATATATACAGATTGAAAGTATTTGAAAGTGTTGACGTCTTTTTACAGCACATACTGCATTTGCCACCCTTTTGCTACAAACCAAGGAGCTGCTCTTGGACTGCAGTGCTGTCACCACCACAGAGAGAATTTCCCCATGTAACTACGGTTCCATTGGCCAAAATCGCAGCAAACGCATTGTCTGTAGCATGAACTTGCTGAACGTCTCTGAGTTGATCTTGGACTGCAGTGCTGTCACCACCAGAGTTCGATTTGCCCCATGTCACCACGGTGCCATTGGCCAAAATGGCAGCAAAAGCACTGTCTGTAGCACGCACCTGCTGTACGTTTCTGAGTTGATCTTGGACTGCAGTGCTGTCACCACCATCGGCAGAAAATCCCCATGTCACCATGGTTCCATTGGCCAAAATGGCAGCGAAAGCTAACTTTGTGCCATGCACCTCCTGAACGTTTCTGAGTTGATCTTGGACTCCAGTGCTGTCACCACCACAGTCAGAATCTCCCCATGTCACCACGGTTCCATTGGCCAAAATGGCAGCAAACGCATTGTGTGTAGCATGAACTTGCTGAACGTCTCTGAGTTGATCTTGGACTGCAGTGCTGTCACCACCACAGTCAGAATCTCCCCATGTCACCACGGTGCCATTGGCCAAAATGGCAGCAAAAGCACCGCTTGTAGCATGAACCTGCTGAACGTTTCTGAGTTGATCTTGGACTGCAGTGCTGTCACCACCACAGAGAGAATGTCCCCATGTCACCACGGTTCCATTGGCCAAAATGGCAGCAAAAGCAAACTTTGTGGCATGCACCTGCTGAACGTTTCTGAGTTGATCTTGGACTCCAGTGCTGTCACCACCACAGAGAGAATGTCCCCATGTCACCACGGTTCCATTGGCCAAAATGGCAGCAAAAGCACCGCTTGTAGCATGAACCTGCTGAACCTTTCTGAGTTGATCTTGGACTGCAGTGCTGTCACCACCATAGAGAGAATTTCCCCATGTCACCACGGTTCCATTGGCCAAAATGGCAGCAAAAGCACCGCTTGTAGCATGAACCTGCTGAACGTTTCTGAGTTGATCTTGGACTGCAGTGCTGTCACCACCATAGGCAGAAAGTCCCCATGTCACCATGGTTCCATTGGCCAAAATGGCAGCGAAAGCATTGTCTGTAGCATGAACCTGCCGAACGTTTCTGAGTTGATCTTGGACTGCAGTGCTGTCACCACCACAATCAGATTTTCCCCATGTAGCAATCCTGTCACCCCCAGTGCACCACAAAGCAAAGGCACTCTGTGTTGCAGCTACCTTTGGCTGCTGTGCAATGGCAGCAATGCAGCTTCCATTCTCTACTCTGGCAGATTGAAGAGATTCTGTTGGATTTAAAACACGTCCATCAGANGCAGCAATGCAGCTTCCATTCTCTACTCTGGCAGATTGAAGAGATTCTGTTGGATTTAAAACACGTCCATCAGACGCAGCAAGCCTCAAGAACGGTTTTTTCAAAGAGCGTTGCGCTGCTAGTTTCAGGTCACCAACAGTACCATCCATCGCAACCACGATATCTTCACAGTGTCCACTTGGCAAAGAGACCGAACATGTCAGGGTGCGAAGGGTCACATCATGGCTGCCATCGCTGGCTAGACCTGGCTCAGTCTCCTGGATTGTGACCTTGCGCCTTTTGATTCCAGGGTCCATGGCTGGGAAAGAATGATGAGCAGCGAAATGTTGCTGGAAAGAAGGGTAGCAAAATTCTGGGAGTGGTCATCTCTCGTGAAACGCAAGCGCATCATGTCCGAACAAATTTGTGAAGCATCTTGGTTAACATATCATTCATGTGGCTATGGACATGCAAATGCCAATGCACTGACCATTTTTAGCAACTCACTACTCAACTTTTCAGGGTGTTCAATGTTTGGCATGCGTTTCAACTTGAGCGAATCCTTCAGTTTGTACCGGCCTGGTGTTCCATGACCATGCGGACGCCCAGAATCAACCAAAACATATTCAAGTTGTGGAGGGTTTCCCAAAAATTAGTTTTGCAGCTGGAAAGATTGAATACTGATGCTGTAAACCCATCAAAAAAGAAAAGGAAAAATCGTGTACCCTCTTGTCATTTGACATAGCTATGGAAAATCACAATTTTTAATAGGTAAATCAACGATAAAATAACAGCCCTAAGTCACTCTTTGCGGATCCGCAAGCTGTCGTTTTTGTCTCAAGTTTGACCCATCTGACATTATCTCAACCTCACCATCTCCCTGTGTCATGCTGACAATTGCTACAGGGTGAAAGGATCGATACATATGCATACACATATAACATCATATAATAGCTCTATGTATATATATATATAAGATTATATAAGATTATATAAGTATATCCATCCATCCATCCATCCATCCATCCATCCATCCATCCATCCATCCATCCATCCATCCATCCATCCATCCATCCATCCATCCATCCATCCATCATCCATCCATCCATCCATCCATCCATCTACATTGGCATATATATTTATAGGGTTTCTCAAATTGGGGGATCCCCAACCCCATCCGCCATCGAACTTCTCCGAAGCCACGTCTCGTTGAGGCCGTTCTGCCTCTCGTGCGGCTCCGTGCAGGGCGCCAGCGCGGCCGTGGCGCTGGTGAAGCGACTGAAGTCCGTGATCTGACCGTCTCGGCGGGAAGGCCACGGAGGTGGAGAAACCACGGGAAAAAATGGGGAAAAGTTGGAAACAGGGGTGAAAAATCAAGGCAAAACCCTGCAAGAATTGAGAAACAGATTGAAAACAATTGGGAAAGATCGAGAAAAACCATGGAAGTTGCAAAAAAGTGAAGACACAAGCCATGAATCAAGAAAAAACATGGAAGATTCGTTTGACCAGTCTTGGGGCAACCTTGAATCAAGCCACGTCTGGGTAAAGTAGGAAGAAGTTGGGAAAGCATTGGTCAAAACAACTTCCATTGATCAACTGTCGGAGGACAAGTTCGGAAAGTTGGGCAAAAAACGACTATGGAAGCATATAGGGTTGTCTGAAAATATGGCTACCCCCATGTTCCCCATTAAAATGGGTTGTTTGGGGCCACTCATGTTTATGAGGACAATTTTGGAACACCTATTGATGTGGATAAGGTGGGAAAGCAATAAGAGCCAAAAGAAGATCCGCAAGTTTGAAGACGGGACAAGAAGTATGTGTTTCTGTCAAAAGGATCGACTTTGAATGCGGGCAACGCATACAAACATTGTCACGTTTGTATGTCTATGTTTTTCATAATACTATAATTACATTGTGAGTGATATGACTGTTTTTGCTTTCAATAATGATGATTGAAGCAATTCACAGTTGCTTTGGAATCAATATATCCTTGTTGTTGTTTTAAGAAGTCTTCTGGGGGTTTGGCTCTTCACGGGTCAAATGCTTGCACCTAGTTAGTCATTAGGGATAAAATTACCAACTTGGTATTTTAAACCGATTTCACTGGTTGGTAAACAAGGTAAACAACCAGAGCTATATTTACATGTGGTAACTCCAATTGGTAGGTGGTTGATAGTCAACGAACATTAGGAATTCAAACCACCAAAAGGATCCAAAAGAGGGGTGGAACCAACAAAAAAATGATGCTATTTGCTGGTAACGACCCCGTTTATATTGGCTGGCATGAAAAGTGGGGATTGGGCAACAATGGTGATCAACATCATGAAGTGATCAATACAGTACATGTTAACACGTGGTTCAACAACTGAAAGTTGTTCGTTTTCTCCCGAACGGAAATCGAAATTGTTTGACCACTGATATCTCCTCGTCAGAACATCACCCAGGTATATTACCTAGTTCCCGCGGAGGATAAAGTGACGACCAGTAGAGGGGATCGCCGGGATCTCCATCAATCCCACAAACTCAAGCGTCAATTGCGTGGGTGGCTGAAAAGAGGGGATTCTCCCCCCAGCTATGGCCATTTAGATACGGAAAATGATGATAAACACCATCAAGCTTGGATGTGTTCCTATCATTTTCAGAAAAATCCATGGATCAATGATTCTTCAACTGGTTATTAGTTGTAAGTTGTGCGGCGCTACGATCAGCATCAAACTGTTTTCCGTTTTAGGCATCGTCTATGGAATCAAACATCATCATATGGTTTTCGAATGTGAGAAAAGACTGGCTATGTTTGCATTTATTGTCACCACAAAATGTGTATCTAAAACAGAAATGGGGATGTCCTCAACCACAAAAAGGTGGCCAGCATGGGCGGCTCTGCATATGGGATTCGAAGAGGTCAACCCAATAACACACCAATCGCCTATTCACATCATGGCATGTCTACACATCAATTTGCAACCACATGTAATCTACTTTTCACCACTAAATAGATAGGAAAAAACATCCACGACTGACAGTCATAATAACCTCAAAATGCATCACTTTTCGGAGCTGTTTTCCACATCGCCGGATCCACTCCGGAAAAAAATCCGAGCTACGCTGGTTCACGCCAAATTGCTCCTGCGCCGACAATCGTAGACGCTGATGGAACCTGTTCTGTAGTAACTTGTAGTATGGTGATGTATGGGATAGTTTGATTTGATCCAATTTGGGAGATAAGCCTGGGCTGGGGGCCTCCAACTGGGCAGCCCCCAAAAACCTTCGATGGCTTCCTTTTGCAGCGCCAGTGGGTGTCATGCAGTGAACTGCAAGGTGAAATGCCAGGAGCGCAACATGTTGATCTGATACCAACGGCAACCCAGGAGTCCTAAACCTGGTTGATTGATTGAAGGTACCCATAAAGCTGGTTGGTTAATTGTCATCATCTGCTTTCAATCCGGGGTTGCCATTGCGAATCTTCAGACACATCACTTCAGTCCTGTTGACTCTTCGAGAAACTTGACATCTTGTAAGTTCCCATGTCAATACCTGGGCCACAGGGAATTTCCTGCTAAGGGAAGTTTCCGTGGAAACAACCGCAATCAGGAATTTGGGGTCCACCTGCAATGGTTGGGCCCTACTACCACATGTGTATATATGTATAGTATTGATTATGTGTATATAATTGTATATAAATATACATATATATACATATATATATATACATAGATACCGCATACCATACACAAACGTATGGACATAAGAAGTGACCTAGAAAATGGAGCCCCAGGGCCAGAATCTTCATTTCTTGATGGCCTAAGCTATTGGTGCGATCACATTTGTTGGTTGAGAGAGGCCGAGGTTTAAAAAAAAAACGATGCTGTAGAAGCCATCCCTAATTTTCTTGTTTTGCTTTTTAAATCACACTTCAGCTTGATTAACCCCCGCACTTTTTTCTTGGTTAGCTCCGCTAATAAAAAAAGCAATAAAAATCATCAAAAGGATTGGTGATTTCACCCAAATAACATTTCTTTTTTTGATCAAATTTCAATGTTATTTTGGGTGAAATCACCAATCCTTTTGCTGCTCAAATCCCCATTTTTCTCGATGAAATCCACCAGTTTTTGGCTGTGGAAATCTCCAGCCGAGCCGCTGGGCCCTTGAGGCATCACGCCAGCCAGGATCCACCAGGGCGTGTGGGCGACATCATCCGCACCTAGACCTGCAGTGAGTCCTGGGAGTTGCCGCAGTTGTGAACTTGGGATTTTCAAAAACCCATCAAAAAGTGGGGATTTCACCCGGCAAAATTGAGATTTCAACTGCCAAAATTAGAGATTTCACAAAAAGTTGGCATTCTAGCAGCCAACAATGGGGATGTAGAGTTGATTTTCACTGTAGCTAACTTGGTTCATAAGTCCGATAACTAAGGTTGATAGTTATTTTAGACGATGTGATAAACCAACCAAACTCCATCCACTAACTTCTAGTATGATACAATATGATATTTTACGATGTACTGCTAAGATTCCTTTAAGAAAACAATGCTCAATAAAATGAGGTCTGGTTGATGCTCGAGTTTACCAACGGACCTTCAAGATGCAAACGACCCCGGTTCAAGTCCCGGTTGGAGTCGGTGAGGTCCTGCGAACTCTGCGGCCAGAATCAAGGCGAAGATGAGCCATCCTCAAGCCGGAAGCACGATGGTTTTGAGTAAATGGATGGATTTTCCTTCAAAAAATAGAGGAAATGAGGAAATCATGATTTTTACATGTTTTAAGCCACAAACCTAGCGGGTTGCTCTAAGATTGTCCTCCATGATTCAATTCTGGGACTTGAATCAACCAATGATGTGGTGCCGGGGCAAGACCTTGGTCACATTTTGAAGATTGGACGCTTCCAATTTTGGGCTGAAGCATGTTGAGCCATACAATGTGCAGGAAAGCCCTAATTACAGTATATTTAGTGGGAGAAAAGCTTGATTTCCTATCTATAGGTTTTCCCAACAAAAAGAATCCATTGAGGGTGATAATCCCCAAATCATCCCCAAATGATCCACATCTCTGGAAAACAAAGATCATCAAATCAACCCATAGATCTTGTTGGAAAATCGTTTCCTCTAAATTTTGGCCCATACCGACCCATCAGCTCCAGCCTCGCAACAGCCCATGATGACCGTAGCGGCCCAGCATGGCGAAGTTGCGCTCACGACGACAACAAATGCTGGTTTTGGATCTGCATGGTTACGATACTGTGGACCAGCACAGTGGCAAACATTTCTTCCAATACCCTCCCCTAAATTCACAGTTCGACCCTGAAAATAGCCAAATTTAGTGGAAACTTATCTTCCAACCCATATTGTGGCAGGGTCCATGTTAATTTGAGGGATGGCAACATAAAACTCTACTAAATTTGGATCCAAATCGCTAAACTATGCCGAATTACGTGGATTTAGGTAAGCCGGAGAAAGGGGGTCAATGATTTGGCAATTGCCAAAGTCTGTAACTGCGATGGATATTTTACCCCTCATCCCGGCATTGTGGTTTTTGCTTTTTCTGCCCGGTTTGGGTGACATCCTGCCCAAGAGAGAGCTGGTAAGGTACACGTTAGCACATGTTACTGGTGGACTGTGATTCATTTTCGAAGCAAACGCTGGAAGTGCTGCGTGGCGGTGGTTTTCGTGGATGCTGAATCCTCCTGTGCCAAGATCAAAGGATGGTACATTTGTGGTTTATGATCATCCATCCCACAAAGGGAATCCTTGTATGGGTACATAAATTCCCATTCATGCATTGATGACCATGTCCCAATATGGATATATCATACAACTTTTGAACGGAAACCCACAATCTGGATGGTGAGTAGGGCAAATGAAATGCCAACAAGTCGCAACTTTTTCTCGTTGTCCGGACAAATCCGGCATACCCCTTAAAGTTTGCAATTGTAACAGGTCATAAACCAGGGATTTAGGGCTATCCTAGTTTAGATCCAGCAATATTGGTCCATGATCCGGGTAGTTGTCGTGTGAAACTTCGGAAAGTATTAGCGAACTGTCTTGAGTCATGGCGCACCAACCAGTACATCATTCACACCTGATGTGAAACTGGTTTCAAAGAGAAGCTTTACCGCAACTGGTTGGTCTCACTTGAGAGGAAAGTACGCTAATAGCTCGATAATTTCATTGCGCACTTAAATCCATATATATATATATAACATTCATATTCTATGAATATTCCGTTCTATACCACCAAATCCAAAGAAAAAATCACTATATACTAAATCGCTATTTCATCACTAGTAAATCACTATATACCATTACAATGTTAGATTACCAGAGGGTATTCCCGACTTTCCACCCTTTGGAGCGCCCCACGGATGCCGATGTGCCTCCAGAGTCTCCAGAGCTTCAGGTTCTGCTCCATCAGTTCTTGGTGTTTATTTTTCGCCCCAGTTTTGGTGGTGGACCATGAACAGAGACATGGAACTATACATACAATAGATACATCATATCAACCCCCAAAAAGATAGAAACATAATTTTCCCACTGAAATATAGTGTATTTTTCCTACATTTTGGGAGTGTCTCTAAAGTAGCTGATGCTTAAGAAGCACACAAAACCCGAGCAATGTCAAAGGGAATCCGGTTGATAGACCTTCAATGCATGCAATGAAATGGATACATACCATACGCATGTCTATGGATGTAGAAATGTATACGCTACTATAAAACAAAATATCATTATATGTAGGCTGATCATCAGGGTTGCTCCCAACATCCCAAATGGTTGATTGGTTGGTCAAAGAGGTCAAATGACTCACTCCCCCAAAAAAGGGGCTATGATTCACTTCAAATGGGTTGCAGCGCTGATCATTGATGAAAATTGGTGATAGGTGTGACTGCTACCATCTATCCTTGAAACCCATCAAGAAGAAACAGCTCTTTGGCTTGGTCCTTGGCTTGGGTATGGCGGTTCAAGTCCCTATGGATCTGGCTTTGTCTCAAAATTGAGCGGGAAACAAATCCATCCAGTGAAGGATTTAATTAAGGGTTCATCCGCATTATCTCTTTTTACAAATTGCCATGTGATGGGCATGACTCAGTACTCACCATTTTCCAGACACATTCGAATTGACAAAATGCCGAGGCCAGGACCTGAGATTTGGACCAGTCAAACACTTGCACATTGGAATAGGATGGAACACGATAGTTTACATTATATGATATAAGTATCTACATATATAAAATATCAATATTATACATACCTATGTATATATATATATATGTATACATTATATTATATATATATATCCATATCATAGATACATGTCCGCTGGACGACTCTCCGTGTTCCTGGAATCAAATACACAACATTCAGGCACTTGGTCCAGCCCTGGTCCCAGGTTGTGCTGAGTCGTGGACGTTGTCGCAGGGATGGTTGCACTCATGGAGGTTGCATCCAGTCTGACTGTCTTCTACAGAAGAACTCAATACACCATGCAACTATGGCATGAATACTTAAATACACCATCCAAACAATATATCTAAATCACTATTCTAAATGCAACTTACAATATCTATGAATATCTATATAAATATAGTCATCCAGCAGATAGAATATGGATGTCCATTCATCCTGACTATTCTTGATGAGCAGCTCCAGCTCCGCGGATCGAGAATGAAGCCCAGGTGTCCATGTCTGAGATGTCTTGGTGTGGACCAAGGCCACCACTGAAATCCATAGACAAAAAACCATGCAAACAGTGAGAAAACCACCACTGCTATATGTGAAACATGTTGAAACAAACAAAAAACATGTCTAAAAGATTTGAATGGGTACTTGGAATGTCACGTAACAGGATGTCAACGGTATGTTTATTCACTTTTTAGGCTGCATATACCCTGTGGTTATTTAACATAGCCATGGAAAATGACCCATTTATAGATGGTTTATGTTGATTTTCCTATTAAAAAAATTGTGATTTTCCATGGCTAATAACCACAGGGTAAGATACAATTTCGCAAATGACATCATCGTTGCTTCTCCCGCGAGGTCACTGTGTTCGTGTTTGAGGATTTCGCGCGAGATCACCATCCTGCAGAGGGATCAGTTCCCATCGTTCACGTGTTTGTCCCACGAAATGGTGATGTGGTATACCCAATTTAAAAAACCACATGCAAGTTTTGGCAGTCTACTAATAAACCATATAACATCATATATTTATATATAGAAATATAGTTTTACCACCAGGGTCTCATACAAGTACCTTGTTTTACTGCGGAATTTCTTGTTGAGCTTACCACGTTGCCCCAACTTGGCCAAACGCAACTCTCCTTTTCCAACGCAAAAGACACGGCCGAGGAGGGCTCAGAAGGTCCGACGTGCCGTGTTGGTGATGCCAGCACCTTCGCAAGCGATAGAATCTTAGAAGAGCGAATACCACCCAGAAGTTTTTCGGGATTCCTCTCTCCCAGAGATTTTTTCAGAAAGAGCTTCATCACCGCAGCTTGTTGGGCCATAAATAGTGGATTTTCCCATTAAAAATGGTGATTTCCCATAGTTAGTTATGTTAGTTTACCAGAGGGAAACCCACTGGTCCCCGCGCTGATTCATTCGCTGGCCAGGTGTAGGTCCCCGGGCCGATGCACGACAGCACCACGGTGCCAGACTCGCCGTGATCCTCGGCGCTCCCAATGTGGCCGTCCATAAAATTACGGAGATAACGCACCAACAAAAATGGCAAATGGCAGATTGCGCCCAAATTATGGCATTTTTTGATGTTGGGAAAATGAACCTACACCACTCAATTTGTGGGGCATCCTACTGTCAGACAAATCTGTGCACTCAATTGGGGATCAGGGATGCTGCTTTCTTCCTTCCGCAAGTAGAATTTGTGCTTGGACGCATCCATATGTGGGCCTCTTCATGGAGAATTCTGTACAAGGGTATCCCCAAAGTTACTGCCCCCAACTGGGTCTGATGTTGGCCCGAATCATCAGTGTTGACGGGGCGTAACAGCCCCCAGAACATAAGGCCTTCTACTTACCCTTAGATTGATTGGAAATGCTTGAAATCTATTAGTCGTCTGCACAAAATCATTCGCATTCTATGGCTCAAAATGAAAATGTTGGTGATGTTTGGTCATGTGAGGATCTAGACTTGATTGAGCCACACATCCCAAACATTTCAGAAAACGGGGTGGAAAATCATCTTCGGATTCATCCAATCAACAGTAAGTTTTTTGTGTTTACACGTACGTACGATGTCATCAAATCTGCTTCGCGGGAAAACTCCCCTATCTGCAGAGGATGTTCCTATCACAAATGAGATTCTCTTTTGGTGACCCAGTGCGAGAGTGTAACAAAGGTTCGATCCCAACACAAATCCCTCACTTTGGGCCAGATCCCGAGTTTCCACTTCTTAAAACCCACATTTTCTGAATTGTCTCGTATTCAATCCCCATTTCTTATTGGAAGAAATCCAACCTTTTGCTGCCCTCTTTTTGTACCCTCCAGTAAATTGACAGTTCGACACTGAACATAGCCAATGTTTAGTGGAAAGTAACCTTCCAAGCCCCAACTCGTAGCAGGGTCCCTTCGTTTCGGGGATGGTAAGTCACATCCCCATGTCGACGTCCCCCAAACTCCACTTCCGCCTCGCGAATCTGAAAGACCACGCCCAAGAAGTCGCGGATGTGGCGTAGCATCTGCACAAAATGTTTTCCCTACGAAATGTAAAAAGATGATGTGATAATGATATGGATGATATGATAAGAAATAATGGGAATGCTTTAGTTTGGAGGTGATGCGTGATAAACAATAATTGATACTTGATGATATGTATGATTGTGTATGCTAATACTTCCATTGATCATTATCAATATCACCAATTATCAAATTCTCATTCTCACCGATACCAATTGATAGTTATAAGTATATATCCTTAATCATCAGTTGTCATTAGTATTTACCCTCGGGAAAACTAACATGGCTATGGAGAATGACCCTGTTTCAGAAGTAAATTACCCATATTCACCTATAAACAAAGGGACTATTGTTCACAGTACCCTTCACCCAGCTGTAGAGATATCCAGTTTTGCACAAGTTGTAAACCAACTTACCTATCTTGAAACGGAGCCTCCCATGTAGGATACGGACAATGTGATCAATACATGGCTAATCACCAATCACCAACTGATGATTATACAGAGAATAATGATGTGACACATTTGATATGAATTATTGTATGAAAATACGCTCTGGTTATTTAAGATAGCCATAGAAAATCCCCTATAAATGGAGGTTTTAATGGGTTGGTTGGTTGGTTGGTTGGGGGAAAATCATCCAAAATTAGCAATTTTCCATGGCTATGTTAAATATCCAGGGGGTAAATGTTTCATGGTTGATCCTGTGTGTACAAATCTGTGCTATCATGTGCAATGCTGATGTTTGGACCGCTGGGGATTGTACCAGCAACATGGTTTCCGATTGATCAATCTTGGTACTTACTGCTAAATCTCAAAACCTGATATAACTGCATGAAATAAATGGCTTCCCCTATCTTCCCCTTCTCGACTGTTTGAGGTGGCTATGAATTGCAATTCCACAGTATACATATATATCCAAATCATTGCCTATCTGCATTGTGGTGGGGTGCATCATAAAAATCACTCATATCCCAATTTTGGCTCATACATACGATGAAGTATATTGTATACTTACATAGAATTAGATACATACATCATGTGTATCCAAATATCAATGTATATATACATATATATGTATATGTATAGAGGAATCGTCTAGTCAATCTTAGCTATATACATATATGTACAAGAATCCTATAGATACTATTTTTAATGGGATACTATTTTCTAGTCAATCTTACCTACAGACTATAGATACTATATCCTGTATATATTAAAATATATTACCCTCTGGATTTCAACATAGCCATGGAAAATGGACCATTTATAGATGATAAACATGGGTTTCCCCATTAAAGATGCTGATTTTCCATGGCTATGTTAAGTAACCAGAGGGTTAAAAAATCCATAGGATACATATCTTACCTCGTTTCCCTCGTTGGTCGGCACCTGCGCTGCAGCGGGACTCAGTCTTGAAAGTCGGACCCGCGAAGGTTTCGTCTCCTGCCACGCACAAGGACGTAGTTTTTTTCAAGCCATACACAGCAACCCTCAAAATATGGAAAAGTATGGAAAAGTATGGAAAAGTATGGAATAGTAAAGTCCAATTCTGAAAAAATGACAATGTGTTTTTTTTATCATTTCGTTACGATATGTATGTGTAGATACATGGTATAACCCATATATCAATGGGATTAACTGGGGGTTACCCCTAATTTATTTTTTTTGAATGCGCATATGTCTAAACCATGGGACCTTACGGTTACTCGACTCTATCTTTACACAAAGCCATGTCCTGAATGCTGAATGAATTCAAATGATGAATTTCCGACCATCTCCAAAACCAATTGCGAAGAATTCCGTATTCAGACACATGGATCATTCAAAAACCAGGTGCATTAACTATAAATATAACATCATATTATGTGTATATATATATATATCATGTATGTACACTGTATATATACTTTCGTATACTCTATATATATATATACTTTTGTATATACTGTATATATCTATAGACTTGTGTATATACCTCATCTATGTATATATATATACATAAATACACTGTATACACATACATACACTGTCTACATGTATATATATATATAGAATACACTGAATACACACTGTATAAGTGTATATATATATATACAGGTCATAAATACATATCATCTAGAGAATTCAGGCATACAGTGAATCCCAAAGCTGGTTTCTCGGGCCATGAAATGAACGGTGTTCGAAACCCTCTGTGGTCCCTTTGTACTGGCTGATTGATAGGGGGTCGCCCAGTGGAATCCCTTATGATCATCAACCAACCGGGATGGTTTTCCCGGATACACAGATGATGACACGTTCAACATCACCAAACTATTGGGAATTTCAGGTGACATTTACGCTGCGCCCATATCCTCACCGTCATTTCGAAATGGCTCGACTTATCATCTCACGATACGTTCTTTTTCCCCGTCAGATTGGATAAAAGCCCTAGAGAAATCCTGGTTTAGTACCCTCTCGTAAACTAACATAGCTATTGAAAATGGCCATTTATAGCGGATTTTCCCATTAAAAATGGTGATTATCCATAGCTATGTTAGTTTACCATAGGGTAGTGGGTCTGGATCTATTCACCCGTTCCTCTTCGGAGGCACTTGCTGTTGATGGGATTCGTACGTGGTCCAAGCCAAGCGTCCCAACCACCCATTCTACATCATCCCAAAAAACAGGCTATACAGCTATACTAAACCCCAATTGGGAATGGTGATTGTGGCATTGGGTTTACTTCACCCCATGAATGCACCGTTTTCTCAAGCGAATTGTCCACAATTAAAACCTTGATTTGCCTCGGTCAAATCACCATTCTTAAAATCACCATGATAAAAACATGATTAGCTCACCAATTCTTGAATCACCATGATAAACATGCTGAAATCATCTGAAATCACCATGTTTATCCACTTTTCATGGTTCACTCATGTTCACTCACTGTGTTCCATGGTTAGAACACCTCAGCCAGGCTCAGTAGGTAGAGCACCAGGGCTTGATGTGCCGTGTCGACCTCGGAAATGTGTCTTGCTTTGGTACGTTGGCTTACAACTGCAATAGACTAAGTGTTGGCTTTTTGATGTGCGTGTGTGTCTATATATATATTATATATATATATGAATGTCGGATGATTTTTTCTGGTCAAATTCTTGAATAAATGGGGATTTTTGACGGGGCTGTAAGCAACAAAATTGGGATATGATGGGATATCAACCATACAGGGTAACTTGTAACACCAAGTTCAAAATAAGGTAATGGTGGGATGTTTACCTCAGTCCTCACCATCATTCCAATGACGGGCATTCTTGGTAGTCATCCATTGTTACGGGACAAACAGTTTGAACCAAGCTTTTATTGTCAATGCTGCTGTATGATCTGTATGGCAACCCTTGAATAGATATATAGAAAAGCCAAAAAAGCCCAGAAATTATCAAGTGAACGTCCTTGGCGGTTTCTACACTCAGAATGTGCTTTGGGCTACAGAGATGAAATACTCCAACTCATCGAGGTTTCCATGGAGTTCTTCCCCAAACAAATGGTTCCATGGTCTAATTACAACTAACCCATAACCCATACATAGACTTCATGATATATGTCCCAACTCTATAAAGATTAACCAACTTATATAGATAGATAGATAGATAGATAGATAGATAGATAGATAGATAGATAGATAGATAGAGAGACAGATAGATAGAGATCACTTGGGGAGAGAAACCAACTTATAATGACAAAAAATCAGCCCAGTTCTGCAACCACAAGTGCTCCACCGAAGATGTTTTTCTGTTGCATCCATCGTGGTACCATCGGCGACCCAGATGATTTTTTTAAGCACCGGCCGAGCACATCTTTTAGGCGAATGCGGCACCAACGTTGGAAAGCTTGGACTATGTGGGTGTGTCGTTGAGTGGATAAAATCAACCATGGGGATATCATCGGAATGAAAGAGATGGATGTGAATGGGTACTCCAATCATTATATGGGCTTGTCGTTTGAACAGTATGGCAAACCCCTAAATGCCAGCGCTGAAAAAATCCTCAATTCCCCTACTTTGCCACAAGTTGGCCTGTTCCCTATTCCCTATCGCCCATTGTTAAACAAACACAAGTCGCAACTGAAATGGCCATTCTTCCCCAGTTTCAGATACACACAAGTGTGTATAAAACCACCTATTTTGAAAGTGATGGTCACCTATTTTGAAGGTTAGGCCCCCGGTGTGGCAGTCAAGCGGTGCCGCTTTTTGCCGGAAAAGATGTGGCCGTAAAGCCGTGCAACTGCAGTTCCACTTCATCTTGCTGGGTGGACATCGGCGAAGTCGCTCCACGGTAGTCGTCTTCATGATGCAAAATCTATGCTTGGTGGATCTTGGCGGTTTCAACAATTTCAACCCCAATCAAGAATGATAGTCAATTGGATATCTAAGATGCCATCACCGGTGAAGCATTTTTTGCATATTTGAAATCGGAAGCCGATAAAACTTGTCTGCCCAGTGGATTGACCCAAAACAAAACACAAAAATCTTTGGCTACAAGTGGGTGACAAGAATCAGTATACTATACTGGATGCTTGAACAGTAAAAATTACCACTGAATGTGCCAATCTTGAATAATCTTGATCCATATTCATTGATAAAAATGCTCTTACTATCTCGGGAGGGTGTAGTAATCAGTACTATCTTTGGCTAAACCCCAACGGAACATATTCGCGGTGAAAGCTCCAGAGAGATCATGACTTAGCTATGCTTCAAGAATGAGTACCAATGGACTCAGACAAATTGATAAAAAAAATGATTATTTTGTGTATCCAACCATCTGCTTTGGGGATGTACAAATTGTCTATATTTTTCCATGTCATTCCTACTTCTCTATGTATATGAGGTATTTTCCGCACAGATCACTCTTGACGCCACGGGCGAGTGAATGATATGCACACTTTGTCTGGTTGTTGGATGAGCCAGACACTCCAAGAATATGCAAGTTTGGATATTCACATACGTGTAAAATATATTATATAGGGGTATATTCTATGCATATACATGTAGAGAGCGAGATATATATATATATTATATTATATTATATACTTACTGAATTGTGTAGTAATCATATAATGTAATATTGATTTATATTGTACATCAGTGTGAAAAGGATGTGATATCATTATTCACAACAGAAGAGCATCCAGGCTTGGTATCTGCCTATCCAGTCTCCAAGAGCATCCCCCTGATGACCACAGCTGGCAGGCCAACAATCTATTAGACTGTCCGTCTGCCGTGCCAACAGCGACCTTGGGTCGTAATCGGTTACTTCGCTCGCCCTTTGACCTTGCGTTTGGGTGTATGATATGTCAAGTGCTCTTGACTGTTGACAAGTGCAGTTGAAATCTGCGGGAACTCAATGTATTTCACAGTTTAACAGAGGGGTGTGTTTGGTAGAGATCCCAAAACCCAAGAAAGAGTGATCGATTTCAATATCAGAAGCAGCTGAACCAGTTTCAGAAAACCAACAGGCCAACAATCATTTGGAGCATGGAATAACGGTGCCAATCAGTGACATGACATCCACATTCTCTAAGCACTTGCCTTGCCATGGCAAAACCCCGCCAAAGCCTGCCTCCTTATTCCACCCGATACAACATTTGCCATGCCTGAGAAGTGCCTATCCAGAGATCTATGGCAACGTCGCAGGGCCTTTGTATATTCATTTTTTACAGGAAAAAAAGCGCGGCATAAGTTCGTCTCGGAAGACCATTCGCATGGCGAATGCCTTTGACAATCACCAGCATTCGGATTTGGTTTGGCCGTCATGGCGCACACCGTAGGTGCGCACTGCAGCCAGTTGGTGAGATGGGTGACACAATACAAGTTTTCCAGGTATTCACTGGAACCCAAGGTCTTTACTATGGCCCCCGCCAATTTTTTGCTGTGAATAAGGCGAAGAAATGAGGTTCTTTATGTCTTTTTGTGATGCTACGGTGCCGCTAAAGATCAC
Organism: Symbiodinium sp. clade C Y103; assembly: GCA_003297045.1. Lineage (NCBI taxonomy): Eukaryota > Dinophyceae > Suessiales > Symbiodiniaceae > Cladocopium > Cladocopium sp. clade C. The sequence continues at coordinate 307,869 of BGPT01000683.1, forward strand.
ATGATGAATGATCGGCGATCAAGGAGGGGCCAAAAAAAAGAAGCAAAAACCTTAGGCTTGGTAAGCTTGGCTGCCCTCAGATGGGAGTTCTTTGAATGGCCTCCAGTAAATCGCAGGCCGGCAGCCCAGCACAAGTTCCAGCAGGCGTCCCAGTCGGGATACCTCCCCATTTTTTGATGGCAAACTTCGGGGGATACCATCCCATGAGCACTGAAGATCCCAGTCATTCAAGGTTGCTCCCAACACCCCAGGCACAAAAAAAGGTAAAGTGGGTGAATCAAGAGGCCAAAGTACGAATGTCTCGCAAATAAAGTGACTATAATGTACCTATAATTTGCTTGGAGCAACCCTGCTAGGTTATGGTTTAGCCCGCATGTATCATGGCTAAATCAGATAAAATCGCCCTTTGTAAAATATCCTGAGTAGTTAAATCACCATTTATCATGGTTGGTTGAATACTTCCTCCATGTATTCTTAATGTGAATGGGACCCCACCTCGTTGATGTTGGTCTGCACTTTTTCGACGCGACCCTGCGAGCAGATTCAGTGGGAAAGTTTCATAGGGACAACCAGCAGAAATGGATATGATTTAAGGCGATGATTTCACCAATCATAATTGTGGATATCATAGGAATATCTTTATAACGAATTGAAAGAAGTCAGATGATATGGCTTCGTGTCAGACTGGAAACAAGATTCAGAATGAAATTTGTTCTCGATCTGCCGCAAGGAAAGTCCACTGAAAGTCAACTTGAAAACTAGAGCTAGTAGCCGGCTTAAAGTACAGGAAAACGATTGCTAAATCTCAGCATTGTTGAGATTCTATGTTTCAATACTGGAGGGAATCTCATTTCTACGGATTGTCGATTTCAATTCTCAGCCACCTACAAACCAATGGACAGCTGATTTATATAGTAAGCACATTACATGACTATGTATACGTATGTATACAGTGTATCTCCCATTCTCCCAAATTTGGGGGTGTCTGAAACCAAGGCTATCCAAAAAAAAACTCATGATTTATCATCATTTCGCCTATGAAACTGCCTAATTTCTCACACATTTCGTGATGATTTACTGCCCATCATCATCCCATCATCATCCCGCGGCCTTCACTTTGGCTTTCTCTTCTTCCGCCGGTGTCACTTCCTTTTCCCACATGTCCTGTGAACGACTCCGCGCCTGATCCACCAAACCCGCTATGGACTGGAAATTGAAACCAGATATGTATATCTTGCATAATCATGGGTTGATCTACTGGATTTGATAATATCATAATATCATATATAAAATTATATATATATATATTATATATATTCTATTTTTTTCAGTTACTTCCTGGTTTAGTCGAACCCCCCAGCCGAACCGTCCACCAGTTTCGGTCCTGCCAACTTGCAATGTTGCGCGAGAGGTTTCCTCCCATCCTGCGATTCGACGTTCAGCGGCGGGTGTTGGTTAGTAAACCCTTCAGTTTATAGGTCGAAACCTTCAAATAATAATGGGCATTCGGGTTACAGGTGATATATCTATCTATATACAGATATGTACATATGCATAGAAATATTTAAAGGTTCCAGATTCCCTAATGACTAGTCTCATCAGTCTTTCGGCAGTTGGATTTCCATTGAAGAAGGGTAAATATCTTCAAGTTGCAGCGGAAAATCTCTCCACCATTTTGTTTGGTATGTCTGAAAACAGGGTCTACCCCCCCAAGTGGCCATTTGAATATGGATATGTAGGGATAGTGATGTTTTGCTGGTGGAATTGGAAGAAGCCTATGTTCAGACAAACCCAGATAGAAACAGGAGGGGTTAAACCTTTTCGGAAAGAGCTAGACTTGAGCCACCCAACCTCAGAAGTTCCTAGAGATGGAAAAAATGAAATCTTTTGAACCCCCCAAAATCAGAGATGTTCAACCATTCTCCTTCGTCCAAAACAGCTGTGGAGATGTGTTGCTCAAAAGGGGAGAAAAAGCCCAAATGTTGGTCTGAGGCAAGCAGACAAATTTGACCTTCACTAAAATTTCTAGGCTTCCCAACTTCTGGAAAGACCCAACTGTTATTTCCTTTTGATGCTTTTATAATTGCACATGTTGGTCTGGTTTCATCTGCAAAAAAACGGCCCCTCCCCCGCAGAGTTCAGCAGGACTGACAGCCAAGGCGCTCGTGCAGGTTGGGCCAGAGACGGATCTGCGCCACAAAGAACGGCGCGATCATGAACCTGTCGGCAATTATTATCTAGCTATTATTGGTTGCTGAATGCGAGGAACGTTCTATTAATGAACCAAAGAACAATTGAGAAAAAACATTGTCTATAGTTACACGGGTCATGTTCTATTGCTGCTTGGATTCGCAAAGGATATATATAACTTGAGCGGGAATTTGCAGACTGAGATTTTCATTCTAGCAGAAGAACTGATACCTTCTGGCTATTTAACGGGCTAGCTACAGCTATGCAATGATTTATGATGATTTTACCAATTTTACCTGTAAAGAATTGTGATGTTCCAGTTCGCAAACCTTTGAATAACCAGAGGGTACCTCTCAGTATCCTCCGCCCCCAAAGTCTTCCCGGAACGACATAACGTCACGGACCCCTGGATCAACGCAGATCCGTAACCACAGCGATTGAGACTCATGGGATGGTTGACTAATCAAAAAATATGTGGGTTCGTCTGAAAATGGGACGTACCCGTACCCTTCAAATGACCATTTGAATGGGGATCATGACAAAAATCCAATGAAATTGGGGGTACCTTATTTTCAGACCAAAGCATCTGTGCTCAAAACTAGGCCTGCAAAAAGTGTGTGTGTGTGTGTGTGCCAACGTTTTTGTGTCACTAGTATCCGCATTGCATACACTCAGGCACTCTGGAAATCAAACGTGGCATTGCAAAATCCAACTCGTTCGTCGGAAACACGTCTGTAAATAGATATGAATACAATGTCTAGTAGCCCCCCAAAAAATGATTGACCTGGATGTTTCAAGACGGTAGTTTGCCACTATTTAAGTGGAACATTGTGCTCTTTTTGGATCTTTTTGGGGGGTTGCTCCCCCGCTGCCGCCCCCCTGGCTGCTGCTGGGATGCTCGATGAAGCCGATCTGCGAGTTGGGTTTGTTCAGCTTGTCTCTATCATTCAGAAATTGTACCTGCGGTGGTGGTTTCACCCTTCGAAATGGGTTTTTTTAACCATGAAAAATTGGAGGTTTAATAGGAGTTGATTGGATATCAATATGGGGACCTAGTGGGGTGCCCCAGTTCGTTAGGCTTCGTTAGCCAAGTTGGTTTGAAAGTGAATTAAGTAGGGTCTATGATTATGATTACGAATTCCTCAGACAAGTCCAAAATCAAGGAAAAAATAAAAAAAAAAAAAACAAACCAAAAAACAACCAAAAAAAAACAAATCAGAAAAACAAAAAAAAAAAGAAATCAGCTGCAAAAGGATGATTCTCAGGGAAATAGGTGAGAAATTAGTTTCAACTCATGGTTTCCCTGAAAATCCTCCTTTTGCAGAGGATTTGTATTGTTTTGTTTTTTTTTTGTTTTTCCAATTTGTTTTTTTTTTTTTCGTCAGCGTTTGAAAAAATGAAAAATCTCCAAAAACCGAGGTAAAAAATAAAAATAAAATAAACAAAAAAAAAACAAAAAAAACAAATCAGCTGCAAAAAGATGATTCTCAGGGAAATAGGTGAGAAATTAGCTTCAACTCATGGTTTCCCTGAAAACCCTCCTTTTGCAGCTGATTTGTTTTTTTTTTTTATTTTTTTTGTTTTTCCGATTTTTTTTTTTTGTTTTTTTTTCGTCAGCGTTTGAAAAAATGAAAAATCTCCAAAAACCGAGGTAAAAACACAAAAATTAAACAAAAAATAAACCAAAAAAATAACAAAAAAAAAACAAATCAGCTGCAAAAGGATGATTTTGAGGGAAATAGGTGAGAAATTAGCTTCAACTCATGGTTTCCCTGAAAACCATCCTTTTGAAGCTGATTTGTTTTTTTTGTTTGTCCGATTTGTTTTTTTTTTGTCTTTTTTCGTCAGCGTTTGAAAAAATGAAAAATCTCCAAAAACCGAGGTAAAAAAAAAACAAAAAATAAACAAAAAAAAAACAAAAAAAAACAAATCAGCTGCAAAAGGATGATTCTCAGGGAAATAGGTGAGAAATTAGCTTCAACGCATGGTTTCCCTGAAAATCCTCCGTTTGCAGCTGATTTGTTTTTTTTGTTTTTTTTTGTTTTTTTCGTCAGTGTTTGACAAAATGAAAAATCTCCAAAAACCGAGGTAAAAAAAAAAAAAAAAAATAAACAAAAAAAATCAAAAAAAAACAAATCAGCTGCAACAGGATGATTCTCAGGGAAATAGGTGAGAAATTAGCGTCAACTCATGGTTTCCCTGAAAATCCTCCTTTTGCAGCTGATTTGTTTTGTTTTGTTTTTTTTTTCGTCAGTGTTTGAAAAAAAGAAAAATCTCCAAAAACCGATGTAAAAAAACAAAAAATAAACAAAAAAAATCAAAAAAAAAACACATCAGCTTCAAAAGGATGATTCTCAGGGAAATAGGTGAGAACTTAGCTTCAACTCATGGTTTCCCTGAAAATCCTCCTTTTGCAGCTGATTTGTTTTTTTTTTTTGTTTTTCCGATTTGTTTTTTTTTGTTTTTTTTCGTCAGCGTTTGAAAAAATGAAAAATCTCCAAAAACCGATGTAAAAAAAAAAAAAAAAACAAAAAATAAACAAACAAAAATCAAAAAAAAACACATCAGCTGCAAAAGGATGATTCTCAGGGAAATAAGTGAGAAATTAGTTTCAACTCATGGTTTCCCTGAAAATCCTCCTTTTGCAGCTGATTTGTTTTTTTTGTTTATTTTTTGTTTTCTTGATTTGTTTTCTTTTTTGGGTTGTTTTTTTGGTTTGTTTTTTTTGTTTTTTTTTTCTGTTTTTTAGTTTTTTTTGGCATCAGCACTTCTCTGGGCATTCGGGATCATAAGTCTATGAGCTTTTTTGGTGAGAAAAACATGATGTACTGAGGATATGAATTCATGTGTAGATAAAGGATATATACAATGTATGTATAATATATATATATATACCAGCACCCTCGAAGTGCCCACCAATTGTGGGTACTTAGCAAGGGTCACCAATTAGCGTCACTTTTTCTTTTGGTCATTGGTTGNGACCACCTGATGTGATTTTCGCTAACAAAAATAAGCAAACACAACTGATCATCTCAGGTATATTGGGGTGAGACTGGGGTGGTACCTTCAAGGGATATGTTTTGATTGCTTGATGTGATGAACCCTATATTATCCTGTAACTTTATGATGTGTTTTTATGCCATAATTCACAAGTATTGCTAAGTACCCTCCAATTAGCGTCACTTAGGGGATCCAAATTTATGAACTTAATTAGAGCCACTTTGAGGGCTCTGGTATATATATATATATACACAACCAACAAAAAAGCACATATGTATTATCATACATATACAGAGATAGATAGACAAATATAATATAGTTGGTAACTTAAAGCAGAAAAAATCGAGCTGCGTAGTCGATTGGGATCATCATCCGATTGCCAGGGTTGAAAATAACAATAATAGATGAAACCACGAGCTGACCTGGCCATGTTGGAAGCAGGAGATCTTTGCGTCACCAAGGCCTTTCCACGGAATTATGTCCGGTCCCACAAGAAAACCACAACTCTGTTTTTCGCTCACCCATCCACCGCTCCATTGCCCTCTGGGCCCCCACCGGAATTCCCAGCAGCTTCTCTTGATCGCCCTGCGCGAAGAACTCTTCCAGACACACCAGAGCCCAGGCCTTGGACGTTCCGAAATCCAGGGGAGACACCAAAACCTGGGGATTTCACAGGGAAGTGAGAGGGGTAGAAGAAATCTGGAGATGGAACTATGAAAAATGGAGATTTTGCCAAAGAGAAAAAGGTTTTGACCAATACAACTGGCAACTCAACTACAGTACTGGATTTGGAGGGGCCTCGCGAGTTTCAGGTGCCAAACCTCCTATCTTTTCGTCATATCAGCTTAAAGTCACTGATAACCCTCATTCTCAAATGAGATCAAATGAGCGCATCCACATAGCAGGGTTGCTCCCAATACCCGAATAAAAAAAATGGCGAAAGTGTCAAACAAATGGTCAAATCACCTACTGTACTTATGGAAGTCATTTAGTCTACAATAAGGTTGGAGCAAACCTGAAATGCTTCGTTATTTACACATATAAATCCTGATGTTTGTTGGAAAATCCACCATTTTTGTAGATCCATTTGCCTAGAGAAACCATGGAGTTTCCACCTCTGACCTCCACCTGCTGGACCTCGACCTCTGGGTATTCCGCGCGTAGGTGGTCTCCCAAGCCCGACAGGGGTTGGAGACGTCGCCCGAGTGCAAAACGCAGTTCACCACCTGCGTGGCGCAACGGGTGGTGTTGAATGTTCTGAATACTCAGCCATAATGGGATATGGAGGTTTCCGAAAATGGGGATACCCCAAAAATGGACGGTTTTAATTGAACATTCCTATTAAAATGGATGATTTGGGGGTACCCCCATTTTAGGAAACTTCGATATTGATAATAATGATAAGGGATGATAATGGGATATTTACAACCATGAATATTCATGGAATGGTGAAATGATCATCAAACATGATGGTCGTATGGATCCAAAGACTTTCTGAGAAGGTACGGCTAACCCGCTTAAATCATACCCCAAACCCCAAAGTAGTTCCTTTGAAGGTACTTGGATCCATAGGGTGGGACATTGATAATAGGGATAATAGATGATGAATTAACTATAGTGGGATATTGATAAGAATGATGGATATTAAATTAACTTAATGGATGTTCAGGGATAATCTCATCCCCCCGTTCAGTCCAAAAAACACCACCATCAAAATGGGGTTCATCAACATGATCATACCACGGTGTACGGACGCAGATGTGGAGCTACACGGAGATATACGATACGATCTGAAGATCCCTATGAAGTTGATATCAAGACCAGCATGAATCCTCCAGTTTTTTTGGGGCTGGTTCTATTCAGTTCTATTCCGAATCAGGGCCACTCACTCCGGCAGTGAAAGCACGAGCGTTGGTTGTTGTTGTTTTTTATGTCAAGAGATCCGTTTTAATATCCAGCGACAAGATGATGTGTATTATTTGAGAATGGACACAATCACTGCTCTGGTGATGAATACCCGAGGTTGCCGCGGCTGCTCCGTTTTTTCCAGGATCTGGTTGGTCCAGGCATATATAAAGGTGTATATATCATTATTAATTATTGAGAAACAAATGTTGTATATATATATATATATGTGGCTATGAGTCAAAACCCTGGTACCTAGTGAACATGAAAATGGCTGGTAAATGGATGTTCATCCCACTAAAATGGATAATAATAGGTTTTGACTCACCCCCATGTACATTCTATGTATAATGTGTATGTATGTATTGTACATTAAACCTTGTGTATATATGTACACAAAAAATGCAAATATATATACATACACATACAATGTATACATACAGTGCATATACATATATATATATATATATCATGTACACAGTACATAAATATTGGCATACATATGAATATAATAACATATGATATTGTCAGTTCCTCATACACTGATGGGACCCTACTGCTTGTAAATGGGGCCCCACAACCTCCCATTTCCACATGATGATGAAGATGGAGAATACAGTGACCACTGGCCAGCTGATGTGCACATCCTACTCAACCAACACAGTGGTGGTATAATGAGAATATAATTGCATACAACGGAATAGCGATCAGGTATCAATGGAATATTGGTCACTCTATTCATACCCACTGGTAATGTCACATAGCCATGGAAAATTGCTCATTTGTAGAAACTATGTGTAGATGATTTACCTCTTATTTCCGCCATGTTCGCTATGTTTGATTACCAAAGGGCCCCCACTACGCCGCAGGGATGAAGCCAAAGAACCACGGAGGTATATCCCCAAGTTGACACAACCCCCCCTGTGTATACTTTCGGACCGATATCTATATAATGTAAAAGCAATAGATAAGACTAGATACATCCAATTAGTATCCAATAGTTGTATGATATCCCAAGTATATATGGAGGTTTCCTGAAATAGGGGTAATAGGTACCCCAAATCACCCATCTTCAATCCGGATTTTCCATTACAAACCATCCATATATAGGGGTACCCTTATTGTAGGAAACCCCCATATATAAGATTATAAGTCTATCCCCATAACACGCTGTGAGCCCTGCGGCAACTTGAATTCTCCACCGAGCCCCTTCTATGGGCCTTGGTCTTGGTGTCTGGTTCCGAGAAGATCTCCACCTGCGCCAGGGTGAAAACGTGGTCGATCGGGATAGAATATATGGTAAATCCTGTGGTAAATTCACATAGACCCTGGCATTGATCGGGGTTGGAAGATGAGTTTCCACTAAATAATTGTGATTCTCAGGGTCGAACTGTTAATTTACCAGAGGGTAATAATACCATATAATACCATAATCTTGTGCGAATGTAATTGGAATATCATACATCATGGATGAGCAACAATATGATTTTTCTGCGGTATGGTCATCCATCCTGAATTAGATGGGAAGCATGGAGTAGTGGGGATCTAGAACCCCTATGAAAATGGATTGATGACCAACGAATCCAAACAAAAACCTAGCCATTTTGACGAAATGCTACAGTAGAAAAACCCAAGTTATTCAGATTGATACTTGTCCATTCATGTTGGTTCTTTTGGAGATCTCACCACTGGCACTCCGCACAATCAGTTCAAAATCTACAGAAGAAACAGAGAATGCTGAAGGAAAACTAGCCAAGAGTAGAGAAGAATACAAAGAACAAAAGGAGACTAAACAAGACTCAGGAAAGATGAAAAATGCCAGGAACAACAAACAATAAATAAACATGTAAATAAATGATACGTTTACACAACTTAGAAATGTGGCAAAAATAAAACAAAAGCTTTAAAACTATAGCGGGTTTCCCTATGATTTTCCCAGCTATAAACCTCCATTCATGATCGTTTATGATCATTTATTGGTGATGTCCCTATGATTTTCCCCCGATTTCCGCTTGAAAAAATGGTTCATTTTCCCACGGCAATGATCAAATCCACCTCAGCAGGACTGATCACCAGCTGCCCCTTGTTGTCACCTCGGGGCGGGAAGTCATGCACAGGGCCCGAAAATGCCAGGCATTCGTCACTTGTTTTACTAACTAAATAACTAAATAACTAGCTCACTAATTAACTAATAATACTAATAACTACCTGAGTGAGTAACCAACCAACCAACTAACTGAGTAAGTAACCAACTAACCAACTGAGAAAGTAACCAACCAACCAACCAACCAACCAACCAATTAAATAAACCAACAACATCAACCGATTTGATTTGACATTTCTCATTTCGCGATCCAAAACTCTCGCAACCTGTTTTTGCACTTTGTTCACTGTATCCCTTAGACTAAAAAAAAATCACTCCAATATTTCCCAACATCTGAAAACAAACCCCACCCATCATCCTTGCGGCTGAGACCAGGCACTCTCTGGTTCCGCGGTGAACACCTGGTGGAGCTGCGCAACTCTGGCGAGAAATCTCCAATTTTGTGCTATCAGTACTACTTGAGGCATTTACATATTGTCATCTGTCCATTGCCTTCAATGGAAACCATGAATCTTATTTGTAGACATATATAAATCCCTCAAGCATATATGAATATTGCATCCCCCATTTATAGGGTAGGGGAATCATCTATCAATGGGGGATCCAATTCCATGTCCTGAGCTGTTTTCACCTTTCAAATCCCACTGTTTTCGCACAGCTCCAGGCTCCAAATGTATAAAATGGCGAGACATCGATGAATCGATGATCGGCTCATTGCAGTTTACATTGCAAAATACACGACTATCCAAATTTAAAGAACTATCGCTCTTCTGTGTCAGAACGTGAAGAAGTGACTCATCTGATGATTAGACCAACCGATGACATCCCATGCGTCATATGGGGGGTATTTCATCATCATATAACCAGTGAATCCCCACAACAACTGTAAATTCAAACAGAGTTATCCCCATGGATTTCTTGGTTGTATCCCAAATCGTCTTGTTGACAAACCCATATCATATTATATATATATACATATTAATATCCCATTTCTTTCATGTTGGATATTCCCCCATCGCTGTTCACCATTTCAGGTGCTGGACCTTTCCTAGCCTTCATTACCCCCCTGTGGCTGTTTGGGATACTCCAACAGACAATAACCATGGTTCTTCAACAAATTCTGGTCCCAGGATTGTTATTGTATATGGTATAGTATGGTAGAATGGTTAGCAATCCATGGTAATTGTGGTTTATTCCATATGGTAAATATCCAATGAGCACCCTCTTTTGTTATCAGTACCCTTTCAATGTATGTGTATGTATGTATTATATTTTTTATATCCATGTACCAAATATATCCCCCTTATTGTCCATACATGTTGTTATACATAAATGGGTGATGTTCCACCCGGCCGCGTTTGATGACACCAGAAGGTAATCATCATCTGTGGCAATGTTCGTTGGTTGTTGTATTCCTTTGAATATCCTAATTACAGTATATCCCGTTATTCTCCATCCTTTATGCCTTTATGCCAGTTGTGTTGTTTAATACCATAATTAAATCAGTTATATCGGCAATGAAAAACACCTAGCAACCATTTTCCATAGCTATGCTGTTTGATATCATAGCTATATCATAGTCATATATATATATATACATATAATATTATATTAATAATATCAATATATTGTAGATTACAATACATATAGTTATGTTAATAATAGTATTATCTCATATATTATAATATAGTCATATGAGCAATTTTCAAAAACCACCCGTCCACACCTCCGTGTTCATCTGGAAGAGAATCTGCAAATCCTTCACCATGGCCTCAGCTAGTGGCGCCCTTCACACGGCCGTCTGGGAAACCCACCAAACCATTTAGGGTGGAAAAACCGAAAAAGTACTATAATAATCACTTTTAAATGTTGTGAAATCATATAAAGATGGGAAGAATCCCATAATAGTTCCAAAATTATAATCATTGTTGTCTAATCACTCACTTTTAATCATCATGTAATATTATAATTCATCCAATTATTAACTCAAAATGTTTTTTGTACAAAATTCACTATACTGGAAATGCGTGATGCCAAACCAGCAAATGGATAATTTTAGTTTTGTTCATTGAAAAACCTCACAGAATCCTTCAACAAACAATCAGTGATACAATGCTATCCTCGCACTACGGACCTGGTGGGCCATCATGTCGGTGTGCAGGATGCTTTCGATGCAGTTCTTCCTCACCTGGAAATGGATCGAAAGCAGTGGCAGAAAGTGAAAGGATGCTGGAAATTCATGCTGAAAAAACAAGACATTTTAGATGTTGGAAATGTCTTGCCTTTGGTTGTTTAGTGATGAAGAAATGGTGGTGAAATGGTGGTCAAATAGTGTTGTTGTTTGCTCCATTTGAAGAGATGTTTGTTGATGTTCAAGCCTTCAACCCTGAATTCACAAACCCCGGTTGATTACTTGAAGGGGGGGAAGGCCTTTATACATCCAGTGATGACACTACCCAATAATCAGATGACCTACAAACTTTAAGGAACTGCATGTTTGTCACATGTTTGGATATCGTTGAAAAATGTCAAAAACAGTATTTAGGATACTTATGTACCATCCAAAATGTCACCTTGAATCGCCAATACTGTCACCACTTCAATCACCCATTCCAGTGGTCAGGGATGTGCCAGACCTTGCGAGTTTCACCAGACCATACCAGACCCACCTCTTTGTATTGCTCTTTGGTGAAATGATAGAAGACCTGGGCGACCACATCACATCGATTGCAGCGAAATGTCACATTGAATCATCACAAATCATCGGGAGATCCTCTGTGTCAACCATTTCAAGGTGATGTTTAAAACTCCCTGACCGTGGGATTTTGGCCAACCCCTCGAGAATGGATATCTAGGTGTCCCCGACAGAACAGTGAAGTCCCAGCAACGATACTTTCGACCCAGCTCTAGTTGGAAATCATTCCAGAATACCCTCCAGTAAACGTACCTATGGAAATTCCACTTTGTTGGGCTGATTTCGTGGCGAAACCATGGATTTCCCATAGCTTTTTGATGTTTTTCTGTATGTTTCATATAGAGGATAGCTTTCCTGAGCGTGGAACGTTGGTCTCCGGCTTGTTGCAAATGGTGTAGAGCTTGGCGCAATGCCTCAGCTGCAATTCAGCTCTGTTGGATGTTTCAAGATGTTTTCTCTTACCCTCTGGTAAACTAACATAGCTATTGGAAATGGCCATCTATAGATCCTACTAAAAATGGTGGTTTTCCATAGAAATGTTAGTTTCCCAGAGGGTTTTTACCTCGTGTGCACACCATTTGCACCATGTTTTTTCCGAAGTCACCTCTGCTGTGGCCCGGCGACAGAGTCCCCGACATGTTCTCCAAAGGAGATCGGTCGTTGTATTGCATCGCGAGCTCGTGCCCAACTTCTGACAGGAAACCTCGGGGATTTCACCAGCAGAATCGGGGAGTTTGCAAAGGTTCGGATTCAAACAGATAAAACGGAGATTTCAGAAGCTAGAATGGGGACTCGGCCAATGACTTTGGAACTGAGATGATTGGCCTCTGGCAATTTAATGCAATTGAAGCTTGCTCGATGCAACATGGGAGTACGTTTTTGGTTCCCATGTGATGGTTCATATGGCTGCGTCCATGATGGATACCCCGGTTGTTTTTATAGGCCAAATGATGTTGAACTATGGACAGTTGGGATGCAATTGCCCTATGTTCAGATAAACTCATACTGTAGTTGTTGGTTGTATTCGGTTAAGTATATCATATACATATATATATATATATTGTATTCGCAGTGTATCCATGTTTATGCCCATCATGGCTGGTTTTGTAACCCCGTTTATGTCCCACTTTCAGACTAATATAACTAATAACGATTAATGCCCTCAGTAAAACCGGATCTTGATCATGAAAAGAATGAATCATTTAAAGACCATAATGTGGTTGGAAAACTCTTAGAGGCTCCTCATCCCTCCTCATTTTAAAGGGAATATGATGGAATATGCATCCAATGCTCCTACGAGCTCCTACTCACTGGATAGTAAATCTTGTCAAATCCCCACTTATCCGCATATGGTTGGTTGAAAATCCATATATATATATATATGTATAATATGTATACTGTATATATATATATATACATCCCATACAAATCCCATCAAATATCACCATGTATCACGATAAAATCATGTTAAAACCCTCTGAAATCACCGAGATTTCACGCTGGTTCCCAGGATCCGGACACCGTCTTCTCCGTGTCGAGCCGAGGCGCCGTTGTTCACACCAGGATGGCCGATATCATGACCCAGTGCCGCGACTAGAAGGGAAAACCTCAGTTGCCAGGTTGCCAGGTTGCCATACCTGGCATAAGTCATTGGATTGGATCGTTTCGAGGAAGAAATTACGGGAAACTATTTTGTTGCTACCTTCACATTCTGGGGGTTTCCTGCAGATTTTCCCTGCCACCAATTCTGGGAATAAGTGGGTCTGCAGATTATAACTTGTAATTGTAATGTAAGTTAGAACCACCCCAAGGCAACAACTTTCAATTTGTTTGGTGGCAAGAAAACAAACAGATAACAAACAGTTTTTGAATCTAGTGATTTGTGCGGTTTATTACTCATCTAAAGTCACCCCCATACACAGTTCAGGTCTATGGATGCCTTTCCCAGCCGTCAGAATATCTGGTGGCGTTGATGACTTCTGAGACCATCCATTCTTTGGTTGACAAATTGCCTGCAAAGTGCACAAAAAGGCAAATGTACCAAAAGTATATCCAGTACAAAGCCTAACAAGTGGATTGTGAAAAAAAAAATTGAAAAAGATCACCAACTCAGCAAATCTCGGAAAAACATTCCATTTCTGCGTTCAACGTTCAGTTTGGTTGCTGATCCCAGTCGGTTGACCCGACCCAGAACCCTCTGGATGGGAGGGAAAACCCAAAAACTCCACCTATGAGGGGCCCCAAGTTTTGCATGATGGGTCCAAGTTTGGCTTGCAACTTGAGAACCACCTCCCTGCCCCTGGTGCTGCGTTTATGTCACGCAGGGATTGCGGGTCACCTTCTGGATCTTTTACGGACATGTCTTCAGCACCATTCAGCAATCAAAAGGATGATCATCACCATTTTTGTAGGTTGAACGATTCAACCCCCATTTGTGTTTTGTAGCTGTATGATGGTTTATGTGATGATCGGAGGGCAAGATTCGCGTGATATGTCCAATCCCGTTGGGTGTTCTCACATGACGGGGGGCATGGCTCGTCCTGAACCCAAAGAATCATTTGGGAGGTCCTCAAACTTGGGACCCCCAAAACCATCAAAATTACGGTCATTGTACAGGGTGGGGAGGCCCTAGACAGGTAAGTTGGTTCATAAGTGGGCTCTCGTAGATATTAAATTATTTACTATGGGTAAATGGGTGTATTTATCAAATCAACTTCTAACTGGAGGGCACCCTGGTAAGAACTCGGAATCAAGCAAGGTTTGCCGAGCCCCCGATTTGGAGTATCACCCCTTTGTTTTTCCCCACAACATTGTGTGGGGTTCTTGTTTTTTGCTTTGCACCTCCCGCCGCCCGCCTCCCGCGTCTCAACTCTTTCACACACAACATTGAACTCNCCCCACAACATTGTGTGGGGTTCTTGTTTTTTGCTTTGCACCTCCCGCCGCCCGCCTCCCGCGTCTCAACTCTTTCACACACAACATTGAACTCTTTCATGAACTCTTTCACACACAGAACTTTGTCACACACAACTTTGTCACACACAACTTTGTCACACACAACTTTGTCACACACAACTCTTTCACACACAACAATGTCACACACAACTCTTTCACACACAACT
>BGPT01000684.1:10897-39854 GCA_003297045.1 Symbiodinium sp. clade C Y103
ATGTGGTGAGTTGTTAATGTGGTGAATTGTTAATGTGGTGAATTGTTAATGTGGTGAATTGTTAATGTGGTGAATTGTTAATGTGGTGAGTTGTTAATGCGGTGAATTGTTAATGTGGTGAATTGTTGATGTGGTGAATTGTTAATGTGGTNGAATTGTTAATGTGGTGAATTGTTAATGTGGTGAGTTGTTAATGCGGTGAATTGTTAATGTGGTGAATTGTTGATGTGGTGAATTGTTAATGTGGTGAATTGTTAATGTGATGAATTGTTAATGTGGTGAATTGTTAATGTGTTGAATTGTTACTGTGGTGAATTGTTGATGTAGTGAATCGCAGGTGCCCACCTGACACTATGATCTTTGGATTACTAGGAATGTGAAAGTCCGTAACTCGGAGTTTCTCTACGAAACTTCCTCTGANAGTGAATCGCAGGTGCCCACCTGACACTATGATCTTTGGATTACTAGGAATGTGAAAGTCCGTAACTCGGAGTTTCTCTACGAAACTTCCTCTGATGATTAGGTGTTATAAATATAAGTGGTTGGCGCTTGGATTTTTTTGGGCCAGGCACCCTGCCCTCAAGTGGACTCCTACGCGCCGCTGACCTACGTACTTCGAAGTCCGGTCCTTCAGGGGTCGATGCAGCGGCCGCATGGCCACGGCTGGCAGCAGCCCAGGTGCTTCCGGTGACACCTTCAACCTGGAGGTGACTCAGGAAACGTGCGCTGGGGGATGTAGCAAACATCTTAAACGTGGGGGAAAAAGAGTGCCCTTTCGGCCAACCTTTGGGTCTTCATACCTCACTGACGGGAAAAAACATGATTGCCACAGATGTAGCCTGACTTTCATCGATTTCCATAGATACCCAGGGTATCCTCGGTGAAACTCCAAGCAGTTCCCAGCAGCTTCACACTTCACAGGTATATGGTGGCCGATGACTCGGAGAACTGCCAGCCGGCCTTCATGAAGCTTGACCTCAAGAAACAGCTTCTTGGCTGATGATGCTGTGGGCCCCATGATGCCCCATGGGCCCATGATGGGATGAGCAAACCTGTCCTGAGGTATGGTCCTGCAATGATCCTGGGAGAGGTCGGGGACTTGGAGCTGAAGGGATGGTATGTAACCATCCTGGACCTGGGATGCAAACCAAACCAGTGTATGTTCATTGCGAGGAGGCATTTTTGTTGATAGCTTTTCTCTGTTAAATGTCAGCCAAAGCATGCACAGAGTGGATACTTAAACAATCAGGCATTTCACAATTGTGGTTTCACAGTAGCAGTGCCGGCTGTCTGCGCATTGGGGCAATATATCTGCTTGCTGTCAGTGTATATCATAGACTCACCAAAAGTATCCCGCATCCATGTTCTGCTCAAAGCTTGCTTGAAATCGAGAATGCCATTGGCGTTTACCAGAAAACTCTCCCAGACTTCGGTACCACCCAAAATACTCAAACTACATACTCAATCTCCATGGCTCAATCCAATTTCTGGGTTCTATCCCTATCTTAATGGATCACATCCTATTTTTCTCAGTTGAGCCATCCACGGCAGGTCTTCATGCGCCACTTCTTCACCGTCTTCAGCCGGGGCAGTGGCGGCCTGACGGAGGTCGTGGCGGGATGATTTCAACATTGATCAACCAGCAGATCCAGCGTGCGCCACCATTGCTGCGATATGATTTTAAGATTTCAGTGGATGTTTTGGATCAACATTTCAAAGTCAAAGATTTCAACATTGATCACACCTCTGACTTCGTGTCTTTTGTGTGGTGACATAGTGAGATATTGCTGATATCATTATTTTTAGTGGTGACATATCCCTATCCTGCAAAGGGTCGAACATGAATTATGCAGAACATGTTGCAAACAAAGACTCCAAAAAAGATATACCATGAATTACTATGATATATACTGCGAAACTAATCCCACACGAAGAAAAATGGATGAAACCAATATCCCATGGTAATTTCACATAACTATGGAACGTAAACCATGTTGGAACGTGAACCATATATATATATAATATACACATGCTTTTCCCATATTTTTCCAATAAAACCTTTGTTCTACGGAATTTCCCAAGGGTAAAAATAATCTGACTTGGACATTTTTTGTATAATCCTCCAGCAGTTGGTCTGCAGTTCCGGAGGCAAAGGTGGGCTTTGCCAAGGCGAAATTGGGAGCAACACCCAAGGTGTGGCCGAGTGGTTGCAGACAGAAATGAGATGCTTCTAGATTTTTGATGGTTCATTGAAGAGAATATTAGCTGCAAATTTGGAACTCACAACATGGATTGAGAGATGTAAAAAAAAGTATCAAAACCAGTGGGTCAAATGATAGTAGGAAGTACAGCGATGGCAACCAGGTGTCTTCCAGCGCCGGATCAGTTGTCCAGATCCAAGAGGCACTTCTGTGGGTATTTGATATTCTTTGGGACATATGATGGGCTGTTTTCCCTACCAAATATCTATCTAATTTGGTTTGGTGCCACCTGCATATACTTTTCGCCGGTACAAAGAGGTTGGTTTGATGCCACGTCTGTGCTTCCGTCCTGGAAGATTTCAGCTTGACAAAAACACAAATAGCATGCTATAGCACCGACATGATCATGGGGAGAAAGTACATGTAGCTGGACCTCGCTCAAAACATGGTTCGCCAGTGACAGCGATTTATTTTGTCAAGATTTTAGTTTCTGTTTGTAGAAACTTCACACTAGCTACAGACCAAGCTGCTAGCTGCCATGGATGTACATGTCTAAGCAACTTGTATCGTGCAGCTTTCACCAGTCCTGATGGTCAATCTGTTGCGAGGCGTCGTTGATGCGTAGAAGCCCTGAACGTTGATCGGTCCTTGAGAAAAAGGGAACCAGATCATGGTCGTTTCCAGGTGTCCTGGGGTATCCAGTCAAACCTCAAGGCTCACCGAATTCACAGATCAACCAGAATCACCTGTCGATCTGAATGAATTCACAGATAATCATATCAGATAATCCATATAGCAATTTTTTCAAAGTTGTGTCATATATATATTATCTAAGAACATATATCAAACAGTGCAGATGTTTTGCCACCCTGCATCTTTTTGGCTCACAGCTTTGGGGACTCCGCAAAATGGCGGACGCCACGGTGGATGCCAGCGCCGCGGAGGTGAAGGTGAGGTTTTGTTGACGAGCAACCATCATAGTGACTTCATGGGATTCAATGGGGTTTAAGGGGATTTAAATCGCGTTTAACGGGATTTAGTGGGTTTCTAATGGGATTTAATCGGAAGGGTTCCAAAGGGATCTTAATTTGATTTAGTGGGATTTATGTACTGGGATTTACAGGGATTTAAATAGGAGGTAACGGGGACTTAATCCGATTATATTATTATTGGATTGTACGGGGAGGTAATGGGGATATAATGAACAGTACATCTGGGAAAATCGCTGACAGAAATGATGGGAGGAATCTGGAACTGATGAGTTTTATCCAGAAGAAACTATATGGACAAATGATGAAACATGAGTCGTTCAAAATTTGGCTAGAGCATGAAACCATTGGGAACATCAGTCATAGCCGTCAGCCGCCATTCTTTCTGTGAAATCGAACATACCGCTGCCAGGTAAAGACTGAGAAGCCCACAGACGGCGATGAGGCGAGAGATTCCTGGAAAAAGAAGGGGTTGGACTGAGTGCATGAGGATCCAAGACGCGTAGGAAAGCACAAAGACCTAGAAACGAAAACACAAGGTACCAAAGAGAGACAGTATTGTCAGTATTGCATTGGTCAGAGATTTTGAATAGAGACCAACATCCCCTGCAGGTCGTAGCAGATCCTGCCGGCTTTTTGACGGGCACAGTCAAGATTGAGGCATCAGCTGGCCAGTTGTGCACTATGAAAATGGTTCAATCTGGGTATGGGTCGTGAGCCATGTGCGTTCCTGAACAACATGTCTGGTCCCCTCACTCCTGAGTTTAACCCCATACATGTTTCAACCGACTCTTTATCCCCAAAAAGTTGCACACTTACGTCACATGGCCTGCAGGATGGCACCACCATCAAGAAGGAGGACTTAGATGCGAAGGCTGGGCGCGTTTCCGCAGCTACAGACAGTGTCAAGTGGCCTTGGGGCAGCTGGCAATGAAATTGAGACTTTCAGGTGAAACAGGAGAAAAAGGAGGAGGAGAAGGCTCCGTGTTAGTGTCACATGATCAGCACACTGATGTTTGGAAACACGACGTGCGAAGTATCAAGCAATTTTGAGGGTCATGGAAGAGTGAACCTCAGATTTTATAGAAGATGTGCGCATTTATTTCCAGTGGATATTAATTTGTACAAAGTGTTGACTGGCCAGGACATCAAAGTCGACGCAGTCAAAGGTGAGGGCGTCAAGGGAGAGGGTGTCAAGCAAGAAGGCAGGTTACGGGATTGCCTGGGGCTGCCAGGATGGGTCATGAAGGCTAAGTTATTCTCCATGTGGGGCAGTAGGACCCTGGCGGCATCTCTGCACCCGGGCAGGAAATGTCAAGCAAGAAAAGATGAGAAGTGAAGAAGACGCGCCTTGGACACCTTGTTAAAGAGTACTAATCATTACTGTAGATCAACATATTTAGCAGAGTGCGACGTTTATCTATCATAGTGACAATGTCAATGAAGGTGTTAGGGAGGAGCTGAATTGGTTCTTTTGCTTTTTTTCATATTCATTTTCCCAGCCTCCAACAGGCTGATATCATGGGGTACAGAATCCAGCACTGGTAGACTACAAGTCTCCACTAAAAATGTGTGCGGCTGAATCATAAGCTGATGAATGTGGAATCCTTTGCAAGTACTCTGTTCTATCTCAGCTCTTGTTTCTCATTCCGAATCTAGCCCTCGTTTTTTCCAGAAAGCCCTAGCCATAGCGATGAGGTGAAGAACGAAATGAAGATGGAAGGAACGAAACGAGAAGACTTCTATGCCCTTGCCACAAAGGGAGAGGCTGGGAGCCCTTGGATGCTGTCATCCTTCAAAGTGGTATTGAATTGGTATGCATCCGGGCTTCAGTGGTTTGGAGGGTTAGAGCTTGGGAGGTTTGAAGCTTTACACGACACGGCACTATGCGGCCGTTCAACGGATAGATGCGGATTGTGCATTTTTGTGCTTTAGTTGCTGTGTTTGCAAGTTTCTGCCTAATCCATTCGATGCTGCCCTTGTTGGAGATAAATCAATGAAGGGATCTGACTTCTCGATTCCCTTGAAGGACTACAAAGAAAGATTTCCGTTCATATGTTCAGGCCTTCGTTTGCAGTCCATTACTTGCCTGCTGTCAGGGGGCCAAAGGCGAAGTGAAAGGTGAGACAAAGGGCGAGATCAAAGGTGAAGGTGTGAAAGGTGAGTCGAAGCGAGAGAGGCCCGGAACCATTGGAACCATTTGTCTATGATCAGCAGAGCTGTCCAGTCACTTCCCATTTCCGACTTGGACATTAGAGGGCTCAATCGAGCAACAACCAATTACACATAGATCATATAGATCACAGATCGTTCTTGCTTGGATTATGGGATGGTGTTGTTGCTGGCCTTGCTGTCAGGTCACGCTCGAAAAAGAAAAAGAAGAAGGACACTGAATGGTGCAGTTTAATGAAGCCGTTTGTTGTGCACTCTTGATGAACCGAGTTACAGACTTCGTGCATCGTCATAGCCGCAAGTACGAGATGCTCAAAAGTCCAAGACACATTTGCCTGATAGATCATCATGACTATATCAACCAAATATGAGTTATACACATGAGCGTGAAGATGAAGACATGCAGACATGCAGACATGCAGACATGATCACATTTCAGCAAATCAGCCTGGGTGAACGCACATGCAGGACAAGATCAAGAAGGAAAAGGCAGACGGAGATGAAAGGAAAAAGGACCTCCGAAAACAACAACTTGGCTTTGGATTTGTTCAACGGCATTGAATCTGTAGAGCAACTGATGGTTGCTGGTTTGGCATGATTGATAGCACCTTCACCGCGTTGAGGACAAGAAAAGAAAAAAGTCCGAGTCCCCCGGTGGAACTCGAAAGAGGAAGTCCAAGTGGGGTCCTGACACTGTTTGGGCCTCAGCATGTCAAGGGATGCACGGGAGACTGTCATGGAGACTTTGTCCAGCTCACATTGGATTAACAGCTTCACACCCACACTTCATCAAAACAGGAGAGGATACTATTTGACCCTGCCTATATTTCACATTTTCCTACAGAACATTGTGGAACAGGACTATAGTATCGAACTATACACCATCTATGTATAGTTGACATATCCTAATACAACCAATAGCTATGGATGATACATACATATATATATATATACATAATAAAATTGTATATATATATATATAGATATTATATCCTACTATATCAGACAAGTATCTACATCATATTACATCTATCGATATCTATAGTCTATATATCATATATCATTTATATAACTTATATCCTTTGAGCACAACGACACCACCTCTACGACCAAACGCCGCTTTCTCCAAGGGTGGCTTCTCCATGTCCGCCATGCCGGGCGGCCGCTCCGGACTGCTGCCCGCGGCGGAAGCCGATGAGCTCATGCCGGGGGAGCCAGTGGTGATTTCATGGCGATTTGACCATAGAAGATGGTGACTGAACTAACTTACCCACCAGGATATATTATATAATATATTTAATTATTAGTTTATGAAAATTTATGGCTAACTATGATGAATTATGGCTATTTTGGTGGGAATTTGTCTGTTCTATATGATTATGGTGATTTTATGGTGATTCAATGGTGGTTTGACCATCAAGAAGGGTGATTTGACCATCAGGCATCAAACATGGCGACTTAACTAAACAAGAATGGTAGTGATAGTGAGAGAGATATTGATTTGGAATACTTGGGGCTGCAGGAGTGGGGTGAAAAAAAGTGCAACGATGGGATTTTGACACACAGAAGTCTGGATATAGCCCCCGTAACCGTAAACTTTGATAACTTTGTGGTTATACAACGACTTATTGGTGGAACTACACCCGGCACTAGGAAGAATTAGATGAACAGAAAGAGATCGTTTTGAATGATGATCAAACGGATAGCAATGAAATTGAGTGGCTCTCATAGCGTTGGACGGGGCTGGGATCAATCCAGCTGCACTGTTGGCTCATAGTGCTCGAAATCGTCCCATCTCATGTCATCTATATTGACTTGCTATGACCTGGTCGCATTATAAGTTCGACTGGTCCTGGTCTAGCCAATCCTAAGACATTGCGACTCCTGCAAGGCCTAGATTCTCTGATGAAGAGATGATTCAGCGATCGTTGGTGCTGGAGAATTTGCACCTTGGCCAAATTCGTCTAATTATTCTCAAATCAGGT
Source organism: Symbiodinium sp. clade C Y103 (assembly GCA_003297045.1). NCBI lineage: Eukaryota > Dinophyceae > Suessiales > Symbiodiniaceae > Cladocopium > Cladocopium sp. clade C. The sequence goes on from BGPT01000684.1 coordinate 18,245, forward strand.
TTTGTCGTTTCATCAGCACGCAAGGATCACAAGATATGATGAAGGATAGATCACCAATATTGGAAGCGATTGAACGAATACAACAATTGTTCAAGACTCATGGTGCCTCTAAAAGTCTATTATTGAATATTCTTGAGATGTTTGATCAAGGATCCTCAAAAGTACTCTCAGCGTTTCAGGGGATCCATCAGTCCCTGAAACCTGGGGGACGCAGCTCGAAGCTGCCAAGGTCGCTTAGCTGTACTGGCCAGGACTGCTGCCACGGTCAGGGCTGCGTATCATGATCACCGTTGTGACAACACGGCTTCAAGACGAAGGAAAAATGCACAGACTTTGTATCAATACAATTCAATACATATTCATACATATTAATATGTAACGGAAGATTCACCTAGCGCACGTATTCAACATTTGAGAGACACATTTTCTTCGAAGGAGCTCATTGAGTTCTTCAATGGTGCCATTTTGGCGGTGACTGGCAACGCAGTGCATCAAGTGCATCGCCCCAGAGCTGTGGTGAGCTGGGCTGCATCCGGCGCAGAACGCAGACAGACACGACCATTGTCCTCAACCATTGTTGGTGGGTGATACAGGTTTATATCGGTTACTGTAATATATATATATAGATACTTCCAGGCTGATTGAGATACTATAGTTGTATTATGTAGATACATGAAATTGTGGCCAATGAGAATATCTACTCATATCTACCCAACTTCTATCAGTAAATATGGCTGTTTTGTGCCTATAGCCTCACACCTGCAGACAGCAATGCGATCTGCTGAGGCGGCGAACCGCAATATGTCCCCCGTCTTCGCTTGCACCATCACGGAGGAAGACCGTGCGAGTAGCAAAAGGACGGGGACAACACGAGCTGTGGCCGGATCGGTGATCAGAATGTTGAGGAAGACCTTGCTTTATACTTTGAATTTGGTCTTCCAAGGTTTTGTATTGTAGATTCATTGTAGGTGGGCTCAGAGAATTGTTGGAATTCAAAAACAAAATCGAGACCATTCACGGAATATGAAAAGCCAAACTCACCGAGTTACCAATCGGTGCCATAGCTGAATCCCATCGTTCATAGTGCATACCGTCATTCAGGAAGACGGCAGAGCTGAAATTCCGCACTCCAGATGGTGCTTCTGTGGGCATGAAACTCAATGGCATTGAGTACAAAGGCCACAAGGCCATCGGTTGCTGCCAGTTTGGCTGAGGGTACATACCCCAAAATCCCATGGTTTAGGGCCTAATCCCAGCAATGGCAATTTTGGTACTAGTATACCCCATTTTTTTGACAAACCGACATGAAGCTGATGTCGACCTGCCGCTTTGCACAGTCTCCACACATTCCCTGTGATAGCAAGCAGGTCACGGTCAAGAGACCCGACGCCTTTACCAAGCCTGCTGATGGCCAGGACCAAGTGTGGCTGTGCTCTTCTAAGATCCTCCAAAAATAGCCATAGGAAAGTAAACATGGATGATTTGGTGCCCACTGGGTTCTGCTCGTTACCATCAACTTGATGCCTTATACCTGGTTTTGCTATGCCACGTACCAGCAAAGTCAGCTGGTCGCGAAACTTCTCAGGACCCTTCTGTGAGGATCAACCTCCACGAGATGCTGGGAGCTCAGACTACAACAGTGTGCGGGGGGGGAACTCTCAGTTGGATTCCTTGGGGGTTAATCATGTTCAGAAGGTGAAGATGTAGGATCGGTCAACCCGAAGGTCTTGAACCCTAAAATTCTTCAGCTGTCAAATTGTGACGGATGGTCGTTTAAGTATGCCCATTTGTTGGAAGACTGGTTGAGTTTTGGTGACTTGGATGAACTTACGCAGCCTAGAGTGGCCATCCACATGTCGCCAAAGTTGTAAAGGTCCATGGCCAAGATGATCGGCGGAGCTACAGACTCCAGAGGTATGCCTATGCCGCAGGTGCAGCATTTTCCACTTTGCCGTGCTCAGGGAAAATTCTGGGTGGTTGATGGGAATCACAGTATTCAACCTATTGGGTGGGGAATAATTACAATGAGCTCAATCTCTGGATCTTCATTTGTTAAGGTACTGTTGCTTGTCCAAGTTTCAAGATCAAGTTGACATTTTGCTGTCGAACACGTGACATCTACGTGGCAGGGCCCTTCGCCCAAGTTGTCCATTTTCAACCTGCCTGATGTTGGTTGCTCAGATTGCCAGCAATGCATGAGTTCAGACATCATCACTGTCCCCCATGAGAGTGTCAGTTTGGAAAAAAGTACAGAGTCTTCTGCAGGGCTGAGATCTATGAGATCTATGAGATATATGAGTATGTTTGCTGGCTTACCAAGGCCATGACTGAGCAGATTTGCAGAGATTTGCTCAGCCAGTTCGGCAAGCTCAGGCACACTTCAGCTTCAACAAATGGATGTGTTTGTATATGGGGTATACCGGTATACCCTAAAGTGGCAATTTTAGGATGAAACATGATTCACCTGTGGATTTGGGGTTACTTATGGTTACTCCATTTTCAGACAACCCCCAATAGATTCTGCATCCTCTCAGCCTGCTGCCAGGATGTTGAGTCTCATTCGAGACTTGGGCACCGGCAAGATCAAGGGCTACGGAATCTTCGAGTGCCTCGGGCTGCCTTGGGATGCCTTGGGCCTTGGGTTGGAAGTGGATCAGTAATGATAATTCGGATATTGTTTCGGATATTTTCTTAGTTTCAGGAGTGAGGATGGTCATGTCACTGAGTCAGAATCATAGCAACTTGATAATGATAATTCAGTAATGATATTTTCTTAGTTTCAGGCTTGATGATGGTCATTGAGTCATTGAATCCGAGTCCTAGCAACTTGCAAACTGCAGAAAGATATGTGCGAGCAAACCAATCCTGACAAGGAAGCAATTGCCATCTCACTTTTGGTAGGAGGCGGCTTCGACCAACAGTCAGCAACTCCAGTTCCATAAAGATAATAACATGGTGCTAGGAGACAAAGGTTAAGAACCCACATCCCTTTTATCTCAGACATGTATTCGTGTTGTTGCATCCAACTTTGGATGATTCATAATTTTTGTACTGCATTATTAAAAAGAAAGCACAACCAACGAGTTTATCAGCCAGCCAACATCCCAAAAAAGACCAGACACCTGAACATAGCTGCATGAACCAATGATGGAATTGGCCAAGTTTTGACAAGAAACTCAGTATTCGGATAGGTCCAATTAACATCAATAGATTGAACGCAACTCAACCATACACACTGTAACCATTTTGGGATAGGTCGGATAGGTCATCAATGAACGAAGGTACGACAATCCCAACGACGTGGACTTGGCCATCGTGGCGCTGAACGGTTTTGTGTGCGGTCAGAACGTCATCCGAGTGCAGAAATTAGGCGCGGCGGTCGATGACTGCGGGCACAGGGCAAGGATGTATAGCATGTTTTGATGTGCTTGGGAGGCGCAAAAAGGATCGAAAAGGTGAAACCATGAGGTGTTGGAAAGGTTTGGTACCAACAGATTGAGTATATGAAAATTAGTTGATGGATGTTGATGGGAGCAAAGTGGTTCAGAATCTCAACAAAAATGGTGGTGAAAGTGACACGGCAGTGGAACGTCCAGCGTTGTTTGGCTCAAGTTTGGCCCGAAGTGAACCAGCTGCCCATCCCCAGCCATGCAGAGAAATCTTGACGCCGAGGAGATGGAATTCGAACGGACAGATGCAGGTGCTTCGCAGACTTATGAACAGAAGGCTGGATTGATCAAACGGGGATCCTATGTAATGCTCAAGGGCCATCCTTGTAAGATCTTGGAGGTCGCCACCTTCAGCTCTGGGAAACATGGCCATGCCAAGGCCCATATGGTGGGACAGGACATCTTCACGGGGAAAAAATATGAAGAAACCTCACAGACCCACCACACCGTGGATGTGCCTGTGGTCACCAAGACAGAGTACCCTCTGATGAATCTGAACGCCGAAACCTTCGCAGTGAGCCTCTTGCAGGAGAATGGTGAGTTGAAGATCGATCTCAATCTGCCGGCCGCAGCTGGGAAAGCCACTGAAGACGATACCAAACTTCAGCAGGACATACTGCGGGCCTTTACCGACGATCTGGTGGTCAGTGTGGTGGTCATTGCAGCCTGTGGCATGGAAAAGATCATTAGTTTTAGTGCCACTGACTGAGAGGAGGTTGTTGCCACCATAGTCCAGTAGGTGGCAGTAGGCCTTGAATTTCGCACGCCCCAAATTCGTGAACCACCAGGGGCGGATGTACAGTGTACAGAGTGGACACGACCAGAAAGGATCGCAAAAACAGATGTCCTGTTCTAAAAACAACAATAAACCATCCATATGTTGATGGTTTATACCACTCATTTATGCTAAAATTGGGGATGGATGGTCTACAATGGATGCTCATGACCTCACCATGTCCCTACCAGGTCAGCAGTCCACCACCACAACATCCAAGCCTCAGCCGGTGGCAGCGACAGCAGGGAACACTCAGACTTTATGAGCCAAAGCTGTTTCAATTGCTGGTGATCAGTACATCACATTGATACTTAAAGAGGAACAACATTTTTTACAACCAGCAGGTCACAGAAAACCAGAAGAGTGACCATAGGGACTGCTTGCAGTATTGTTATGTTTCTTTGGAGTTGAGATAGTTGCGGAATCCATGGGAGAACGATTCGAGTGATGTCTTGAAGGCAACAGACCAATGGTGATATGAAAAGTATTTTGTCAAGACAAACTTGATCAGAGCTGCCTTGCAGGATGAACATGACAGACTTCCCTCAACATTTTTTGTGCTTAAGATCAGACTGCAGAACCTCTAAACGTGTTTGAATAAGTGTTTGAAAGTCTACCCTTTGGTAATAAAACATAGCAATGAAACATCCCCATTTACAGTATGTATTATAGATGATAGTCCTATTTAAATGTCCATTTCGTTCGGGGATTTCCTATCTAGCCATGTTTGAGGGATTTCTGCTCCAAGCCGAGGCTATGGCCAACTCGATGACGCAGAAGATCGTCAAGAACCCTGTGTTGGCCATGCAAGTCAAGCAGGGCAGAGAGGTCGCAACAACCTCCGGGTCTTGTTAGTGGGTGGGGGAGCAGTGAAGAGGTGAAAGATGGGATATTTGAGTATATTTGAGTCTGATGATTCAGAACCTGAAATCTTGATGTCAAGCCAATGTATAAAGATTTTTGCTGTTGCAGATGTTACTTTGTGCGTCAATTTCAACTGGCTCATTCACAGCTGTTGTCAAGCCAAAGTGTACCCGTCATCATCGTCATCCTGTGTCAAGCATCAGGTGGGCTCTCGGCCAAGTACAGTGGTACAGCTCATGAATGCGGTCTACCAAGAGGACATGCCATGTGCATGGCATGGCCCAGCCAGTGGAACCTGTGCAGCTTCCAGCTTTTTTCGGAGACACATGCGGGTCATGTGGCGTAAATTGATGGTAATCAAACCAAAGTGGGACAATCCAGTATTATAGCTCAAAATAACAGACATAGCGGTATGTCCCAAGATGGGAGACACCCCAACTGACTACAGTAAAGTGCTTCATCTATTCCACCATGGTCAGACTTTGGTGCACCAAAATTGTCGTTCGGCCCCCTTCCAGGACGTCATGGATGACCAGGACTATGATGACATCACCGCCGAAGTTCACGCGGAGGCTTTCGCCTTACCGCGCTGTTCTATGAGTACTTTCGTTGGGTTGATATGCCGAGTGCTTCCTCGCGCTTGTTGTGGTGGATGATGAATTTGAGACTATTGAAAATGGAGTATGCCCAAAACGTTGCGGATGTTTGCTGGCAACTTCTCTTTGGCAGAACTCTCCTGGAAGTTTCTTGTATTTTATTGTATACTTCAAATGAGCGTTTTGATTTTAACAGGTCACAATTTTGCAGGTGGAAGTGGAACCCAGGAGTTGCACAGTTGGAATCCTGACATGTTTTGCCCCTGAGGCCTCGAAGCATGGCAATGTCATGCGAGTCGTCATTCCCAAGCCTGCGAAGGAGAGGGGTGAGGGAGCCCTTAACTTGATGTCGTAAATTTGCCAACCACTAGAGTCACTAGAGACTTGAAGCGGAACAGCTCTCCATGGATAACCCTTGTGTCCCAATTGGAGCTTTTGATTTGACTCCATCTCTGTGGTTTGTTTCAGCTCACACAAGAGCGCGCGCGTGTGGTTGCTTTGCGATGTATGCCATGGCCATGCCAGCCATGCGCTCAAAACGCAGAGGCGCTGGCCTCATCACGTTTTTTCTTGTCCTGGCAGTGCTTGATTTGGGCCGACTGGCCTTGAGAACATGGGTGGCGTTTCAAGCTTTCGCCCCCAGACGTGGTGGGAAGGTAGCAAGGCAACAAGTTGCCAAAGAGGTGGTTCCGGTAATTCCACTGGCCCTGACCCCAAAAGAGGCTGACAGGATCCATGCAGCTGTGCGAACGAAAGCTTTGGAAGCCATAGCCCTTGGCAATTTACCACCGGGCAAGGAGCTGGAGCTGATTTCAGCCTTGGATTTGGGCACCATCCCCTGGAACCAATTTCCAGTGCAGCTCAAGGAGCAGCTGGGGTTGCCCTTGGAGGACCGTGGAATCGACTCGCTGTCGTTGAATCTGTCGGTGGCTGTTCAGGCCAAAGATTATGCCAACGGAAGCACCGTGCCGTTGAGCAGCCTTGCCACTTTTCACTTGTTGGTCGAAGGGAAATGTTCGAAATTGAAGGGTTTGGTTCAACAGATGATTGTAGCAACCAGTGATGGCACCCACTTACCAAAGCTGTGGCGGCTAAGTGGGGCTGTTCAAAAAACATATTCAGCGGAAAAGATTGAGGCTTGGCGAAGGATAGCTCAAGAAGCCGCCTTGGCACAAGAAAGGACATCCAGGTCATCCAGGGCTCCACTCAGAAAGCTTTTGAAGCGTTGGCCGCATCAAAAAGAATGCTTGAAGTACTGCCGCAAGTTTCTTCAGAACCGATCAAAGATTGCGAAAAAGGACTTCTTTGTGCAGATGGCGACAGGGACAGGGAAGAGCTTGGTCATGGCAGATTTGTTGGCTGAGCTTTCACCATCCCAGAAAGCTTGCATCATTGTCCCAAAGTTGGACTTGATGGAACAGATGGCCCAACTGTTGGAGGAACTGCATCCGTCATTCCAGATTTGTCGTGTTGGAACAGGGTTGAAGGCAAATCTGACTGCTGATGTTTTCGTTTGTGTGCGCAATTCAGCTTGGCAGCTTGCAAATCTGACCTTCCATGTGATTCTGCTAGATGAAGGTCATCACTATGAACCACTGCCGATGATGGCAGAAGGCAATGCCATGGAGCGCATGGAAGATCTCAGTTCCGGCGTCATGACCCATACACAGCAGGTCCTGGCACTCAAGGCCAAGAAACGAGTCTTTTCACAGCAACTTTGAGGAGAAACTCAGCCGATTTTGATTTTGGCTTGAGGCCGGCCATCAAAGCTGGAGTCATCCAAGACTATTCTGTTCTGGTGCCAGTTTTATCTGAAGGTGACCCACGGCCCGAATTGGTGGAACTGATCAGAAATCTGCCATTGTCCCGAAAGATCTTGGCATTTTGCAATACCGTTCATGAGGCACAGTCTTTCACAAAGATGCTGACAGAGGCAGGGATAGCCGCAGACCATTACAACGGCAGAACTGCATCCAAGCTTCGCAGTGACATCCTTCAGAGTTTTCAGCAGCCTGAAAGTGATGGTGGCATCAGAGTATTGGTCACAGTAGATGTTCTCAGCGAAGGAGTGGACCTACCAGTTGCTGACACCTGCTTGTTTGTCGCACCTCGCTGGGGTTTGCGCTTAAGGCAATGTGTGGGAAGAGTCCTCCGCAAGCATCACACGAAGGTGGATGCTCTTGTCATCGCTCCACCCATCGTGAGAATAGCAAACGGCTCCTTGACAGAGGAAGAGGAGCTGACGGGATTGTTGAGTGAACTTGCCATTGCAGACCTTTGCTTTCAGCAAACCTTGCAGGGAGAAGATACTGATCAGAGCAGAGTATCAATCTCTACGTCCGGTCTGCTGGCAGATGTCCAGGAAGATTTTCTTGGAGAGAAGGCTGCGCAGTTTCTTCGGATTCATGTTTTGCCATACGTTCTGGACACTTGCTGCGAGAGCTCCTATTGGGAGAAGGCTTATGAAGAACTTGCTGCGTACCAGGTTGAACATGGCGACGTGCTAGTTTCTACAAAGTATTGCACAATATCGGGCTTAAAGTTAGGACAATGGGTTTCCGCGCAACGTCAAGCAAAACGCTCCAATATTCTTAGCCTCGAGCGCTTGGAGCGACTAGCCGATCTCGGCTTTGTGTGGTCTGCCAGAGCGTTCACATGGAAGACGAACCTAGGTAGGCTTGCAGCATACAAAGCAAAGCACAGGAACACATTAGTCCCAAGAGATTTCAAATGCGCTGACGGCTTCAGGCTTGGAATATGGGTCAATGACCAGAGGAGAGCAAGAGCCAAGGGCAAACTTGACAAGGATCAAATTGTAAAGTTGGACGAGCTTGGATTTGTTTGGGACGCCTATCAGTTTGCTTGGGGTGTTGCTGTGGGGAGACTGCAAGAATACAAAGCAAAGCATGGGAACACACTAGTCCAACAAAATTACAAGTGCGCTGATGGCTACAGGCTTGGGATGTGGGTCAGCAAGCAGAGGACAGCAAGAGCCAAGGGCAAACTTGACAAAGATCAAATTATGAAGTTGGACAAGATTGGATTTGTGTGGGACGTCCACAAGTTTGCATGGAATTCTAGTGTGGACAAATTGAAGGCACACAAAGCAAAGCACAGGAACACATTGGTCCCAAGGGATTACACATGCGCTGACGGCTACAGGCTTGGAATATGGGTCAATGAACAGAGGAGAGCAAGAGCCAAGGGCAAACTTGACAAGGATCAAATTGTGAAGTTGGACGAGCTTGGATTTGTTTGGGACGCCTATCAGTTTGCTTGGGGTGTTGCTGTGGGGAGACTGCAAGAATACAAAGCAAAGCATGGGAACACACTAGTCCAACAAAATTACAAGTGCGCTGATGGCTACAGGCTTGGGATATGGGTCAGCAAGCAGAGGACAGCAAGAGCCAAGGGCAAACTTGACAAAGATCAAATTATGAAGTTGGACAAGATTGGATTTGTTTGGGAGGCCAATCTGTTCACTTGGAATGCTGCTATGGGAAGACTACAAACATACAAAGCAAAGTATGGAACCACATCAGTCCCAAGAGATTTCAAATGCGCTGATGGCTTCTGGCTTGGAGTGTGGATCAGCAGGCAGAGAACAGCAAAAGCCAAGGGCACACTTGACAACGAGAAAATCCGAAAGTTAGAGGAGCTTGGATTTGTTTGGGATGCCCATGAGTTTGCGCTGAATGCTGCTATGGGAAAATTGAAGACACACGAAGCAAAGCATGGGAACACATTTAGTCCTGCAGGATTACAAGTGCACTGATGGTTTCAGGCTTGTAATGTGGGTCAAGAGGCAGGAGACAGCAGACAGAAAGAGGCAGGGGCACACTTGACAAGGAGCAAAGTCTGAAGTTAGACGAGCATGAGTTAAGCCAGAAACTTGCATGAAAAATAAGCGGCTTTGCGATTCGAGGGAATGGACATTTTTGGCTTTTAGCCCGGGTCAGTATGTGTGCTATGAGCTATATGTCAACAACATTTCAGCATGATATCCGATAATTTCCTGATCCTATATCCCTCTATATTTGTCTATATCCCATTGAACACACATGAACACACTTTAACGGTTTAACGCTTTAAAACAAACGCATTTCGTGTCAAAGAATTTGTGCTTGTCTTTCATTTGGCATGTTTGTTTTCTCATTGTTCTTCTATTCGGAGGCAAAGAGGTGCCGGCTTTTAGACTTGTCCCTCTCAACCTTTTTGTGCAGGACGGTTCCTATGTGGATGGCGTTGGCAAGATCTTTGTGGCCTTCTCGGATCGGGTTCAAACCGTTGTGGCTCATTCCGTTTCACTTCGGCGGTTCATACACGCTCAACAGATTAGTCAGTAGTCACATGTGTTCCGGAATTTTGGGTTGTATCAGGACCAGTCTCACCAGAGAAGGCAGCAGACAGTTTCATTTTTCTTTACACATGAAGTTTACCAATATGTACTATGCATGATCCAGGAGCTACACATTTTCTCGTTTCCAAGAAGGGTTTGCTAGCAACCTGCAAAGACGTTGAAGGATGTTGAAGGTATCCCTGGTCAGAAAGGTATGCAAACAGAAGATGAGTGGTTTTCCACCCTCAAGGTTGTACCTGGAGGTTATCACAAGTGTAAGCAAATTCATCAGAGTGACACTTGACTTCACTGTGGGTGAGAGAGGACCTGACAGCTGCGCGGAAGTTCCAGATGGATGCCAATGGTCGAAAGTTTGAAAACCGAGTGGCCGCTTGGCAAAATTTGTGTTTTTTTAACTTGGGTCTGGTAGTCTGGTAGTTCGTTCCTTCACAAGGTCAGGTTCTAGCAGATTCGAGCACCAGCCTGGTTTGCCCAGATCCATCCTGCAGCACAAGGTTTGTGCGGCTTTCTATCCAGTGGAAAAGTTCAATGAGGGCAAGTTCAAGCTTTGGTCCGCATGAGGCCTGTCTGGAACAGGGGGCAAAGGGGACAAATGGTCATTGCAGCCGTGGTGCAATAAAGATGCCGCACTTTCACCATGCTTGTGGTTAATCCTTTAGCACGTTTTTCCTTTGCACAGTATATTGTATGATTTGGGCCCTGCATCACCGCAAGAGATTCAAACGATGTCGAGCCAGTCAGGCCTCTGGCCATCGGTGAGGTCGCCTCTGGTATCATAGATCCTCGTGCAGTTGGCCTCCCAGGCTGACCCAAGAAAGGCCAAAAAGGTCTTCTAGTCGCTTTCCACCCATGGCTTGGACCATTGCAACCACCAACCCACCAACCCACTCACACCAACTCAACAGCAGGACACAGGTCCGTTGGGGATGGGAAGAGTGACGCAGTGTTGACTAGCTTCGTCTCACTTATCCAACGGAAAATGACCGCAAAGAGAGCAATGAACAAAAGATTCGAGATGCTAGGCGGTGCTTTCAGTCACCTGAACCATATTTTACACACATATTTTTACTTGTTGCATCTTGTTACCTTGAACAACCCTACTCAATTCTGGAGATCCTGCCCTGAGATCTGCACAGTCTAGCAGTACACAGTAGTTTTGGCGACGCCGAGACCTAGTAGCTGTTAGGGTGAGCAGACACGCGACGCGAAAGGAGGAAAAAGTTGGTGTTTTGCCGGGGTATCTCAGCTCACACCGGTATCTCAGCTCGCTAGACTCAGAAGCGCAACATGAAACCTTGACCCAAGCTGCTACTTAATTCTGCAGATGGCATTGTTTTTCCTGAAGTAATCAATGGTGTGAATGTCCCTCCTAAACTTGCAGGCTTGGTTGAGTGCAATGGCCAGAAGGTTTGGCCTTCGCCTGCATTGTTCCATCCATCACTGGATCTCTTGGCTTTGATCCAGTCAACACATTCTCAGACATAGAGAACAAGACATGAAAAGTGAATGTTGGAATGCAGCCCTCACGCAGATATGGGTTGAGTGAAAATAGCATCATGCAGATGCAACACTGAGCAAGGATGGAACCAAGAAGCTCTGAGATCACTAGATTCACGGTCTCCCAAAAACAAAATGATGCAACTCAACTGAGTCCTTGGACTTAGAAGAGCACTCTTGTTTACACTTCTTCCACTCTAAGCAAGTTCTTCGTTTGCTGCTCTTCAATCAAAAGTGGTACCAACTCAGCTGTCTGAAAAAGTTTGAAAGTTCCGTTTGTTCTGGCCTGATTGGTGCTGCTGGCCATGGCTCGGCGCTGCCCCATTTTGCACTGGTGCCTCCTGTTGCTTGGAAGCAGCTGGGAAAGGCCCGAGGGGACTGGAGCCAAAGTGATGACCCAGCGACTGCTTCATATGCCATGCTGGGAACACTCTCTACCACAAACACTTGTGGAAACACCAGTTGTTTTGTATTAGTTTGTATTAGTATGTAAATTAGTATTAGTATGGATCAAAATTTGAGGCCAAGGTGCCCAGGGGCCCAGGAGCCCGCAGATGTTTGTCATTTTTGACATTAACTATCCAGATTTCAGGGTACTGTACCCAACTTTGACCCATGTCCATGCCGGAGACTAAGCAGCTGGCCCAGGTGGCTGACCGTTGCAGCCGCTCAAGATGCCGCAGCTGCAGGGTCCAAGTTGGCCTTCCTGGAAGAGGGCTATTGCACCTGGGCTTCGACTTTCCCTGTTAGTGGATCCTCCTAACATGCCCTGGTGGTAGGAAGCTGGAATTGAGACCTAACTATTGCGAAAGCACATCGCAGTTGTACCTTGATACCCTGAACATCCCTATGTTTTAGCAGCGGCAACATGGCCAAAATATGTGCTGTGTTCTTTCCGTGGCGCTGGGTACAGATGCATTCGCTGTAGGTACTTCCTCCCCCTCGGAACCCTTCGATGGTGCCATAGACATCGCCTCCATGGACTGTGCGAAGATCATGGAGTTCGTCTTCATCTCGAGGTGCCACAGACGTTGGGAATCCCAAAGGAGAATGCCGTCCCGGTGCCAAGACCGTCAAAGTCACTTGAGTTTAGAACCTGGTCTTTTCAGAAAGGCACTTGTAGAATCATGATTTTTATAGAATTCCTTGTAAACTTGGATTTTCAAACACACCTTCCATGGTTTTGTTCCCTCAAATATCAGCCACCACACCAGCATGAAACCACGACTCCCTGCAGGTGGAAGTTGTGGCAACAGCTGGACGGCGAGCTGGCCGAAGCGAACAAGACTTCCAGTGCCGCTGGCGGTGCCCTGCAGACGCTGCGGAGGAGTTCTAGGGCTTCATCCCTGGTCTCTGCCCATGTGCATCTTGGACTTTGGATGGTTTCAACATGTTGCAATAGATTGAGCATCATAACAGATATTGATTGGAAGCGATTGAAAAGGGATTTGGATGGATCTGGGACTGGGAAGGGGCTGGGGATTTGGAGCAGATATGGCGAAGCGTATATGGCAGGCGTTGGCTGTGGTTTTGGTGCATGCAAGCTTATCTTCAGTTCATTCTTGCTTTTGAACAGATGAACTGACTTGCAGCAAAATAATTTCAACTGACTTGCAGGTGCTTCACCAGTTCAAATGCCCAGATCTGTTTACCACCAAAAAGCTCAAACATCATTTTAGCACTATTTCAACATTTTAAGGAGGATTTCCGCCTTTCTACTCGTATCTTTGTGGGGAGTTGCTATCCTCCACTGAGGCACATCATCACGGCCGTTGCCTCGCAACGCGCGGAGTGCTTCTCCGAGCACGTGCGGCTGCTGCTGACGGTGAGCCTGCGACGGATGAAGGGTTTGAGCACCGAGCAGGTGAAGCAGTTGTGGTTTGCTAGCCAGGACCTGTATGGACCTGCTGGAAGGTCACTTATCCTGACAGGAACTACAGGTATTTCATGGGGATTGAAACGTCATTTATAGGGGGTTTAACATGGTTGAATAGCAAACATGTAGTGACTGATGGTTGGTTGATGATTGCTGGGGGCCATACTATCCAAGTTTTGGTGGGGGTTTGGGAATGACAGAGTGTTTGGAACACCGTTCAATTGCGGCAACGCCAGAAACCTCCAGTTGGGGGGTGGCAAAACTCCCACCTGATTTCTGGTAAGATTCTGGACCGGTGCAGCTGTCCACTGCCGATGCTAGGACGGTTTTGCCAACGAAGCAGAGCATTCTTCGCGCCTCAAAGCTTGGCTCTCCGAGGCGGAGTCATGTGGAAGGGGGGGGGGCACTGCACATCAGCTGGATGCTGGTACTTTGGATATGTTTGGATATGATCTTTGGATACTAACAGTCTGTGTATATCTATATATAGTTATATTATGTTATATTATATCATGTTATATCATGTTATAACATGTTATAATATGCTATAATATGTTATATCATTATATCAATATGGTCTTGGGTGCCCCATCCCCATCCTTTCCACCCCCTACCTCTTCAGTCGTCTCTTTAACCACTTGGTGCCTCTCAAGGCTGTGGGTCTCTTGGATGCAGACCTTCGAACCTTGAAGACGGTGCTGCAAACCTGGACCCCGGTACTCGGTGCTGGACATGGGACGCATGGAGATGGGTGAGCGATCATTGAACTTCCTGTTTTGATATACCCATAGAATCCCGAAGACAAGAAGTTTGGGAAGCTCCAAACCCTTGGTTTTCCCTTTTTAGTGAAATAACATGAAATAATCACTTTGACGGAAGATTTTGGGGATCCCGCCTCCATATGCCTCCATTTCTTTTTCTTTCCCAACCAGGACCCCGCCCAGTTTAGCAGAGAGTCGCTTCTATTCCCATGAGGCGGATGGGCGATGCTTGGCGCCAAGAAGTGCTTTACTGGGTTATTTGGGTTGATTTTCAGCTCCTGGGATTTGGGGGATTAGAAGCCCAGCGAATAAACATTGGAAGCCACTGTGGACTCAGGATACAGCACCATGGAAGCCTTGAGACGGGACACCTTTGAGGACGACATGACGAGTTGGTGGGGAGCTGGGGAGTTAATTTTCAAACCGTGTCCATTTCAAGTCGTGGTCGGGAGAGTCCAAGACCAAGAGACTAGTGAAGCTTTATACATGCTTTGTTGCTGTTTTCTTCTTTTCACGGCATCGATGGTGCAGTGAATATTAATAACGGAGCTTATGTTTGAAACTCAGACGAACCAACAACTTCTCAATGCGGTCTTCTCCAGCAGCCGTTCTTTTTAGGAGTACCAACTCGACAAGGGCCTACTGCAAGGCATGCTGCGGATGCTTCCATTGGACTCAAAGATCGCAGACTTTGGTGCTGGATCGGGGCAGTATGCCAAGTGGCTCAATGACACAGGACTTCTCTGGACAACTGGCTAGGCTAGGTTGTTTGAAAAACAGGAGAGGCCAGCCAGAGGCGTCAGTTTTTAGACCTTGGAATGTGGATGTTGCGCGGAATTAATTGTATTTGTTTGAATAGAGGATAGATGTGCAAAATATCGTGAAATCACACAGTCCAAAGTTCCAAAGCCTGTTGAATCTTCAACATTGATGAATTCCACAGCTCCCAGCTGTATCCCGGAGGACTAGTGACAGCTTTGGCCTTCGATGGCTCACCAGACATCCACCTAGTGACAAAGGGCGCTGTGGCACTGGCGGATTTGGGACAGCCGTTGAACCTTGGGAGGAGGCCTGGAGTATCAGCTGCAAAATCAAGCATCAGTAGTGTGTTTAGAAGAACCGGCGTCCGGATGTTTCCGGAACAATTTGACACAATTTGACTGCCTGAACTCAAGCATGGTCCAGGAAAGAATCATGAATGAGTATCAGTATCATGAACATTTGGGTCTGTCCAAAGTGCCGTATACGGTATACCCCAATTCTCCCCAAGTTATGGCCATTAAATCGCAGGGTATCATTGTTGATCAACCAATCTGCCATGGGATTTTGGGGTACCCCCATTGCTCCAGCCACGCACTGGTCAGGTTCGACTGGTCCTTGTGCCTGGAGGTGGCAGAGCATTTGCCAGCGACGCTCACGCAGACCTTCCTGGAGAATTTGGAGAAGCGGCTTGGAGAATTCATGGATGATCTGCATAAGCGTTGATTGACTTTTTTGTTTCCATATGTGTCCAATTCGTTTTTTCGGATTGATCGCTTTTTGAAATTTAGAGTTGAGGGCCTATCACCTCAACGATTGATTTCATCCTCAGCCACCAAGACATATCAAGTCACACCGGAATCCATCAGAAAAAATCGTGTGCCAAACAACCCACCACATTTTGGTTGTTTTCAATGCTCCATCATCCATTTTTTAGTGGTTGATACTGTTGACGTATGCCCACATCGAGTCATTGATCCACAGCAAGGCATACTGAGCACGGCTTGATCATCACCTGGGCTCGTCCTGGCTTGCAAGGTCTCGGTACGGCCAATCCGTGCCTTGGTCATTTGGGGTGAAAATCTGTGGCCCAAAGAGGGCATGGTTGGGTCCAACATGAGTTGTTGAAGAGTCTCATCTTTTGACCCATGCCCCACTATGTTTGGATGAAAAGACATTTCTGACACTGAGACAAAATCAAGATGTATGGATCCCGAATATTTTGGGATGATTTTGGGATGTCTGGACAATTTGGTACTCCAACCCCATCAATGATCATCGTCTTCCCTATTAATCCCTTCCCACTCATGTTAAATACCCCTCCTCGGAAGGCCAACTTTCTGATTGGATCTAAACATGTCTAAATATTTGGGGGCACCACAGGGCGGGCATCGAATATGGCCATGGGTCAAGATTAGATCCGCCAACAATTTGACGGTCAATACTACAGTAGCAAATCGATGAAAATCTGTTTTCCCCTGGGTCTTGAATTGGGCCCACATCCATAGAATTCCGTTGAACTCTCATCCTTTTTGTTCGTAAATCATCGGATCTGATGCTTAAACCACCATTTTGCTCCACCGACACCTTTTTCTGGTCCTGGAACGGGCACCATGGAACACCGAGGTTGACCCAGGATCAAGCCCTGGAGCTGATACGGCAACATACCGGGCTGACGCATTTGGATCAGGCGGCTGATCGTTGGGGAAAAAATGGGGTACCACCTTGAGAAATGGGAATATTTCACCAGTACTATGAATGGGGTTGCCTGAAAATGGGGTATACCCATGTATACCCCAGGTCCCAGGTTATGGTCAATTTAATAGGGTAAAGAATCAAACAGTGATGATTAACCATGAGAGGATCACCTATTTATTTTCAGCACAACTCTCATTTTCAATACTGACCCACACCTTCCTTTTTGGTACAACTTCAACACAGAGCATGGGATACAGTGATATAGTATGAACCCTATGATTTGTTGCCATTTTAGCATTTCCTTCATTGGTATCTTCATCTCAGCTTTGATATTCGCTAATGATTCTAATAGACATGACCCAGGAGCTCACGGCTTCGCTGCGGGCCTCCGCATCCATCCCACACATTGCGGATACGCGGCCCGGCGGAAGTGATGATAGCGATGAGCAAACAAGGGTACCATGTGCCAACTGTAGATGTGTGAAAAAACTGAGAATCTTGATGAATCCTATAGTTGATCAATGTTGGTTATAAGTTTGATATATTATTCCAAACTGTATGCATGTTGGATATAAACCTATACACTATTTATCATGGTCGAGGAATGACATCCTTGGTAAGTGTGCAGGGGGATTATCAATGAACCAGCCACACAGCTGTAATGCATGACATCGAAGCAGCATCGCTACTTCACAGATCTTCACAGATCATTTGAGGCTGTTGGTCATGGTCAGCGGCTCAGTGGGTGGAGTGTTTCCGGGGTCTCCATCCTGGAGAAATTGAGCTGATGTCTATGAATTGATGGAGGAAGGGGCGCCTATGAATCTATCCAATGCTTGGTACGTTTTTCTCTATGATTTTGACCACCAAACTATGGGCCTTTGGCCTGCGCAGCTCAACGTGACAGGTGCGACCAAGTGCGGCAACGGCACCATTGCCGCAGCCTTGGAGTGATTACCATTGGCATTTTCATTAGCATTGACCAGTACCATACCCATTGCCACTAATGTGCTAAACCCGATAATAGATGATCCCCAAATCAACTTCGGTGGTATCAACGATCCCCAAATGGTCGGTTGATCACACCACTTGCCAAGGCCCACGTCCGATGCATCCCCTGCTTGCAATGCTGAGCATGGCCGGGGATCTGAGTGGCACAGCAACAGAGGATTTAATATGACTTACCCTCTGGTAAACTAACATAGCTATTGAACATGGCTATTTATAGTGGATTTTCCCATTAAATATGGTGATTTTCCATAGTTATGTTAGTTTACCAGAGGGTAACCCATATGTGGTGGTTTCCTAAAATGGGGGTACCCCCAAATCATCCAAGTCATTGTGTAAGAGCATGACTTCGTATTGAAACCAGTGGTTAAAATGGGATCAGCCATTTAAGGAAACCTCCATCTAACAAATATATGGGAGATGATACGATGCTTATAATAGAACCACTGAACTAGTTACACTAGTTGTTTGATGGTTTCAAGTATACATTTAAAGGAAAAACCTCACAAAAATGGGGTGATGATCCCCGATTGTCAAGCTGTTTCAGTATGAGTTGAAAGCAACCAGTGGTTCATGCACACATCATGCTGATCACCTGGAAAGTCGCAGGTTGGATTTATGCCGGCAACGACGTGCAGATGTTCAACGCGGTCAAGTCTGCATCCGCCTGCTGCGAGCTTTGCAACAGCAGCCCGGATGGATTCGGCGGTGATGTCACCAGTTGAGGTGATGAGCCTTCCAGACTTACCACCATGGGCATAGGTGTCCAAGCTATGAAGATGTGTTTTGAAAAGTGGAGACCTGGATACCCCCTGTACTCACATGGGAGTATTGGAATCGCCTTTCCGAATTCCGAATTCCACTCCATGGAAGTGCCCAGGCAACGAAAACTGCCGTTTCTGGACCTGGTCCCGGGAAGAAAGCCACAAGGAGTGGTCCTGCGAAAGTTTGATTCTCTTTACCCGCGTGAGATGAAGTCCCCAGAGGATGAACACCTATGGATGCCATTCCAATGGTCATTTTTTGATGGTAAACTACATCAACCATCATCATCTATCATCCCATTTTTGGGTGACGCCCAAATTGTTTCAACTGTCATTTGGGACCCGACAAGAAACACCAAAGCCGTGTCCCAGGAGCTTTGTTGGATCAAGGCCCAGCAGCTTCGAAGACTTTTCTAATGTGGGTTTGTTCGAAGATGGGGGATGCCCCGGAATGGCCATTTCAATGGCAACACGTTGGGTCGTGAGATTTTGGGATACCTCTGGATACCTTATTTTCAGCGAAACTCATGATCTTGGGTGTGTTTGCAGATGGAAAGAAATTTGAACCACCCATCAACTGCTACTGACCCCCCATCTGCATCCATCTGCCAGGCGACTCGAGAATACCGTATCAGCCATGCTGGATTCATTTCTGGCACACGTGACAGCAGCTGATCGCGCTGGTCAAGCTGGTTGTCAAGCGAGGAAAATTTGACGACCAGGGCTTGGAGTGGTGAAGCTAGGATGACGTTGATGATGGGGTTGAGTATCTCTGGTCCAAAGTTTTAGCAATTGTAAATTGTATTTGACAATATGTGACATATTTGACGAACCAACATGATAGTACCTGGATGTACTTGATTGTACTTGGATTGGGTTTATGTATTAGTAGTTGATGCGTATTTTATGCAACAATAGTGAAATTTGGCTTAGTTCATGACGCTGAGGAGAAGAGTACTTGCTGACATATTTGACTACCGAACCGAACCCCTCTCAAACAACAAATGACTAGCCGTGCCAAGGTACTCGTCATTTGGATGACTCCTCTATTGCAATGAGCTACCTGATGCCTGTTTGGCCCAGCTGGCGAACAGCGCCAAGCAGCTTAGGCATAGGTCAAATACTTGAGACATCTTGAGACGTTTCAAGATGCACTGGCCAGTTTGTTTGTTGAGACTTACACATCCGACAATCTTCTCTCATTCAAACAGTGCAGTGCAACCCCATATTTCAAGAACACTTAAGTCACAACTACTCGTCCTGCTAGACTCTAGCCACCCCCCTTCTTGATGCAACATTTGGCATTTGTTTGGCCGTCTTCAAGCACACAAACCATCAACAACACAAAAACAGAAGCTTTGGGGTCTTGAACCACAGCATACCATGACCATTTTGAGCCCACAACCAACAGCCATCAGTTCACTTACACCTGGGATATGCCGTGACGAAGTTTCGGCCATGGGCTGTGCTGGGGCCAAAGCGAATGCCATCAGCACAGCGGTGGCCCAGAAGGTCCGCGCGCACCGGGAGCGTTCGCGGCAGAAGTTCGCGAGAGGGCCCAAGAGTGACTTGGGCTCAACTGCAGATGATGAAGTCGGTGCTAACCGGGGCGAAAGAAAGATGCAACTACAAGTCATTTGTATCCTAGAATGATTACCTCATCAACTTGGATCAGATCGTCGTTTGCTAAATTTTGTTTACCCTCCGCCAGTTTTACTATGTTCCGTTTGTACTTTTAAGCAACCGCGATAACAGGAGAACCTTTATGAACGTTGCAACTTTCTTGGATGGCAACCGAGGCGATACCGGGCGGCAAAGCATTGCATCCTTGGTCCATGCGTTGGCGCCAGTGTTGGAGGAACAAGAAAGCAGACGAGGAGACATGGTGCCCATGGTGTCCCAGACCACACTTCCTTTCCCATGGAATCTCAGATTGGGAGCCAGTTCATTGAGTGTCGTTGATTTACTTAGATTCCACAAACTTGGAACTATCCCTCACATGCCCTTCTCATCACCTTTTGCAAGGCACTCCTGTAGGGTTATGTCATGTGTTCTGACATGTCATGTCCCATGAATCCTGGAATTGGACAAAGGGAAATCTGCAGGAAACTGCCATATTTGATGGTAAAAACCATGGTTTCCTGATTCTTCCTGTAGATTTTCTCGCAAACAAATCCTAGCATGGTACAGCTGCAGGAGTCATTTGGTCGCAGTCTGAGAACTGCTTCCAGAGCGGCCTCTCGGTGGATCCAGATTCCTTCAATGAGGGAGACTTGGAGGTGCTGAGGGAACGCCCCTGGCAGCAGATGTGGAGAATACATCTTCAGGACTTTCAGGGCTGGATGGCAAGGGGGAAATTTGAAGAGCAGATCCCTGGAGATTGAACCTGAACCCCCATGAGTGCATACGTATATATATATATATATATATATGAGCCACCGCAAAAACCAAAAACTCCGGCAATACTAAACATGTATTGGACGGACATTGCGTTTCTGGAAAGTGATGGAATTTGTAAAAACATGAGGTAAGCGATGGGACCTTTCCAAATTAGCGATACCCCCCTTTAAAGGTTATGTCATTTTGACCGTTGATTTCTGACGTNAGTGATCCTCAGAGAAGAGAATCCGCTTCATTAGCTGCCTGCACATCCTTGCCTTGCATGCTTTCATTGTCTCTCCTCTTGAATTTGCACCATTTCGATGGCCTCTCCACTGACTTTATTTACCCACTGCTGTTGTTTACTAAAGCTTCTGTGTGCCAAACTATTGTCGTTGCTTAAGAGTGTTTCCATTGACTCCCCANTGTTGTTTACTAAAGCTTCTGTGTGCCAAACTATTGTCGTTGCTTAAGAGTGTTTCCATTGACTCCCCATGTGACTACGCGCTGTTTTGATTGCTTCTGTGCTGACTTCAACTTCGTACTGCTGTTGTTTCGTGAAACTGCTTTCTGACGAAGTACTACTGTATCAACAGGTACCAAGTTTGGACAATCTTGAGGTGAATTTTAGCGATGCCCTAGCGATGCCTAAGCGATACCCACGCGATACCCCTTTTCTGTCCCAGACACCCCAATGCACATCAGTCTGTGACGCATTCATGTTCCTGGTGGCAAGCTAGATAGAGATAGCTAGATAGAGAGGCACCCAATGAAATAGCCAGCTAGATAGAAAGATAGAAAGATAGAAAGAAGAAAGACGGAAC
>BGPT01000684.1:39888-56289 GCA_003297045.1 Symbiodinium sp. clade C Y103
TTCCGGTCTGTAGAGGCCCAGTGAGCTGCAGAGCTTGCTATAGAGTGGCTGTGTAGAGGTGGCTGGCAAAAAAGCTGGCTGTCCATGCGTGGTTACAGCAAAGATGCCTGCCGACTAGAAGGAAGCACAGCCTCAGCTCTGGAGTCAAGTAGATCCTTGAACTTTCCCCCAAGCGATACCCCCCAAGTTTGCCATACACCATTTTTNCCATTTTTGCGCAAACGTGTGGTAAGCGATGGGACCTTTCCAAATTTGTGGATGTCCTTTGCGTGAACCTAGAGTTTTCGAGATTGCTCATATATATATGTATATGTTGTTATCGGCTTACAAGCGTTAACATATCTAAATCATATCTGGGTCCAAAAACCTCCCCGCGTGGGTCCGCGTTGGTGTCCGCGTCAGTGCGTAGAGGGTGGCGCAAATCAAAGTTTTGTAATGTTGATANTCATATCTGGGTCCAAAAACCTCCCCGCGTGGGTCCGCGTTGGTGTCCGCGTCAGTGCGTAGAGGGTGGCGCAAATCAAAGTTTTGTAATGTTGATAATCGCGTTGTGCAGATGCTAGTGCGTAAAGGGTGGTGCAAAATATTGTTGTGCAGTGCAGATGAACGCTTTCAAAAATTTAGCATGCAATGCAGCCCCACAAGGACCTGCACCAGCACGCAATGAAAATTGTTGTCACCTACCACTGCACTAACTCAGACCAAGACACCCACGCGGACCCACGCGGACCCACGCGGACCCACGCGAAACCACGCACACCACGCAGACCCACACGAACCCACGCGGACCCACGCAGAGCCACGCGGACCCACGCGGACCCACGCGGACCCACGCGGACCCACGCGGACCCACGCGGACCCACGCGGACCCACGCGGACCTACGCGGACGCAGAACCCGCACTGACGCGGACACTGACGCGGACCCACGCGGACCCACGCGGACCCACTCGGACCCACGCGGACGCAAAACCCGCACTGACGCGGACGCTGACGCGGACCCACGCGGACCCACGCGGACCCACGCGGACCCACGCGGACCCACGCGGACCCACGCGGACCCACGCGGACCCACGCGGACCCCGATCCCGCACTGACGCGGACACTGACGCGGAGCCACGCGGACCCACGCGGACCCACGCGGACCCCGCACTGACGCGGACACTGACGCGGAGCCACGCGGAGCCACGCGGACCCACGCCGAACTCTTCTTCAGAACGCTTGCACGGGGACGCGTCAAGGCTTTTTGCAGTGCGCGTGGGTGTTCTGCGTGGGTCCGCGTCAGTGTGCGCGTCAGTGTTCGCGTCAGTGTCCGTGGCAGTGTCCACGTCAGTGTCCGCGGCAGTGCGATAATTCGGCCTGTGTGGGTCGGCGTGGGTTTGCCTCAGGGTTTGCGGAGGGTCCGCGCAGGTCCGGGACCGGTTCCCCATGTCTGCGTAAGTCAGTGTCCGCGTCAGCGCAGTATATCTACATGGCGTCAGTGCGAGGTAGGAGCCGGGGATATACCATCATTGTCATTGTCATCATTGGATTCATTTAGGTCATTTTGGGTCTGTATGGGTTGCGGGGGACCTGCGCACCGCAATTATATATTCATATGTAGTTGTTGGAATCGGAAATGCGTCTGTCTGCGCATCAGTGGCTGTGTTAGAGGAGGAAAGTGTTCGAAGTATTGTATTTTTGAAGTTCTTGTGGCATGCTCGGCCGCTAAAGGCGAGAGAAAGTTTTTTTTTTCGGAGCCCGCTTCTTCTGGAAAACTGCTAGGAAAAAAACTGATTCGACAAACTACAAAACCGGAAGCGAACAAAATACTTTTTCGAACATATTGTAGCGGTTATTTGTTTGATCCCAGTGCAATGATGTAACACCGGTATTTTGCCACACCTTTTTTGGGAAGAAAGCAGGCCAAGGGTTTGACACAGACACTTGCCAGGCACTTTTGCCATGCGAAATCAATATATATGTATGTATGTATATATATATATATTCTGGGGAGATGGGGGCGTGACTCAAGTCTATCATATGAAAACGCATCATGGCTTGGGGATGGTTTGGGGATGGTCGGGGCTGCTTGGCAGTGTCAAATGGCACCTGCTGATGGAAGTCATGGCAGCGCAGCATCAGGAGTACGAGGACGGGGCCAACCAGCTGCAAGAGGACACCGAACTTCCAGCGATGGAAACGTTGCTGGAGACCATGCGGGACAGCAACGACGAAGCAGTCAAGGTGGCCCGGGTGAATCTGTGAGGTGCTTAGAGAGTTGACAGTTGGGACTTGGTATGGAGATTATGGAGATGGCTGAAGTTAAAGGCTTATAGCATGGACACTGATGAATTGCATAGTCAAGATCTGTGTTTCCACCTGCACATTCAATTCTCGTTGCACTCATACACATTTCCTGCAGCTCATGAATAGCACCTCCCCTGCAGAGCAAAGTGAATTGGCAGGCCTCCTTGCCTCAACTGAAACGCTTCAAAGCTCTGCAAAGACTGTTGAGCCTTCAAGAAGACTTGGCGTCTCTGGCCAGGACATATCACCCTTCCATGATTGGCTGTCCATTTCATGGCACGGAAACTAGCCGACAATGGGTCACAATTTCTTAGGCATTTTGCATTTTGCAGCATCAACAGTTTCAACTGTGACCATGATCAGAGTGTTAGAGATTTTTCAATAACTTTACATCATATGTATATTTACATATATATATATATTATTTTTAACTATATAAAGTATTATTCTTCATCCAAATCTCT
Source organism: Symbiodinium sp. clade C Y103 (assembly GCA_003297045.1). NCBI lineage: Eukaryota > Dinophyceae > Suessiales > Symbiodiniaceae > Cladocopium > Cladocopium sp. clade C. Next base: position 42,640 of record BGPT01000684.1, read on the forward strand.
CCAAGATGTGTCAACTTCTACCCCGTCCTGCAGGAAGGTGGCCCTGAGCTTGGCCTCAGAGGCCCAGTGGCCGCAGCTGGCCGTAGTGCTACAGAAGAGCGGTGCACCAGAGGCTGCGGCTTGAGGTGTTCCTTTGTTGGAAGACATAGAGTTATGCTTACCCTCTGGTAAACGTTTACATAACTATGGAAAATCACCATGTTCAATGGGAAAATCCACTATAAATGGTAACATAGTTTTTTTACCTGTTGAAGATGAAGCTGAAGGATTTCTACTTCCATGATTGAAATCATATAGAGTATAGATTTTTTTCTGAGTCCATCCTGGGATAGTGGACAGAAGTTGTTTGCTTCTCTCCTCCAACTTTGTTTTCAGCCAGGGTCACTTGAAATTTCTGCCAGCCCCATTTGCAGGTGCAGGTGTCCAATCTTTTGTCCATGGCATTGACGGGTTTTCATCTGCAGGCCGGCTCCTGATCTTGCAACTGCTGTAGTATATGTATCCTCTGCTAATCAAACATGGCAATGGGAAATTGCCCATAAATGGAGGTTTTAAAGGGAACATCATCTACACATTGTAGACTTTCGATTGCCATGTTTGACTACCAGAGGGTAGCCATTTTTTCTGCATGAAGTCATCGAGGCTCCTGTGCTTTTTCGTCAATGGTCTTGATTGCTGTTGTTTCAGATATTTGAATCTCATTTAGACACTGTCTTAGTTGAAGCTCCATGCAGGGTATTATTCAATCAGAGGTGGCAGTTACCTGCTGCTTTGGGTGGATCAGAATGATGGGCCACACTAAAACTTGGATCGAATCTTCCATTGCATAGCAAAAATACATAAAACCACGATCTGCTGGATCTTTGCCCATCGCTACCAGTACTTTAGATATGGTCTGACGGCTGGAGTGACATCTTTCGATGGTGAAATCTGCAGACCTTTGAACCTTGGAAGCCATGGCAGCCAGGGTGTTTTCTTCCGAATGGTCGTGGATGAAGATGACTGGAAGACCATTTGCGCCGAGGCACCTTGGCTGGTGTGTGTTTGAACAACAAAGGGAACATATGGAAAAATCATGTGGATGATATCACAATCATGTACGACTTCTAAAGCAACTCAAACTACTTCCTTCTGGTTTCTATTATTTGGATTTATTTGGTGCCGATTCAGGTGCGCATGGCCCGACAAAGCAAGGGCCCTCTGCTACTAGCACTGGAGGTGCAGACAGGGTATTCCTGATTCACTGATGGTTGTGGGGAGGTCTCTCCAGCGTTAGGCATGGATTGTTTCCCATTTGACAAAAGTGTTTTCCTTACAAGATTGCTGCAACCTATTGGAAGTGCATGACTGGCACAAGGGTGCAGAGTTGGTATGTTTACCTCTTTCTCTATGCAATTTCTTATTATCTATCTCTTTTGATATCATAAAATGGGAATTTCCATCTATTTTCCAATAGTTGGTATTTCCATACTCTTATATATCAATACATATATATATATATATACATATATATATATATATACATTATGAATATATATGATCTATTTGGATGGCACTTGGGGGAACCACCGATTTGGCTTCCAGGGGATGGGCGTGCGACTGTTGGCCGCACCTGTGCTGAATGAGCTCATGCCTCAGAAACTGCAAAAGGCCGGTTGGATGGAATCAATCCATTCTTTGTACATTACTAGTAATTAGTATAATTAATTACCGTATAATATGACATGTATATAATATATATGTATAGTAGATACATTGAATGTTTGTTGATGGTAACAGTCAATATTCATTTTCTGAACAATTGAAACCTGCTCCAACAGACATATTCTGAGGAAGAAACTGGTTGTGCTGCGTATCTTGACGTGAACATTATTTTCTGATCCATGAGTCATCCACACAGAATCTACTGAGGTGTGGTACAGATGAGGCCTCCATCAAGAGGACGAGCAGGACACAAGTCGTCACGCGGGAATCATCGTTGGCTTTGCTGCTTTTGCGTCTGCGCTTGTTGCACATCCTTCCCACAACTTCACAACTCGCAGCCAAGGAAAGGATTCCATTTCTTTTTGTAGCACGTGCGAAGCAGTAATGTGGTAAACCCAATAATGAACCCACCATTTGGAGAGTATGTTTACCACCCATGTATGGTGATTTTGGGGATGGTTTATGATTGGGTTTACCACTTTTATGCTACTGAACCGTCGACCAAGAAAGCAGATGCCGACATTGACTCTTCATTGTGCACTGCAAGCTGTGACAGGATTTTGCTCAACTACTGTCAGCAGCTGCGATATGGCCCTCAAGAAGGCCGCATGCGCTTGTTGGGGGAGATCAAGTGGTCATTTCTGGCTGTTTGAATCAAGATAGAATAGAGAGAGCCTGGATTTTGTGTGGATTCATCGAATTTCAGATGGCTGAGCCTGAACACCCTGTTTGTCATTGAGCTTGTAATTCATGTGTGCATCTTTTCTGCCAGCTGATGATCTGTGATCACCCGACACTACCATGGCCGATCCGTTTCCGTTTCGCTTCCTCGGCAGAAACCGAGCTGTGGAAAGCCGCCCAGAAACTGCCGAACCCACGGAAGTTGTTGTCACTGGAGGTGCACTGAAGGTTGGTCAAGTCATGCAAGTGCAGTGGTGGTTGCTAATCAAGAAGAATGTGGTAAACCGGTAAACCCACTGATAAACCGTCCAAAGTAGAGCTTGATTATTTTGAATGGGATGGTTCAGTATTGAGTTTACCACATTAAGGAAAAATCAAATAATTTGATCCACACAGCAACATACTGTAGCAGCAACTATACATAATATATATATATATATATATTATGTATATGCAGACACACCATGAATTGGCTTCAAACATATAGATACATATTGAGGGGATTTGTCAAGCCAGCCCTCATCCGCGGTGCAGGTTAGCCTAGCATGAGCTGGGAGGGATTCATTAGCCACGGTAGAAACTGTTTTACTACCAAAAGCCTTTGTCAAACACATTCATACAGACACAAGCATTTTGGATAATTGTATACATTTGTTTCTATACATCGCACTACTTGTAGCTTAAAAGCATTTAAGAGCGATCTTTGGCCTGTTTTCAGCTAAATCGTATTAGACCTGCGGATCGTTTGAGCACCATCCTCTCTTGCTTCGCTATTTCTGGGCCAGGTACCACTAGCACGGGCCATCGGTGCACTACCACAATCCCTTCGTCCCAGCATCAAGGCGTAGGGTGGTTGATAAACACATGTAGCCAGCCTTTTGATGAACGACATGCACGGGTTCTGAACGCGAGTTGGATTGTTCGAACTCGGAGCAGCTGTCAAAACCATGTGTTCGGTCGGCAATCAGCAACCACTAAAAGGCATCGGATTCAAGAATAAGGACAATTTTCCTGACAATTTGCCAAAGCTGTGTCCTACTATGGGTTTCTCTGGATCTCCAACCTGCCAGGCATCAGAATGCCTGGCGCTGGTCTTTGGTGTGCCACCAGGACCTGTAGATGGAGAGCCTTGGAACCAGGGGTCAGGTCCCAAAATCATCCAAAAACATCCAAAAACCAATGGTAGAAACATGACATTTTCAGCAATCAAATGGATCTTCTTGGGGTATACCATTTTTTGGGAGAGAAACCCACAATTACTTTCAGAAAGAATTGCAAAATGATTAGAGCTTGAAAAGAAAGCTCCATCTCTTCCAGATTCAATTCGCAGGAGAGCTGACAAGCCTGCGATGTGGAAAACCAGAGGCCTCGACTGTCATGGGAATGGCTGAAGCTACTGCGTTTAGCTGTTCTGACCCCCAAAATCGGTCATTTTTTGCTGGCTGAACCATATCTAATTTGGGGGCACTATTTTTCAGCCATAGCCATACCCAAACTTGAGAATGTGCAATAATGTATGACTAAATGTGTGGGACTCCCTCACCTTTTGGCCTTCCTTTTGAAACCAGCCATTTTTCAAGGAAGGGTCCCCAGTCCCTAGTTGTGGACACACCCCTATATCTGTCGTCAAGATTGCTGTTTCATTTTTTTTGTCATGTCTATATCGATATACCATGATATAACCATGCAATGCAAGCTTAATTTGTAATGCACATCATATATTGATGCCATGTTGACAGATAGTGAAAGTTGCAGATGTTGCAGCAGATCTGCATATCGATGCCACCTTGGTTTCCAGGTCTTGGTTTCCGACTCCACGGTTGGTTTGCTCGAGGAGGTGCCCTTTGAAAACGGATGGTCCTTCAGAATCTGCGATTTTGGGTCCAGACAATTTCAATTACTGTGGTAATTTGAATGGTCAGAAAAGTACTGGAAACTGATAGCGACAATCAAAGCAACTTATGAATATAATGAGAGTCAGAACATATTGAAATACAAGAAGCCAAATGCAATTCATTAGAAGATACCATTCATGAGATATCACCTTTTGATACCTTTTGACTTTGCAGCTTTGAGGGCTGTGCCCACAAACAATCATTCGATTTTTTTTTTTTTTAAATCAACATGAAACATATCTTCATTCAATGCTTAACCATCATTAAGACAAGCAATTCTTTCCACGATCAACATTCATCCACCAGGATAGAACACCATCATTCAAAATTGTCAATTCTTCAGATTATCCTTAAGAATTGAAAGAAACATTTTAATATGTTCATCTTCAATTTACCAATCATTCCCAATGATTCCCAATGATTCCCAGAATTCATTGGAGATTATTACCACAATTCCCAATCATTCGGAATGATGGGAATCCTTGGGAAATTCTTACGACAACCTTGGGAATCTGTGATTATCCTCTGGTAAACTAACAGTTCGCGAATTTGAACATGGCCATAGAAATAGTGGATTTTCCCATTAATAGCATGGTGATTTTCCACATAGTTATGTTAGTTTACTATGGACAATCACCATGCTATTGATGCGAAAAATCAACTATTTCTATGGCCATTTTCAAATTCGCGAACTGTTAGTTTACCAGAGGGAAATCATCATTTTTATCCCATTCTTAAATCCCATTATAAATCACCATTTTCCTATGGGTTTTCCTATGGTTTTCCCATTATAAATCACCATTTTCCTATGGTTTTCCGCCGATGGTTTTCCTGGAGGGGAATTCCCCAACGGTAACGTTGCCGTGAAGATTCACAGGTGGCCACCTGTCTCCGGTGCCTCACCTGGCGCCTGAAACGCAACGCCATCTCCGGCCTCTTTGGGTGTCCCTGCGAGGTGCCGCTGGTAGGGAGCCATTGGATGCCGGGGTGATGGGATGTGATGGGCTTATGATTCAATGATGTATATCATTATATATATATATACATATTGTATATACATACTGTATATGATGATGATATTTTTGGTCATGAATATGTATCATATGATGTGCTCTAAACTTCGTGACTTTGCGTTAAAGGTACATCTACTGTGGTTGGTTTTAGGGCGGATGACTTCATAACTGCGCCTGCCAGCGTGCCACTCACATTGTGGGAATTGTAAAGAATGCAGCGAGGATCCTGGGAAACATGATCATCAGGAAGCTAGTCAAATCCTCACAATGACCTGTTCCTTATCTTTCAGTTTTTAAACCATGACACTGTTGGAAGAACTTCACGCAATTGGCATGAACAATCCAATCCCAAGCAGCTGACATGCAACTTGCCATCACACCACATTTGACAGGTTTGGTATCTTCCAGAAGCAGAAGGTGCTACAGCGGCCATGTGTTTGCCTGATGTCCTGGAGCATGAACCCGTATATATCCGTATATAATATACAACAATCATGTGACTATGCGGATTCCTATGGAGCAGCTTGATCTAGGTTTCAATTCTGCAGGTGCGGATCCCGCAGCCCCAGCGATTTGGGAATGGCCAACTCCTCAGCGGGTCCGTGGAGTAACCAAAGTAACCCGCATGGCTTCAGAGTTGCAAAGAAGTTCATAAGTTTGTTATTTTCCAACAAGGTGCAAGATTTATGAGGCCAAGAATGGCCAAGACATATTCCTGAGCTAAGAGGAGCAAAGAGTTTTGCAACTGAACCCACTCCCATTCCTCAGGCAGAGCAATCGCTTCGCCGTGCTGTTTACTTCTGCTGCTCCGTTCTTTGGTTGCAATGGATCAGGGTCGATGACATGTCGCAAATTCCGAAAAGACCTCTGAAGCGGAAGCTAGCCGAATCGCCGAATCATGTCTCGCTTTGCCTTTTGTTTTGACGTGCACAATCTGTCCATAAGACAAACCATGAAACGTGATCGGGACCATATTCGACCTGGTGAACTGGAGAGAGTGCTGGCATGTTCCTTGCAAGTGCACATTGTAGTTTATTCCATATCCCAAGAAGAGTTTCTTTCCTGAGGCAGCTTCCTCTGTCCAAGGAATGGTTTTTGAGCTGCGGGAAATTGGTTGGAGCAGTTGTTGAAAGGATTTCTCTTACTGTAGATAGAAACTTGCTTCTTGGTGCCACCCATGAAAGTCTTGCAAGAAAGGGTTCTCTAGTATAGACTTATTGACAGTCACACAGTCACCTTTGTTTTCTCTGATGATTCTGATGTGCTTGTGTGATCTTGCCTGTTCATTCACTGCCAGAAGCGACGTGAAGTGACAATTCTTTGCTTTACAGCGTATTAGTAGCTCGGGCATTTGCAAAATTGAAAGGAAGACTCTGGCATGACCGCTGCGTGGAAGAAATGTGTTTGGGTCCGGTCATTTATTTGGATGTGTAGGAACCCCCTTGCCAACACTCTATCTATGTGCTTCTCCATTTCCTTGTGCTGAACTCGTGCACTCCCATGCGGCCTTCGCAGGATTCCAGCAGTAGTCGCAGCGCTCAGATCAAGGGTCAGATGCAGCACATACCGGACAAGTCTTAGATGCAATGCCTCTTGGGGTTGGCTTCAATTCAATGAAATTCGATCCCCTTTTTGTTAAGATAAAACCATGATTCAAACATCAAATATCCTTGGGACATTTTGGGACATCTTGGAACATTTTGGGACATTCTTCCGACATTGAAATGAGGGTGACAGCAATCTGAGGGATTGCCCGGCAGTTTTCCCAGGCCTGGTGGAACGTCTGCACTCGGTGGCTCAGCAGCTCTCGGCGGAGCCGGGCCTGGCTCAGCACGGCAGGGCCTTGAGTGGCTTCCGTTGCACAGCAGATGGGGATGTGGATGGTAATTTTATGATATTTGATATAGTTTTACAATATTCTATTCGATTTTTATAGTGTTATATGATGTTATATATGGAATTATGAATCGCCAAGAGGTGATCTGGGAGTTCGAGGAAGGATTGTCTCAAAACTGGTGGATTTGCCACGAATATATGGCATTTTGCACGAAGAAAATGATGCATGGAAAGGGAGGTACAATTTAGAGATGACCCCATGCTGTTGGGATATGAAATCAGCAAAGGATGTAGGAAATTTGGGATGTCAGTTGGATGATGGTCAGATGCTAGTTCGGACGGGAATCTTCGTGCTTCCGGCCTCTTTGGGGCCATTACACATCACGTTTTGGTAGTGAAATAGGGGCTAAACTCATCACTCCATGGTGGAGTTCAACGATATGGGTCAAAATTGAGAGCCCGAAGTAGCGACGAGTTTTTGTAATTTGGAAACATCCCATTTTGGCACCCCCAATTTTGACCCAGAACCATTTACAATGATGGTAGGCTTATGTCCACAGCTGATAAAGGATGATGTTGGATGATTGGGAGCTTTAGATGAGAATGGACATGAATGGACCATCATAAATCTTGAAATACTCATATATGGTCTCCCAAGGTTAAAAAAACATGAACAACAATTTTGGATGTCGGGTCCCCATTCTAGGAACACCATATTCCAAGAGCTTGGGGTGTTGTCTCCAAGTGTGACAGTTCGTGGGATGCATATTGGGACTACAGTGGACAGGATATTTGCTGCATGGCAACCTCAGGATGAAGGTCAAGATCAAATGACCCTCCGTTTGTGGGTCTGTTGGTACTGTACCTGATTTGGTTCGCCTAGAACTAGGGTACCCCAACCTCCAATGATTTGTCGTTTCCCCATTAGAATTGCCATTTGGCGGCCTTCCCTATTTTCAGACAAACCCATCTCATAATGTTGGTTGTCCGTTTCTCATTCTATGCCCCCAGTATCTATGGTTGGTTATGAACCCCGCATATATAACCGTGTTTGCTTAAGCCATCAAACCTGTATCATAAATCCTATATGCGAGTGGTTATGAACATTAAAGTTTTGCATACCACCCCAATGGCAGGGAGTTTGCTTCGCGAGCAGCAACTTCCGGCTCGCTTTGCTCCTGCAGTGGCTGAGCGTCTTGACAGAAACGATGCCGGAGAGACGATCCCAGCGAAATACAACAATCACATATTAAGCCCAACAAATATAGGGCACAACCATTGGAAAATGGTGGTTTGATGGGATTCAATGAAAATTTAAAAGCATCAGAAGATGGAGATTTGAACCACTGAAATACATGGTGGTTTCATGGGCTTCATAGGGATTGAATGGCGAAACCAGGCATTTTTCATGGGAATTTCATGGGACATACCACTGACAATCTGATATCTGGGGTCGTCTGAAAATGGGCTATACCACCAACTTACGGTCATTTTAAATGGGTTTAGATGATGATCAACCAATGGCATGAATTGGCATATAACATATTGACTGGATAATATGGTGGCAAGCCCAACAATAAACCTCCAGTCAAGGCATGGTGTATGCCATCCATATCTTGTCAAATTGGGGATCGTCTATGCCATGGGGTTTACTACATTGGGGGTCCCCAAAAAGGAAAGGACAACCAATCCCTACACTATTTTGATGTTTTTATTCCATTTTTTTCGGGACCCCAGGACCCCACTGGAGTGAAACTGATATGTTGGCCAAGCCTGAACCAATCTGAATTCTGCTAGCATTTTTTGCACGAAACACATCGAAACACTGTGAATGCATCCCTTCGCTAGCAAGTTGCATGGCGCTGCCATAGTTTGATCCTGGCTGTTGCTGTCATGAGCTTATGGCTTCGCAGGTTGAAACTCCTTGGGGTGCAACATTTGCTAGTGAAGAATCAGGCCGGCCTGCGGTGATCCCGCCATTTTTTGATGTTGAAACAGGCTGCTGAGCGCAGCTTCCAGTCCAGGATCATATCCAGTACCATGTCCAATACCATATCCAGTACTGTTGGCTCACTGGTTGGGAACTGCTGGTAGATTGGCAGTACAGGATGTTGGTTTGGCTCTGTCTACAATTATGTTCAAAATGTTCATTCTGTTTCCATTTCAAAATGGCAATCTTGCAGGTATCCTCGACTTTCAATCAAACCCATCTCATATTGTTGGTTCCATTACAGTATATAAATACAAATATATATATATATATATGTATATACACATAGATATGTATACATATTCAATATATCTATCGTTCGTTACTACACCCCCCCTTAACTTTTTCGGTTGAGTCATTAAGTCCATATAATTTTCAAAGTCCAATGTATATATGTATATTGCCAATATGTCCCATTCATGATTCATTTATGTATATATCCTATGTAATTAAGTATATGTTATAAGCATCACGGAAAGCCATGTTCAATCTCTGTGTCGTGTGGAAAACATGGCAGGCCCTCGTGGAAGAAGCTGCTTCCGTGGAGCTCATGAGCCGTGCGGCGAAACATGCGGTGCCGCGGTAGCAATGGAGGTTTCCTCGGGGGTACCCCAAAATGGATGGTTTGCAATGGAAAATCCATCTAACGGATGATTTGGGGGTACCCCTGGTTTTAGGAAACTCCCAAATAGTCTCTAAAAACGCCACCAAAACACTTAAGATGAGTAGTTGTTTCAAGGATTAATACCTCCAATTTTAAAGGCTAACCATCCGGAGGTATTGACCTTTAAACATGGGGACAGAAGCCCTTGAGGATACATACTTAGCTGATGGGTACACATCTGTGTGGCTCAAGCTGTTGAGGTACCAATGGACACACGCATTGCTACTTAATGTTTTGGGCCAATAATTTCGACCTATAACCAAATGATTGGTATATGCCTTCAGGATATTTCAACCAATCTTACTCGAACATCATCTAACATCTCGATGTCATCCAATCTGTTCTCTTACTCCACAATGGAACACTCACAATTCCAACACTGGTACTAGAAACTGGTACCATTGTTCCAATTCCAAACGGTGTGTTCCCCAGATATTCTTAAATTATCCTAATTTACGCGACTGATTTATAACCAGAAGAAAAAAGTCACTGGAAACACATGGTTTCCACCGTAGTACTCCACCCTCACTGAGGTGCGCCACATCTTGACGCATCGCCAGAAGCTGCGGGCCGCGGCGTCGTCGCCCAACGGTTGCAACGCTGCGGCAGAGGTTTTCTTCGGCCAGCTGGGGCCCAAACGGAAGGAGGCGCAGAGTGGAAGATTGGACCAGATTGGACCAGATTGGAATTGGTGAAGAGTGGATCCAATTTATCAACAATGCATGAATTATGGATATGATTCATATATAGTTATAAAAGTCTTGGTGTGGTGGAATGCGGGTACCTGTTTAATGATGATAGACTTTTGCTTCAAGACTTCGATAAACAGCATCCACAAAGACGCATCCACAAAGACGTCCATGAAAGATCCACAAGTTGCAATATGTCGCAATATGGGGATGGGTCAAAACTTATTTGTTAACCATAATATGTTTGGGGAAATAAACATCCATTCACCAGCTTTTTTGGTGTACCTAGGGTGCCAGGGTTTTGACTCATAGCCATCATCAGCTGCAGCCACCGCCAGGTGGTGGATGAAAGACCCCTGCAGCGCCTCTGGGCTGTTGATGCAGATGGGGACTGGATGCAGCTGATCGCTAAGGAGGCCCATGTCATGAAGCGGAAGGACTGTAATAACTTACATGAGATTATTTTGTTATGGTGCAGAACATTAGTATGTCAATTGTGGTTGTAACATGTTGTAACTGAGAAATATCTTTATATGTATACAACAAAAAAGTCCAGTAATTCTCGAAACAGACACATTGACATCGCTCCTGCTGGACATGAGACATCTCACAGCACTTATAGCCGTGGCGGCCTGCCAGGCGCAACTTCTCTCGACGGAGGACTCCATTGGAACGGAGGCGCCCATTCCACCCATGCCGCCGCAGAAACGAGAAGTGACGCTTGGTTCGGGTGAAGATTTCTGGGTAAATCCTGTGGACCTCCAAAGGGACCTGGCTTAGTGATGGTTTTTGATGGATGAAAGATGATGAAACCACAAGTGGCTGATTTCCAATGTAAGAATTCTCATGTGTTGCCGGGATTCGTTGGCCTTGCAAAAACCAGGACTTGATATTTCCTGCGCCTGCAATGAACTGAATCAGCATCGATTTCCTTAGTTTGATAGGCTCAACCTGCTATCTAATGATAATCTTACTGGTGCTTAGTAGGGAATGGAGTAGTGATCTAGAAGAACTACTAACTACAATACCATACAATACCTATAACATACTATCACAATTACAATAGATATGACAACTATAGCAACTATAAGAAGTATAATGCCTATTAAGAATAATCCCATTCCCCCATTCCCTTGTAAGCACCAGCAAGCAATGGCTTTGGCTGTCCAGTGCGTTCCGATAATCTCCAGCCAAGGAAGAGCGAAGAAGCAGAGTTGGAGGCCACATTCAGTGGATTGCTATCTGCCATGGACCCTAAGCCAGCAGCAGATGTGTGTTGAACTATCCAACTTGGTGGGGTCCCATTTTGACCGTGGTGCACCCTCTGGCAATCAAAGATGGCACTGTGAAGGCTTAGATTACCGGGTATATCCCCACATATAGCCCTTCCAAAGGTTACATGTCTCTCTCCGCAGGCGCAGCTGATGCTCAGCGCCCTGCAAGTGAACCCCGACGCCACGAGCGAAGAGCAAATGCAGCTGGCAGCGTTGCGCCAGGGGTTGCTGCAGGTGTGGATGAACGCTGATGCCATGGATTTCCTCTGAAGAGTAGGGGATGTAGGGGTACACAAGCAGTTGATTAGGGCTGTTTGTCACGGGATGACAGCTGATGGTTCTGCCAAAATACCCCAAACATGGTGTACAAAATTGGCAAAGCTGTGGCAAAGTTGGCCTTATGAGAGTGTGTGTTCTTGGAGTTCTGTAGGTGTAATGATTTGGAAATCGCAGTCTTCCCCTGTTCCAGGTTGAACCAGACATGCAGGGACAAGCAGGCTCTAACCAGTTCGCATTCAAATATGGTAATCAACCATGGCAATGGAAAGTCCCCATTCATTGATGATTTTCCCATATAAATACCCATAGGGGATTGCCCAGCTTGCCATGGTTGATTTCTAGAGGGTAAGTGGTTCATGGTATTCTCCAATCGACACCTCTGGCAGGTCGTCTTCTGGGTTCGACTGGCCAGCATGGCACATGAGCTCTCACTGACAGCTGCTGAACCTCGAGAGAAGGACGAACAGTTGGTGCCAGCCCCAACTCGTCTGTCTACTATGGAGGATAAAAAGGGGACTCAGTTCTTCACCCAACCCATCTTGGAAAGATTGGCATCCATGGCATCCTAAGTTTCAGTCCAGCAATTTACATCATCAACCACCTATGTCCACTAAAATGGAGAATACTATGCCATTTCAAGGTGCATGAAAGGAACATGATCAACCATGGGATTTTGATGGATTTTGCCATGACTTATTTTGCCCCAAAACAACCAGAGAAAGCCAGCACTTCCTGCCATGCGAGGATCCCTCCAGAGCTTCCTCCGTGTCCACTGCGGATTCGGAGGCTCCAAGGGACGGCAAGCCGTCGGGGCTGTCGACCCTCCTCCGGGCCCTGGGGCATCGCCTGATGTTAGCGTCAAGGCACAGGCCGTTGGCGCTGGCGGCGGCCACGGCTAGCGAGTTGCTTGGAGGGAAGCTGGAATCATTTCCACAGGATTCAGGATACCTGAAATATCTCAAAGTTGGGATAATATGTTGGGATCATGTTTAAAGGGAACCACGGATGCACAACATTGGTATAGAGAGGATCAGGATAGCATAGCAGTATCGCGATCGGTTTTTGGTGAATTTCAAGATTTCAGTTCCACTTCATTTGCCATCTGAGGTTGCGAATCTCCCTCCCAAGAGATTTCACTGCCCGGCTTCGTGTGCACGCCCTACAGCTCAACGCTCCCATGCGGGTGCCCATTGGTCCCTCAGCGGCCTCAACCTCGTCCAGTTTGAGTATCCAGATGCATTTCCGCTGCACAGGGCCCTTGAGCTATGAAGAGGCCTTTTCTGAGGCTGGTACTGCGGTGGGGCACGCGCCTCGCATTTGACCCTACCGGAATGGTCTCGCATATGACCCTTGAGGGCAAACCGTCATCCCAGCTTACACTCTTTCAACACCAAAATCCTGCGAAAAATAGGTCGCGAAGATGATGAAGATGTCGATGAAGATGATGATGGAGATGATGATGATGATGATGATGATGATGATGATGATGATGATGATGATGATGATGATGATGATGATGATGACGGTGACGATGACGATGATGATCATGATGTTGATGATGATGATGATGATGATGATGATGAGGATGATGAGGATGATGATGATGATGATGATGATGATGATGA
>BGPT01000684.1:56936-111360 GCA_003297045.1 Symbiodinium sp. clade C Y103
ACCCCAACCCCATCCCTGTGTTGTTGGACGTGTGCTAGTCTGGTGTGCAGGTGCCATTGAAGGTTAACATCCTACCCCACCCCACCCCAACCCCATCCTGGTGTACGTTTGCTAGTCATGAGTTGAGACATCGCACGAAACCTTATGTTTTCTCGCATAAAGGGGCTGTTTCTATGATGAAGTATTGTTTACAGCTGATTCTTGGAGTTGAGACATCGCACAAAACTCTATGTTTTCTCGCATAAAGTGGCTGTTTCTATGATGCTTTAATTCAGGTAGGGTCGAATGTGAACCGGGAAATGTCCATTTTTGCTGTAAGGGTTGCGNTATTTTGATTTCAGTAGGGTCGAATGTGAGGCTGTGTGGGCTGAATTGGAGTAGGGTCGAATGTGAGTATTCAGTAGGGTCGAATGTGAGGTGTGTACCCTGCGGTGGGACCAGTTGGGTTTGGATCCCAAATTACAGGCGAATTTATGTCTATTTTTATGGGGAAAAGCATGTTCTAAATGGGTGAAATGAGGTTCCAAATTTAGGAGATGATCCCAGTTTGACAAGAAGGAGTCTTCGGAAACATTCAGGAAATTCACGCCTTTGACGCTGTTTTTGCTGCCATTTTGGCAGATTCAATCGCAGGTAACACGGGGGATCCAGATAGGGGTGCTGACATGGTGGAATCATTGCAGTGAAGGATCAGCTGATCAGCTCATAACTCCAGTATGAGTACTCGTAGCAACTGATCTGCAGTTGCCCAGCTGCTGCATGTTAGCTTGTGTAAAATTCGTAAGGAGGGTTCCCAAAGTCTCAAAGCAACCGGGGGAAAGCAAAGGGGACCGCCATGGACCAGCTGAGTTCGAACTAGGCACCAAGATTTTGAGAGTTGGAAATCACTTCAGGAAACAAACTAACTCGTGTCCCTCATGTTGAATATTTGGAGGCGATTCTAGTCATGCACTTTTGAACTTTGGCGTTTTTGGGATTGGATATCCCACGAAAAGTGGAACTATTAGCAAGGGGTCAACAAACCACCAAGATAATGACCCAACTGGAGCAGATTACACAAAAACCAACCCATTGGCATCTCATTTCACAGCTATCCTTTAGGGTTTGTATCCCAACTTGTTGCGGTTATACAAAGACACACACACATATATATATATATATGTATATATATATATACACATATATAATCATATATATATATATCATGTCTATATAATATGTATATACAATATATACATACAACAATATATACAATATGTCCTACTATTGTACCAGTAATACATACATGATATTTGTAAGTATTATCTCAATCTCCATCTATCTCCATCATTCTATACCCCTCAAGAAATCCCAGGAAGCGCCGATGACAGGTCCTCCAGGCCGATCTTCCGGGCGACCCTGCCAAGCCGTTGAGTGCCTCCGGAAAGCTAGCGGCACAGCTGTTGAGCAACCGAGTCTTGGCGGTTTTAAAACGGGGAGTCGAAACGGGAAGCCAACCATCAAAATATGGAGATAACATGGGATAACCATGGGTAAATCTGGGGTTAATGGTAGTTTCATGGGATATATAACCAACGATATATGATGATACATGGGTGTGTCTGTAAATGGGATATATCCCCAAATGCTTATGTTTTTTGTTGTTTTTTGGGAACATGATGATAATGCAGTGGACTTCAGGGTACACTATTTTCAGACAAACCCAGTAACCCATATCTTAAACCATATATATATATATATAATTCTATAAACTGATTGATGGTTTCATATGGTTTCAAACTTCATGGGTTTTCACATGGACACTTCACCTTTCAACATCCCATAGAAATCCAACGCAGACCTCCACCTGTGACCCATGGACCCTGAGGCGACCTGTCCCTGGGCCGCGGCCGCGTCGGTTTGTTGCAACGGTCTCCCGAGCTCTGGGCGCCGTCCGTTTCGGTGGCGTGGAAATTGGCCGCGGCCACGGCGGTGTTGAGACCTGGAGATGCGGCCACAGCGTATGGGGTGAAACACAAAGCCTGGTGCCTTGGGCATTTTCGTTGAGATTTTTTGGGAAGTCCTGGGGGCTACAGTCATAGTTTTTTGAAATGGGGGGTTGTTGTAAGAATCGATTTGATGTTGGAGTTTTTTTTGGGGAAAATCGACGTTTGCGGATATTATGAAGAACATGATTTAAGGGGCAATTTCCTTGAAGCACAAATAACATGGCCCTCTCTAAGTATGTGCCAGGATCAGCGGCTAGAGGTCAGCAGTGAACTCCTGACCGTGTTGAATGATGCAGTGCCATAGTTTGAGTCACATTGCAAAGGCACCAGCCATCAAAGTGGAATAAGGACAGCCAAAACTTTGCTTCAAGTGGTTCACTACCAACTGCTTTCTTTTGCCGCGGACGCTGGAAACCAGGCGGACTGCAACTGAAACAGAGCCCAAGTTAGAGCTGAATGTAATTTGCAAAGTCCCATGGTGGGCATTTTCAACTTCTAAAGATCAACTTCACTAGGACAACTTCACCAGGACGAAGTTTCAATTACCTGACCATCTTCACCACCCATGCAGATAGCTAGAAACCACCAACCCCTTCCTGGGGGCCCTGGGGCATTTGTACATCCCATCTCTGCCGAAGGAGGAGCAGACGGCCTTTCTGGCCAAGCAACTTCAAACACTGAAAGCTGCAGCGCAGATCTTGGGGGAGCTGGGCACCTCCTGCCCTGCGGAGCTGTTTGCGCCGCTTTGAAGCGTTCATGGGAATATCCCGGGATAGAAAGGGCTAGCAGTTTGATTCATTGATCTTGGACGCCTGAATTTGTCCACTTGTTTGTAGAACTGAAGGTTTCAAAGCTAGCAGCAGCTAGCAGCAACTTGCAAGGGTTGGAGAAGTCAGGTGCATTGCTCCGTGGACCAGCAACTCAGGTCCTTCTTCACGCTGAGGGGTATGATATGCGAGAGAGAAGGACCCTCCGGGTTGTTTCTCAAACCCAAAAGCAGCATGGCCTTACAAGATGATTCCAATGCACAAGATGACTCCAAGCTTCTTTCCAGGCCCTTGATCTGCCTTTAATCTCTGATTTCGATATATTTCGATGGTAAACGGGCTCAAAATGCTATATCATGGTATATCATTGTATATCCACCTCATTCCAACGTCCCAATATCCCAAAACCCATCTTTTTTTCCCCAGGAGATGTGGACGCATGCTACCTCCACTACCTGCAAGCCTTAGCTCGATTGGATGATGCTTGGGGCGATCCACGAAAGCCTGGAGGTCGAGGTCATCCCTTCGCGGCCTTCCTGGTGTGGAAGTTGGGATTGATCTCCTACTGCAGGTGAGGATTGTGGGGCACTGGGGTAGCTGGCTGCAAAGAGGGATTGGTTCAGGAGATTGGTGCCATCTTACTTCGCGATGTTCGATTTGTTCTTTGTATTTGCACAGGATTATGAGTCTCTGAAGTTGCGTGTTCAGCGATTGTCCCCCTCCCTTTGTCAAGGTGTCGGGGAATATCATGCAATATCCATTGATGTTGAGGTTGAAACAAATCTCTCATAGAACCTAGGAGGACGGTTGAACATAATTTATTCCAGTTCGAAAGTCGGCCTAAAGACCTGCGAAATACATCGAGATACAATGCCATTGACCCCCATGATATGTCAGTGACCATGTGCCCTGCCGCCCTGCGAGGTCGGACACGAAGTGCATTGTGAAGTTTGGGGACTATTTCAGATCCTTAGTGCTCGCTTTCGAGGCGCCTAGCAATGATTGCAACTGGGGTACTGTGAGGTGACAAAGAAACGTAGTGCCACTATCACTCAAAGATACTGAAGGTATCTCGCCATGGCCCCATTGTACTCCATTTTCATCATTTTCTACTGTCTTCACGTATCATTGAATCATTTGCAACAGTCAACAATCTTGTTCTCAACATCATCAAAATCATCAGGATAGCGATGGATCTACCAATTGCGGCGTTCCTCTCGCAATCACAGGATATCATTGTTATCGCAAGTGTACATAACTACATAACCTTCATATACCTTCATCAATTAATGGACCATCCCTGGCATGAGCCTTTTGACCATAATGCTTGACAAAAGTCGATCACATTCTTCTGATGATCATCACAATGATCCATAGCAATTCATTGCAATCATAATGATCTATCATAGTCATATGAATATGCAATCATCATAATGATCCATCATAATCTATGACACTACATAGTCATTTCTTCATAATATTCCACAATCATAAACCATCACCCATCATCCCCACATTATCCCATCACGATAGTATTTATCCATGGTCCATAGCCATAAATCATCGCAGTGATCATTATCCATAGTATATCATCATACCTCACTATAATTACCACGTTCATAATGGTGGACAATGATAGCAAGTATACCATTTTCATTCTTACCATATTGATAATGCTGGACAATCACAACCACTGTGTATGTTATAACAGAATATTAGATACAATTGTAGTTATAATTCGTTGTTGGATACTGTAATACTATATAGTTATAATATGTTATAATTCATTATAGATACTAGATTTGATTAATTTATACAGACACATATTTTTTTTGAATGGTTATCATCCAAACATCTCCCACCTCGCATTTTTTTCAGAAGGCCATCTCCAACGACTCTCAGGACGTGCCCTTCTCCTGGGGCCCTGGCGCCTTGGGCGACGTCTCCGCCGCGGACGTCTCGGAGCCGCGCTGCGCGGAGCTGCTGCGCCGCAGCGAGGCGCGGCTCTCGGAGGCGGCGCGGAGGTGGTGCTGGAGACACGACGTGCTCAACGTGCTGCAGGAGACATGGCATGGCATGGAAAGTGTGAAGGAATTTTCTTGATGGGTTGTTGGGGGGATTTTCTGATATTATTAGTGAATGTGTGTAGGAACTGCCAGTTTTGTTTTTGTGTTCTGTGTGAATAAGATATAATGTGGGTAAAACAATAATAAACCATCCCCCAAACCACCATAAATGGGTGGTATAAACCATTCCAAAATGGGTAGTTTATTATTGTTTTACCCACATTAGTCTTGTATGATATATATATAATATAACATGTACATATATACATAATATATATATATATATATTTATTTTTGTATTATATATATATATGTATTATATATATGTATATATATGTATTGTATCAATGGATATGTAGGTAACTATGATGACACGTCATTATAAGTATAGACGATTATATAAATCAAATGACTGATTCTGGCGAATGGGACGGGATGGAGTGGGAGGGTTGAAACAGGCAAAATGTGTCAATACATATTGAACTCACAAATCCACAAACAACAGTGATGTTGCAAGTGGGTTTCAAGAACTGATTGGGCTGGAAACGCCTCCCCAGCTAGTGGGGTAGATCTGCAGATCATTTCCAAGAACCATTTCACGGCTATGCCTCAGATCCCACCAGGAGGGTCTTTTGCCAGCACCCTGCGCTCCTGTGCCCGATGAGCTATCGACTCAACTGGCCAACCATCACAGCATCACAGGCTGGTCCAGTGACACATTGGGGTCTCACATCCAATCAATAGGCTCATCTACTACTTAGGTTGAGGATTGTTCTTGTATGTTATTCTTATGTTATATATTGTTATCATAATCCACAACGGTTACAATGTATTTCAACTTTCAAAGTTATCAACCTACTCATAAATCTCACAAACGATAGGCATGGTCATGAAATTTGGTAAAGCCCGATCAATCCTCCCTCCATCCCCAGCTCCACACTCCAGCCCCACCCACGAAGGCGATCGTCAGGACGTGTTTCGTGGCACGGTCTTCGCCTGCGGCGTCAACGAGTTGGGACAGCTGGGCACCGGCCGCGACCTGCCGTGGAGCGGGGCACCGGTGCGCGTGGTGGCGCTCAAAGAGGCGTCGGAGACGGGATACTGTAGCCTGGGATAGCGGGGCCTGGTGGCTGATGTGTTTTCAAAGAAAATACCCACTAAAATCCTCAGGAAATCACCATTTTTGTTGGTGAAATTCCATTAAGTCATTTTTCTTGTTTACCTTCGGCTAATCAAACATGGCAATGGAAAATCCCCCATTTACAGACATTTGGAACTTGCAGATGAATTTGTCAATAATTCCAAGAACCACACATTTTGCGCCTGGATGCATTGCAGGTTCGCATCAAAGAGGTGGCATGCGGCGAAGCGCACTGCATAGCTCTGGATTTGGAGGCTCAGACGGGTAGCGAATAGCAAAGCAGTCTGCCAAATCCTACTTATTGGAGGAACTTTGCATATTTAGCAAATTGATTTTGATTAGCCTGTGAGTTGAGATGAGTTGATGGTAGCAGGATCGTCCGGTCCAGTTTGGATCTAGTTCCAATTTTGAAGGCACCAGGAAAACTTTTGGAAGGGAAACGCCGCTTTCAAGCTGTGACCACAAATTCAGGGCCACCTGCATGCCTGGGGTTTTGACGAGTTCTGTCAGGCTCGGACTTGGGCTTTTCGGGATTTGTGCGCATCATCTGAGAAGACGACACTGTAGGACAATAGCATTGGACCAAATGTGGACAAATCGACAACACATTTCGTGGCCATTCTGGTGGGAAAATGATTATAAATAAACCATAGGGGATGGGACGTTTTTTTTTCCCCACGACGGACAAACTTATTTTGTCGTTCGAGATTCCATGGGTGTACAAAACATCCTCAGACTGATCCCCAGATGGATACCCTATGGTAATTCAACATAGCTATGGCACATCACCATTAAAATGATGGGTAAACCATCAAACTAACTGCGTCATTTTCCATAGCAAACTGTCAAATAACTGCGGGGTATACCCTCATAATTCCATAGTTGGTGAGTTATCTCCCATGATATCCCCATAAATATCCCTTTCACATCCTTTCACCACCCATTTTTCAAAGCCCAGACCCTCCTTTCGAACCGATGATCCAGGTCGGTGGAACGCACTTCGTGGCATCACCATTGAGTTCACCCCGCGGGCCACGCGGACGTCCTGGTGCCTTTGGTGGCTGCAATGTGGTGCCCAAGCCCAGGTGCGGATGGGAGGATAGCGGGGACCATGAAATCATGGAATGATGAACGATGATACTATCTCAATGTGATATGATTATGATGATTATGGGAAGAGTATATGTGAAAGATGATACTATGCTTGGTTTCATGGGAACAGTTGCGGGAATAGAGAGTCCTCCACTTGTAGTTGATCAACTTCTTTGCAGAGTCCCTTGGCTCTGCGCGAGGCAGCTGCAGGTTGGCACCAGCTTCGTTCGCGTGGCCTGTGGTGCACAATTTTCACTGGCACTGGATAGTTATGGCCAGGTGCCTGGGACTAGTGGTATGGCCATGGAAGAAGATAGCTTCCATTGATCCACTTTTAAGGAATGCTTTTTGATGAAGGACATTGTAGAATGCACATGCCGTTTTCCGGGTGGTATGTTTCACGTCAGTATGTTTATGGTTGGGAAGTTTGTTGTGTGGAGAGTATCCTATATGTCCTCACCTTCCAACCAGGCGATGTGTAGGATTGCGAGATTTACCAAGGTACACCCAGATTGTTCATTCCACACTCCAAAACAGCAGCTTTATTCCCAACTTTGGGCTTGGACATATTTCACTTCCCAAATCTAAGACTTTCAGCCTTTCCTTCCCTTCAATCCCAGTCTTGGTTGGAAACCCTTGAATGTGTTTCATTTTCAAAACTTCTAACAACCCAGGGAAAGATCTCCTATAGGGTTTCCTATATTTTCCTCGGGTTTTCATAGGCTTTTCCTGGGTTTCCCTACAAAAACCAAGGGTTTTCCATGGGTTTTCCATGGGTTTTCCCTGCCCTAAGGTGTGGTCTTGGGGCCACGGGGAAGGCGGCGTCCTGGCCCTGGGCCCCAGCCTGACGGCGCGCGCGGAGCCCACCAAGGTGGTGCTGGAGAAAGGCCCGGGAGCTGGGGAGAGGAGGATTTTTTGTGGTGGTTTAGTAATGGAAATGGGATGATATAGTGGTGAATCCCATGATAATCCCATATCATCTCATATATTGGGGTTTAGTACCTGGTAATTTTACAGTTTGCTAAATTGAAAATGGTGATTTTCCATAGCGAACTGTTAGTTTACCAGAGGGTAATGGAAATGGGATAATATAGTCTATAGTTATGGTTATGTAATCCCATTATAATCCCATTTTAATCCCATATCATATCATATAGTGGGGGTCAGTTTGTGGGCTTATTCAAATGATATGATTTTAATAATCCCATCCCATTCAATTGGATTCTATAATGGGTCTAATATCTATGATTACAATGGGTTAGTTATACAGTTAAACTAAGTTATATAATGATATGTATCTGTAATATTCTCTAATGGGATTCGAAGGGGATCTTGGATGATTTTTATTGGTATTATTAATCTGATATGATATATTATAGAATGGGATTCTAGTGGGATCTTGAATGGAATGATTAATCTGATATAGCTGTTTGCTGCCCTTGACGCTGCCAGCCTACAGTGTGCCCAAGAGAAGCCCACCACGATTTCCCCATGATTCCCCCCACGGAAAACGAAGATCATCCAACATCTCTGGGTGACCCGCTGGCAATCGAAGCCGGGAACAGAACATCCTCCAGCCAAAGATGATTTACCTCTCAAACATGGGGGCTTTCCATTCCCAGATGCTGAATCTCCAGGCCTCCCATGCAGCTGGGCCAGCTGGGTAGCGTGCGGCTCCTATCACGCCTTCGCCGTGTGCGAAGGGCAGCTGTACAGCTGGGGTCGCACGGAAGGTGGTCAGCTGGGTTTAGCCTCCGAAGTCATTGAGGCTCATATCGAGGCGGTCTGGTGAGTGGAAGGGTTGGAAGGTTTGGTTGGAATCTGTTGGAACCTGTTTTTGTTTTTTTTGCATGTTTGACAGTTTTCTTTTTTTTGCGTGCTCATTTGGATAGGTATGTAATGCCAATTGAGTCTGTACTATCCGCCTCAAAGGTGACCAAGTATATAAGTCCGTTTTAGCTTGAAGGAAAAAAACAAGTGAGGTGATGGGATTTATTGTGGTTTCATATATGGTTTTTCTATGTTTTCGTTAATTGATTTTCTATCCATCAAATGAGATGACGATCCAACTTTACTTTTTTCACTGGTGTTGAGATTTGTTGGCTGGCTCAACGACAAACCAGATACCAGACAATCCCATATATTTCCATCCCACCATGTGCAACAAGAAATTCTCGACGCCAGGAGCACCACTTGGAAGACAGCTGTGTTTGTTTGCCACATCCGATCTTGGGCCTTCCTCCAATCCGTTCGGCTGCTGGGGGTGATGTACATAGCTTGGCGCTGGATGAGACAGGTGGCTGGGGATGCTGCGGGATGGGACATTTATTTTTGGATACCACGGATGCATGCTTTTCTGATTTTTCCTCAGGACGGATGTGTGTGACAGATACTGTTTAACTTGAATCAGACAAAATCCACGTGGTATTGGAAATAGCCAGCAGCTTTCAAAGGTGCATTTCATCGGTATCCACCATTCATGATCTTTTTGGAGACAAAGTAAGGTCCGGATAGGTCCGGTGCCATTCAAAAAATATGCCCTGGTCTTTGGACATTCTTTGGCCAGGGTTGAAGAGTGTGGCCTTTTCCACTTTTCTTGGATTTCTCTGCATCACCAGTCTCTCAGGCTTTGAATGTGGAAAGAGACTTTGGGAACTTCCATGACGCCAAACTTGATCATAGTCAACGTACTGAACTGTAGCACTGCTATCGCATCCAATGTTTTAAGCCTTGCTTACAACAACCACATATATTCACCATCCCCTTTGATTTGCCTCAAGATGCCTTAAGAACTTCAGAGTGTTCCAAAATTTCCCCTGCGGCCAGGAGAAATCTATTCGTGGGGCTGGGGAGAGTTTGGGCAGCTGGGTTTGGGCTTCTCATCCAGCTCTTACCAGGCCCAGCTTGGGATGGAGGTTGGGAACATCGAAGGTCCCATGCTTCAGGGGGGAAGTTAAAAGCAACGAAAAGTTGAAGACGGTCCAGGAAGATTGCGATATGATATCCAACATCAACAACCAAAACATGATCTAAAATGTGAGTGTACCTAGCATCAAAACTGTGGATCTCTGCAATAAATATGGGACCTCTAGGTCAACGGTTCTTATTGAGGACGAGGACTTTTTTGTCGGACCAGCATCGCTGCAGCTCGCAGGTGGGCATCGGTGGTGCGAGCTCTCGTCGTCCGCTGCCTCAACATCTTCCCTTGGAGAACAGAAAGGGCCGAGCTTTGCAGGTCATGGCTGGGACATGGGCAGCCACTGGTATTCCTATTGTTGTCACAATATTGTCACCATTATCTATATATTAGATCTGTACTGTTTTGATTGACTATGACCATTTTTCTTACCACATTTTTTTCAACTGTTTCCTAGGATGAGCTATCAGGATTATTACATATTATTACCATGTTTTTTTTTTACTACAGGTTCATCAGATAGATAATGATTCAGCCATCTTCAGCCATAATATCTCCAGGTGGCCTGTGGTGGAGCCTTCTCTGCTGCGCTCTTGGGGCAGGACGGGATGGACATCTGTTCGCATCCCATGCTCCACCCAGCCACGGGAACAAATATTTGGTGGGTATGGTTTTGTACAGTCACACAAGAGTTATTCAGTGTTCATGGTTCATACTATTCTTGATACTATATATATATATATTATATAAATAAATAAATAAATAAATAGAATATGTATAGTAATAAGAAACATAGAATCTACTAGTTTATCTACACTTACATCAGTCAAGTTGCAAGATGCTTCCCAAATCCACGCATCCAACACCCATCATCTTCCAGCACCGGGGCAGGACCTCAACGATGGTGGTCAGCTGCTGATGTGGGGAGCCAACGATGTCGGCCAATGTGGCCTTCCGGCGAAGAAACCCATCGACATTGCTTCACCCACTGAGGCGACTTCAGCCAGACGAGGAACAGATTTTGATTTGTAAAGTCCTAGAGATGACACTTAAACAATCCCAAACTCCAAATGGGGGAACCCTCCATATTTTGGGGTGCCTCATTGTTGGGCAAGCTTCTGGATTTGCCAGCAGCTGGGAGCAGCTGGGTATTTCGTGGATTGACTTCATGAGGGTTTCCAAAAATGGCGCATCCCCAACCAAAACCATAGGTTTCAATACTCATGGTCATCCGTGACTTGGAACCCCCCAAAGCCAGGTCCCTGGGCTGCGAAACATCCCCGTTCGCCTGGTGGCTTGTGGCACCTGTCATGCTGTGGCCATTGACCTCAATGGCCAAGCGTTTTCCTGGGGTGCCCAGCAGCAACCTGGAGGCACTGGAGGATCCAAAACAACTTCCCTGAAAATTATAGTAACACTGTAACACCCTGAAATTTCCACTGGTTCTTAGTGGTTCCTCATCATTTTCCCCATTCAACTTGCCATTTTGGGAGAGAAAATCTCCCTTTCTTTGGGAGGGGATCCAGCTCTTGGGCCAGTTGAAGCCGGAGGATGCAGATTGATATAGCTGAAGATTAAGATTAACAGTATTATGATCATGATGCTGATGCTGGTGATAATGATGGTGATGATGATGATGATGAGGAGGAGGAGGAGGAGGCCAGGTACCACTTTACGGGCCTCATGACTTTCTGGCTTATCAGTTCCACGTTTGCCATCGTTTGCCTGTATAGCTAGGCTATAGTCAACCTCCATCCCGCACTGCTCCAAGGTTTGGCAAACTGGGTCGCTCCGATGCTGGCATCACCGCAACCTTCGATGGATGCGACGAACCAGGGCTGTTGCGCAGCGTGGCACGGCTACGGTTGGCGCGGGTGGCCTGTGGTTTACACCACTCCTTGTTGGTCACGGAGGTCAGTGGACGGAGGAGCGGCATGGAGCTGCTGAGTTTGATTTTCGCATGTTTTTTTTTTTTAAAATTTGTTGATTTTTGTTGGGAATTGACCACCATTCAAACTTGGAAAGTGGACATAAGCAGTAATACATTTGATGGTGTATCTCTCATCATTATTGTATTGTATATGTATAGTTAATAAAGATCACTATATTTTCCAAATTGTTATTAATGTTATTATATATATATATACATATATATATATATTATATAATTTACATATCGATTCTATCTATCATATGATTTTGCACTATAATATACATATAGATATAGATACACATGTATGCAATATCACATTATCTAATATAATTCTTGAATTATATATCATAGCAAAATCATACATCATAAGATTACCATTTTTGGTGCATACCCCGACATAATCTGTCGTTCTTAAATTTCCTGAAGGATGGTTCAACGGTTTCCATGGGCCGCCAAGTTCCTTCCTTCCCCGTTGCTGCTAGCTGCTAGGAGATCCAGCAACGACAGTACCACTGAAGAAGGAGTCACTGAAGTCTCTTCCGGCAGTCAATATGCCAAAACTTGAGCTTGGCGGATCCGCAAAAAATTGCCATCGCTCCCTGGGTGATGGCATTATCACTGAAACGGAAGAAGACCCTGTTGAATCCTGTTGATTGTTGTCCATCAGTGCACAGTAAACTCCAGTTTTGTGGGACCCCAAAATGAACAGATCCACCAAACCAGGGTTGCTGGGGAGTGCGACCGCCTACGGCTCCGTCCGCTGTTAATGAGTCTGGTGACACTGCGAGAGGATTTAGAAAAGGCCAGGGCACAGTCTGAGATGTTTTTTTTTGTTTACATTGTGCTACTTTCAGAATCATGGTTGGGGTTTTGTTCCACATGATAGCAGGATATGTGTGTATACAGTATACATATCATATATGTATTCAGGAATATGTATATATACAGATATACACATCAGAATTGGTGATGGATGACATGTTGAAGAGCCAACGAGGATTTCAATGCAAAACACTTAGATGGCTTTTGCTCAGCACTGGTCCTGTAGATCTTGTCCCAGGTGTAGCCAGTGAAGTGTCGCAAGGACGACATTCGCACAATGTATTCTTTCTTCACACCTGTTCTCAAACAGAATTCAAACAACTCTCATTTGTTCTGTTGAAAAGACAAGAATGGGTTCATATTTGAAAAATGGAGGTCTGCAGAAGAAAGGAAACCAGCAAAGCTCGCCAAGGGAGTGAGATGGCATGTCACCAAAAAGTGCGACCATTGAGGGCTATTGGACATGCCCAACATTTCCGACGATGAATGATCTGTGTCTTTCGGTGATGGAACACAGGTTCAACAAAAATAACGAGCACGGTGATACCCCGCCGATTGTTGGGATGCTGTGCGCGCAATCACGGACAATCACCGATACAACTCAACTGCTTCTGTACATTCTAGGCATTCAAGGTCTGTGCCGGTCAAGACTTGGGAACCACCAGGCCATACATTTTGGTCCTCTATTGCAGTATTGAACCGTTCCTGAACCACGTTGAACCGTTCCATGTCTACTGGTGGCATGCAGATTTCAACCATATGGATATCAGCATCATGCACATCATGGGCATGATGTATATGATATTTTGTATGTGATGGCATACCCAGTGTTTGCGACTTTGTACATCTCTCGCCTTGGACCTGTCATAGCTTGATCAAACTATGAAACCCTTCAGATGGCGCACATGGTCGCCCATGGAGATAGCACACAGTCTGTTTTGAGAACAGAAACATCATGGCTTTCCAGCGGCCACTCTGTTCAGAGATTTTTCTTGAACTGGCCCATAATCAGAGATTTCTTTTACACATCAACAGTGCCAAGAAAAGAAACGTGGCCAGCGTTGCCCAGTACACCCCCAACTCTCTATGGCTTACCAGGAATTCCCAGTTTATCCCCATTGGAAAACGCATGGAGCGCAAAGACGAATCTCCACGCTCGCCGGTGCCGGACATTGCTGACCTTGAGACTTGGCGTGGGGATTCACCTTATCCATGAGGGTTGAATTTTATACTTGTATAATTATGTGTGTATATATTGAACAAACAACAGGAAATTCATGGAATTATAGCCACTCAATCAATTTCACCAAAACACATGGGGAGATTGCCAACAAAAATAGTAATATATATATATATATAATGATGGTGAGTTCTCAAACTCATATGCGGATCTGACCGACATGACTATGAACAAACATGTGGATTTGAGACCCCCGAACCGACAATTTCGGGGTCAGAATTTTTAGCCCCATGATAACTGTACTGAACTGTGGAACTGGTTCGCTTGGTGAGGAACCCATTTGATATTTGGATATTTACTGTAATTTTTACCTAGCCCAATTATTTGGAGGAGTTTGGAGGTAAGTGACGGTTGCCGGCTAAGAAAATAACAGCAAGCGGGTGGTAGAAAGGGATCAGTGAAGTGAACTCCAGGTGGAAATGAAGGATTTAAGCCTCCAAGCTTTGTCCAAGGAAGGCGAGTTCTTCAATGAGACGGATGAGAAATTCTCTGCAGGAGCAGCTGCAGCTGGAAGTTGTGAGTTAATCCTTTTTGCAGGGAACAGCTTGATAGTGACTTTGAAAGAAGTCCAACGAAGTCCAAAGATCCTATCAAATTGTAGGAGCAGCATGGGCCATCCTCGCTTTGGTCACATACAGGGTGTTTCTCAATATTGGACTACCTCTTTTACCATTGGTTTCCCCATGAAACTTTAGCAGCAAATTGGAAGGTACTGTAAGTTGAGGTCTTCCATGGCTTATGGACTCCCACATCCTCAATTGTGCATGGTTTTGTGATTTTGTTTCCCCTGTTTAGTCCGTAGCCATTTTTGGCTCAAGCCCATTTGGCTTCAAACTTCAACGAGCACTGTGCAAAGTGCGACACCCCTCAAGCTTCTTGACACTCCTTGTAGTCATGAAGCTCATGAATGCTCTCATGCTGCTAGCTCTCGCCTGTGTTCCAGTGCAGAGCGACCATGCAGCGAAGAACCTCGGAGAGAGTCATCGATCGGGGCTGCCATAGCCCAGAAGGAATCCACTGATGAAGAGGTTGGTGCTGCGCCGCCAGACCGTGAGAAGGACACAAGCAAAGAGCCTAAGGTGCAGCGAGCTATCCTCGAATCTGCAACCAGATGCTGACCTCGAAGCCGTGGATTACCAAAAGCTCTTCCAAGGCGACACAAGCAAAGAGCCTAAGGTGCGAAGAGATCTACGAGATGTTCTGTATGAGAAGCAGCATATGGTCATCGAAATGCTGAAAGAGACACATGTGACAGAGGACAACACCGTGTCATCTGAACAGATACAGAAAGCCCTCGAAGGATTGGGGGAAAAATTCGAATTGGAAGATGTGCAGCGAGCTATCCTCCATCTGCAACCAGATGCTGACCTGGAAGCCGTGGATTACCAAAAGCTCTTCCAAGACTCCGCTTTGCGTGGTAAGAAGATGCAGGAGTTGTCGTTGGGCTTGCACAAGATGCCGGACTCCTTCAGCAGCAACGACGTGCACAGCATCAGAATCAGGGCTCGGAATCCGGGCTGGTCGACTTGGAGCGAGGAGTTGAGCACCAGCGCCATTGCTCGACAGCAAGGGGCTGACTATGCTCAGCAGACACTGGAGCAGGCCATGGAAAGACGCGTGCCTGAGAAGCTGGCGCAAGTGCTGCAGGACGTCCGCGACATTGAGTTCGAGGACAAGAGTTTGTTCTCGCAGGCGACAGAGCTGCTGCAGATCCTGCAGAATGTGCAGAAGGAGGTGGAGGAAGCGATGGCGGTGCGAGATCCGGAGCGCTTCCAGGAAGCCTTGAGCCATGTGCATGAGGTGTTGCTTCCAGGCCTTGCGGAGGCCGAATTAAGCTTCTGGACACCTTGCAGCGAGTCTGTTGCAAGCTGGACACCGCCAGGGGCATCGACGCCCTGCGCGCGGCCTTACGTGAAGGTCATGAGGCGCGGCTCCCCGCGGTACTGTTGCAGCGGGCCGTGCAACGCCTTGGAACGCGAGAGGCAGCACAACAAGGCCTTGAGATGGCCACCGAGGCTGCTCAAGTGCCGGTGCTGACCGCTGCCTTGGAGACCGCGAAAGACATGCACTTGCCATCAGAGGAGGCTGCAAGGAGACTGCTGGCAACCATGAGCAACTCCGAAAAACTGCTTCAGGCCGATCCGAGAGCACCCGCGACTTGGAAAACGAATTTGGATTCTGCGGCCAGCAGCGGACTGCGGGAAGATGAGCTGATCCACCCGGCGCAGAAGCTGCTGGCGCAGCAGTTGCAGATCCGCCAGGATGCTGAGAAGCAGCTGAATCATGGAGGCACGTCGGCCTTCAATGCTCAGGGAGGCCTTGGACGTCTCGGGAAGGTCACAAGTGGGTGATGCCAAGACCCAGGAGTGGCAGAGATGGCCCGACTTGAACCCCAAGCTTTGGCCGGGGGGAAGTGCGGGCCCGGTCTCACCTACTAGTGCTGACCACCAACCAAACCAAACCAAACCAAACCAAACCAAACCAAACCAAACCAAACCAAACCATGATTCTATCAAAACCCCATGATGAATGATTATCACATAGTTATTCTACCATTTTTCCCTTATGTATTATCCCATAGTTGTCCCAAATTTGGGGACCCCCCCCCCACATGCCAAGCCGCCTCACCGGCCATCGCCATCCGCAGGCCTCTTTGGACGTGGTTGGCTTCCGCCAGAAGAGCGAGGGAAGTTGGTGATAGAACCTGAAGCAGAAGAGGAAGCCAACGGATGCATGGCGTGTTCGGATGTTGATCCGACAAAAAAGCGGGTTATATGAAAAATGTAGCATGAACCAAACATGTATATATATATATAATATATGTATATATTTATATATAAAAATAATATTGATATGTATTATATATATATATATGGACAAAAGGGAATATGACTTGTAACCAAAAGGTTTTCATACATCAAATGTACGTACACATTGCAACATATGATATGTATATATGGAGTATCCTCAACAATATATGCCTGACAATGGAGGAATTGGCCCTAATACATGGCAATTGAGAAATCGGGAAATGACGATCACTCAATTTATGGTGCGCTATTTTCAGACAAACCTTAGATGTATATACAGTGGGAAGAACCTTTTTATACATAATGCACAGGAAGTAGACTGAGTGAATATAAAGAATGTGGCTCTTTTATGGTCTTACTGCAGGTTCTCATCCTGATAGATGCACATAGATGCCAAATCGATATTTAAACTTAGAATTACTGGATTGAGACGGCTTCACATATTGATTTTGTGACAACATGGATTTATACCCCAAGTCCACTGGTGAATCACCATATCAAATCGTATTTCCCCACTTTTTGATGTTCACAAGTGGGTGGCATGCCCTCATTTTCACAACGATTTCTTTCCGGCCTCCCATCAGCACCAAGACATCTGAGGATGGGAAGTTGTTGCCATAGGCACCTCCCGTCGCTCCTCATCTTTCAGCGATACTGGAGCTCATTCAGACAAGGCGGGCACCAGGAGTTTGCATTTTCACTGCAGTTGATGTGTGTGAATATGGGCTATACTCCCAGAAGACCAGTTTGGCGGAAAAAACTATACACCACTGGATTTTGTGAAAAAAAAACAAATATGGGGCGAGTGGATCTAGGTGGTTGTGAACCTCGAACACTAGCATGGCCAAATTTTCTTCAAGAGCCAAGGACTGCACATGTGCTTTGCTTAGACCAGGAACTTCAACCATCACCATGAGAAAAGCAGATGCTCAGCATGCAACAAAGAAAGATATCAACAAAAAGAAGAAGAAGAAGAAGAAGAAGAAGAAGAAAAAGAAGAAGAAGAAGAAGAAGAAGAAGAAGAAGAAAAAGAAACCGCCGACGAAGACGAAGAACAACATCTACAGCAGCAACAACGACGACAACAAAAACAACGACGACAACAAATACGACAACTACAACAAAAACGACAACAAAAACGACAACAAAAACGACAACAAAAACGACAACAAAAATGACAACAACAGCAACAACAACAGCAACAACAAGACCAACTGCAGCAACAACAGCCCCCCGCTGCCACAGGTTCGTTGCGATGGTGTGCCAGACGACCTCATCATGGGCTGCTTAGACTTTTGGTTTGGCTTAGCAGCTTGGTAAACTTTTTATGTCCCTTCACCCCAACATCAACCCTCCTAAAACCTTGGTTTAGTATTGGATCGATTCATTTTGGAGGCCCACATGGAGGGGCTATTTAATAGGTGGGGGGTTATGTCAGGACCCCAATTGCGACAAACTTTGGTCCCCTGGAGAGAGCCGGCAACGCTGTAGCGCTTGTGGCTTCTTTTTTTGCAAAGCACACATTAAAGGCGCGGTGGGATTTGGAGCTTGGTGTCAGGAAAGTATTGCAATGATAGATATTCAAATATACATGCACCACATCATGTTTCAAAGACAGATTGCGAAAGGGAGATCTGAAACAAAATCAGTGCAAGTTTCTCACCCTTTCTGCCAACCAGAAAGGACATGTATGATGTGAAGACCCCAGGTATCCCCAGGTACTCAGCTACCCTAGCTGGCCGCTGGCCTCAAACAAAAAATGATTTGTGAGGCTTCTGGGAATCAAGGATATCAAGGTTTGTGCCCAAAACATCTCGGGACTCCTTAAATCTTGGCCAAAATCAGTTGGGTTATCTATCAGAAGTCTTGAGTCTCTCATCTCAAATGACTCTGAAGAGTGACACTTGGGCATGGCTCCAAAATAGCAATGTATTGCAATCCAAGATAATCAAAGGACCACACATTTTGGTAGGGTAAGGTTGACTTCATCCACCAGCTACGGCGTTCCGAATTGCGCACCGGAGGTCCTTGGTATGTGACTTGCTTCGGTGGTTCCAGCTCTGGTGCCTCTCTCTTAGATTCCCTTAACTTGCCCAAGCCTGGGTTGGAGGCGCAGGCAGGAGATGGTACCTCTGAACTGCCATTGTTTGTTGATTTGTTATGAAGTCTGTTGAAGTGTTGCATGGTGGCACTAGAAGTGCTCACCAGGCTAGACATGACTTTCGACTGTTAAAAGGATCCATGTTGGCAGAATAGATGAGCTGTGAACACCATTTGCAATCATTTTCTCCATCCATAAATGTCATAGTAGATCCCACTATTCCCATGAGCCACTTTCATCTCTGCTCAAAGAGTGGTCTGGACTTTGATTCATCAGGGGATGGCCATAGCCATCTCCCCCTTTGAATTGATGACAGCTGATATGTACCATGGTGCTTGGATGCCCACGAGCGGTTTGGTCACCTTGAGGACCACATATCTTTCTCAGGTTTAGTCTGAAACCAACCCATTTTGAGTACCTGGTCTTCATCAATACCTGTATCCCAAAATCTTTGGTGAGGAAAAACATTGCAGAAAGCCCCCATATTTGGGTGTAAAAGGCCGGGTTTTCCCATCAATTTCACCATGAATTCCCACCCCAAACTAACATAGACCATGAGATTCGCGAACTTCTTTGAGGAAAGTGGTCTTCAACTCTCCAACTTATGGCAGGCTTGCCATGTTTCTTGGGGGCTCATCTCTCATTGCGGGCAGGTCTTTTTGTGCTGGAGATGTCACAATCGCTTGCCTTTGGGCGATCAACTTCAAGGACATGAGCTTCTGATGTCACCTGGGCTGCAGGGCTAACCATTTTGAACTAGGACATATATTGGGATTCAGGAAATACATAGCATGCTGGTACAAGCAAGAAAAGGGGGTACCATCCAGCAATGGTGATCAATGGAATGATCCTATTCTTTGGTTGTTGGTTTGAACTATTTTCCAGACTGTCGATGCTTACTTGGGACAAGGATTCCCAAGTGACTAGTTGTTTTGGGAGGTGAAATCACCAATCAGAAGTTTTTCGATCTGGGAGTATGGATGGAAATTGTATTGAAATGAATATATATCCCATAGCCTCTGGTAATTTAACGTAGCTATGGAAAATCATCATTTTAATACGTAGAGAATCAATAAACTGGTCATTGTCCATAGTTCTATATATTAAATTGCCAGGGATTCCGGATTCAGCTGAACGGTAATTCGACGAGTACCCCCAAAAACAATGGTGGTGGATGGTTCTATGGGGATCACAGGGCAAAACTTTGAGTGGTTTGGCTTTAACTGAACTAGGTTTAAGGGAATTATTGTACTCCCACATGTATTATATGTTTTGCATATGCTGTGTATATATATATATACATATATATATATATCATATATCTTTATTTGTATATAATTTGAACAGTGTATATATATATATGCATATCACATACACTTTGTAGATATACATTTATGTACATTGTAGGCATTCTACTAATGCCATATGCATAAGGCATAGAAAGCCTCATCAAGCGTAGTTTTGGTGCACTGCTTGGCAGGTTAAGTGCAGAGGTCTGCGCGATGAAGAGCAGCGTCCTTCACTCTGATGCCACAGAGGAGGCTCGGGAAGCTCAGGGAGGAGGATTGATGGTCAAGTTACATGTGAATACATTGGAATATAGATGGGATTCAACCCACAATCATGGGAATAATGGGAATAACATGGCAATACAACGGAGTTTCTGGGGTTTATGGTGATTTGATGGTGATTCAGTGTGGATTTAATGTGGATATACTGGGGAATAAATGGTATGTAATGAGAAATTAATGGGGATGTAATGGGAAATAATGAGAATTTGACGGCGATACAATGGGAAATTCATGGATGTAGGGAGATAGTGGGTTTTAGTGGGAAATCAATTGGGTTGGCATTGCTCTCTGAATACCCAAAAGCTTTCCGAGAATAAACCGTCCATGGAGCATTTCTCTGCCAGGAATCTGCAGTCAAAACGTCCGCTCGTGCCCTGCTGTTGCGATTGCTGGACCAGTTGCGACGCTGTCTTCGTAGTTGGACGGATTCAGAACGGGAATGGGTTGCTCGGCCATGATGTGGGTGTCCGAACGTTGGGTCTTGATATCCCAACCACGATGTTTCTTTTGGCACCCTAAGCCCAAGCAGGTGGTTTTGTTGGATTTGGGAGTCTGCAAGTTTGTTTGGTACGTAATTTTGGAACCACTCAGTGAAAAAGGAGTGAAGTACGACATGAATGCAGGATAAAATTTGGGACGCTTCAAGTTTGAATCTATTCGTTTGAAATGTCCAGGATATGTATAAATAAACCTGTGATACAGGGACAGTATTTAGGGGGAGGAACATCCATAATTGGTGGCAATTTCAATGTGATACCGTATCTGATACCCAAAACCATAATGGCATTGTGTTCAAGTATAGTACTTCATAGTAGTTCCCATCAAAAACCTGTTGGGTATGTGAGGTTGAGGTCAAACGACTATTATGTTGGATGTGCCTGATCAACTTAATATCATTGTAGACCCACTTAGGGAAGGGATTAATTTGATTCATGCCTCAAATTTCAGGAAGGTATTGATTTGCTTCATACACCAAAATCTGGTTGATCATCATGATACATTCCCCAATTCGGATGGCCATGACAACTGCGGACGAATCCCAAAAAGGTGAGTCGGATCATCCCATGTTGATCATAGGCCCCCAAGTCCTGCATAGTTTCTTTCCCATTGATTAAATGTCATTATCGGGTAATAACTCCAGTTGCCATGTTTAGCCTATTTGCATGGACTCCTCTATCATGATGCGAAATATAACAGATATAACCAGTTGGTTGATGTTGGTTAACCACCCTTCCAGGTGGGCTGATCCTCCCATTGTGGCGCCTAGGTTTGGAGTTTGGCCAGCGAGTTGGTGGAGCGTGATGTGGGCTGGTTGGCGCAGCTCTTCCGGCAGAGTGGCACGGTTTTCACACCGGGTCAACGCGTCTGCTCTGGACATGGGGGATGGGGTCCCAAGTAGACATGGTCATTATTGGGAAACCGATGGTCATTTGTATACGCAAAATCATGATAAACCAATCATGGTCATTTTTATGAGCAAAATGATGAAAAACCACGGGATGTTTGAAGTAGCTTATTTTCAGATCGGTGTGGAGAACATGTCCCACGCCTTCTTCAGCTCGCCAGGGAGCTGATACGTAGAGTCAAAATCGGGATCCCCCAAAATGGATTGGTTCAATATTTGAGAAAGGGATAGGCATAGGCAGGGGTAGTTTTGGTGGCCCCGCAAGTCTCAAATTATTGCCTCATATCCAAAACTGATGGTTGTTGTTGATTGTATTCCCGTCAAATCATCATGCTTGGTCATGACCTCCCCATGTTTGCTTCGAAAAAAGCACTTGTTCGCTCGGAAAATACTGCAGCAGTACCACAGAACGGCTCCGACATCGGTGCCAACTTGAGGTCAGTGGACCAAGGAAGAGAGTGTCACTGCAGTGGAGTTGCTAGCATCTCAGCAGAGACTTCTGGGACCAAGGGATCCAAGCTGATCCAAAACTGATGCATGTGGATTCTCACCATGTCTCACCCCAAAGTTTCCATTTTTATGGGAAAATACATGAACATACTGATCCGTTTGATTGTTAGGGCGCCTCATTTTCAGACCCAACTGATTGACTCAAACTCAGCAGTTCAATCTTGGAATGAAAGCAAGACAAACAGCAAAGCTGTAAGCTGATATCTGAATGCCAAGCAAGGTACCAGCTAAACCCCGCCCCTTTGGCTTTCATTCTTGTCATTGAAGCCTCAAAAAATATGGCAAAAAGCCCATAGCAGCCGCCATCTAATTTTTTCCAATTTTACCCATTAATTTTCAAGATTTTCCTCAAGTTTTCCCATCTAAAACGAGAAATGGGGATATTTTCCAATCACATTTTCCCCATATGTTTCCCACCTTTCAAGATTAAATGATTCATATAATATTGTGATGTTCCACCAATTTTCCCCATAGAATGGGATATTTTCCCTACATTTTCCCCATCTAAATCTATAAATCGTTGATATGTTCACCATATTTTTCCCACCTTTCAATAGTAATTTTCCCCAAATTTTCCCCGATGTTCCCAAGAGATGGATGATTTTCCCGACATCTTCCCTGATTTTCCCCACATTTTCAGGCGAAAGTTCATGCAGATCTGCCTGGCTTCGAAAGTCTTCAGATCCTGGGCTGCCTGGGTCGCTCCGCCGAAGCCGCCTGCGCTCACCTCGGTGAGCGACGCCTGGGGCTGGCGGTGGTCCATGCCACCAAGGCCTTGCAGGTCACTTGGCCGCGGGGGATCCTGAAAATGTTCAACCGGGAATCAGAATGTCTCAGAATGGGATATATAAGAAGTGGTGTATATTCTACATGCAAATCAGTGTATTCTAGAAGGTGTATTTTTTACATGGTTCATAAGTGGTATAGAAACAGGATATGAATTATGTGAATGGTATATTATGATTAACAGAAATGATGGTTTATCCAAAGAAATAGTTTGATGATTAAAGTTATGTGTGGAATCTTCATGTTCCAGGATGAAACAACCAAGTCTGGTTGTTTGGGGTTCCAGATAGGTACTAGACTATTTATTCCCACGGTGATAAACTTGACATGAGACACCACCTGTGGGACAGTTCTGGTATTTTGCGGTCATAGTTGCCGGGGTAGCAAGATGTTACACCTCTTCAAGGAATTGTGTGTTGCTCTGAAGCCTTCTCATGGCGTGAAGAGGTGCAAGCTTGCCACGAAAAAACCGCTGTGGAAGATTCAGGGAAAAATATAGTTGCGAAAGATTAGTTCCAGAAATTGGTACATTAATCTGTAGATTAAACCATCACAACCAGACATTCAACATCATTTAACATGCTCAACCATCAACCACCGGTTGTTCCACGCTGGAAGATTCCACACTTCTTGCACCAAAAAATCTCAGATCTTTGAGGCCATGAATCCTCGAGAAATCTCCTGCTGTTTGGAACTCCTGCTGGATGCAGCGCATGAGTTTGCCGCCAATGGCGTCACTGGTGGCTACCTCGCAGTGCTGGCCGTTTTGCAGAGCTTATCACAGGAGAAGAGCATGGATGGTCAAGCTTTGCGCAATGAGCTTCTTGGAAAAGGGGTAAAATGCTAAGCTGACTCAGGGTTCCAGGTGAATGATAGCCACACCTCTGTACCCCGGTTTCTGCCTTGTATCTGGAAAGTTCCAAGCAGCCCTGTAATTCGGAGTTGGTGAGCCGGTCACGATGAGTCAAGATGTCAAACATTTGAGTCATGAGCGCAGGCATATCCTTCATAGGGTCTTGCTGATAGGACCCTTCAGCATCAATGCATGGATTGAATACCATTTTTCTGTTCAGGAGATGTCCTTCTTTGATTTGAGAGGGGATGTGTGCCGGAAGAAAGCAGTACACTAGATGGGACAGCTTCAAGACATTTCTCTGCATATTTGAAAACATAGGTTTTGGGTTTAACTTGTCAGTTTCTTGGGGAAGTCTGCAGGATAGCTTGTAGACTCCTTGGCCGCAGCCGCTGTGGGATACGTCGCAGGTTTTTCTGGGCACTCGAAACCAGAGTCCAGACAGTTGCGATGAATCGACAGAAGGACAGGTCGTTGCTGCAGTGAATGTAGCCTGATGTGCGCATATGTGCCCTATACATCAGATCCCCAAAAAAAGCCTGGCAAGGAAACAGGACGTGAAAGTGAACAAAGCAATTGCCGATCTGGAGCCGCACCTTTGTGGTCTTGTTTGTTTGGATGTGTTTTCCCTTCATTTCCCCGGCAACTTACATTTAATTCTTCCGATTTCCTCTTTCCCAACAGCGTTCTATCGTTTGATCTCCAAGCTCTCTAAAACCCAGAAGGGACATCTCTGCAAAAGCCAGCATTGTTTCACATTCTCGTGACTTCACTATACTTCACTTCGATCCAACATCAGAACGCATTCTTGATCTGTTTCGTTGCTTTTTCCATGTCAATCTATCTTACAGTCACTTAATTTCAATCAACTAACAGTCGTCCCGTGCCCTCCGAAGTCTCAAACCGGTCTCAACTTTTGCACCTTGAGGAGACCGCTGCATCCAGCAAGAACTACCGCTATGCCGAGACATGGCAATCCAAGGCACTACAGGAGCTTCTGAAGAATCTGCCACAGGACAGCCATTTTGAGGATGATAAAATGGCGCGGAAAAAACATGGAAAACTGGAGATGGTTGATTGAAAATAGGGATATGCGTGAACACATAGTTTTAACTCAACTGCACCATGAGGTGTTGAACCACGGGATTCATTTTTTCCCATCTTTTTCAGAACCGTATACCATCAGACACCGTCAAACACTATCAACCTGTCGTGTGATTCTAAGTACTGCATCAGCTGACGTACTTGGGATGAAATCGTTGCCTTCCACTGGCTTCGTTCAGGAGGGGGAACTGGATTTGATGAGACAACACGCTTGGGTTCGACACATGGAGCATGGAGATTTTGACTGCTGCACGTTCGAACCTGCGCGCGGCTGCCCAGCAAAACGACCACAAACACGGAAGCCATGAGATATGGTGACCAGCTCATTCTGTGGTGTTGTAGTTATTTGGGGATGGGTTAAAACCTATTATTATCAATTTTAGTGGAATGAACATCCATTTACCAGCTATTTTGAGGTTCACTAGGTACCAAGGTGTTGACTCATAGCCATTTAAATAAATCATGGCTTCTGGTTAGGAGCAACTTTTGCATTGCGACTGGTTCATTCACTCTTTGTCCTTGCGCCGCGTGAAATGGATTTAATATGATTTAATATGATTCAATCACAGGAACCTTTCAGCTTTGCCTGAACCCCAGGACCCTCAAAATCCTATAGTTGGTCTAGTTTTTGTAGGGGAGGCGATCCCGATTGGAATACATTATATTAAGATACACTATACCCATTGGACTGACCCAGTATCATGATTTTTTTAAAGCAGATGCTGAGCTGGGTGGTGGTTTAATGTTTCATTTTTGTTTGATCATTTAGAGTACAGTACTACTTTTCTATCCTCAAAATGAAGGATGAACCTGATGAACCCCGCCATTGACTTGTTCCTTTTGCGGTTGAAGACCCCCAAATGTCATCGCTCTGAGATTCTCCGAGTGTGACAGGTGGGGTGACACGCGCACCTTCCCCTTGGCCGTGTGGCCTGCATACCGCCGCTGCACCGGCTTGCATTCTCTTCAGAAGGCTGATAGCAAATCGGCACCGCTCATTGCGAAGTGTCGCTACAAGGACACGCTTGGGGAGGAATTTCGTCGGGAAATGGATGAACATATGTAGCTTCCCCCCCAAAATGGGATGGTATCGATAAATGGTGTGGGTCCACTGCGACCCGCAGTTTTAACACATACCCAGCCGGCCGCTCACATTTTGTGGTAGGTTGGGAGATTTCCTTGATGTTGTTCTATGGTGTCAACCCCAGATTAGTAAACCCCTGGGCCCTGGGCTGTTTGATTAGAGAGGGCCGCATATTTGAGTAGGAAATTATCCATTTTGGGGACCGCCGGAATTGATCAAGGTTTAGTAATACGGGCTTGACATTAACCATCCTCACCCAAGGCTCCCAAAGGGGCTAGAATACCAACGGCAGTTAGTGCTTGGAGATGCTTCGAGGGAACTGGGCCAAAGATGCTTCGATTGTTAGTGGTGCGACTTAGAGACAGTCGGTTGAAGCTCCAGCAGATAAATCAATCCACTCATATCACTCATGGACTAGGATGGTTGTATTTCTTTGCAACTAGTCTGAAATAGATGGGAGCTTATTCCCTTCAGCTCCAAAATGATCCTGTCATGTCCCCCCAAAAACAGGTCAGGACTGAAAAAGGTCAGGACTCCAGCAGGGTCGCTCCCAGGACGACTCCAGCCTTCAGCCCGGTGCACCGGCAAAGAAAAACCAGACGAGAGCCGGGACGGCGCATCGCCATGGTGAGAGGCCAAAGACCTCAGGCGTTTTGCTGAAGAAGGATCCGGACATGCACAAGGAGCCACGGGCTGGGAGGGCGATGCTGGGACGAAACTGGGAACAGAGGGATCGTTACACATTGAGGTTTCAAGGTCTTCGATTGAAACTTTTATGAGACAAGGTTTACAACATGTTCACAAAATGAGATGATGAACGTCAAAATGAGAAGGTGCAGCCCATTCTCTGTGTCCAGGTCCATTTTTAGGAAACCCTTTTCTGTTTGGGATTAAACAAATCCGCAGTTTCAGCAGTTTGGCCACATCTCGTCTGTAAAATTGACCTTGAATCCACAGATTTCCAGCAAGTTTTCCACCAACTTTCTCGCCTTGTGCAGGAGCAGCAAGTGGGACAGGTCCTGCGATTGCTGGAGATCTTGATCTGGAAGGATTCAGAGCTCCAAGACCTGCTGCAAAGGGAAGGCTCGGATGGAGAATCTGATGAACTTGTGATGGCCTCACCAGGAAAACAACGTTAGCACGATTCATGGTGAATATAAGGGGCAACCCAAACCACCAGGGACTATTTGAGCCATTTGCTGGGTAGCCCCAAAATTGTTTTGTTGTTTTTGGGGAAAAGTATTGGTATAATTGTATAATATTAGCACCTCGGATTCTTCACAACCA
This sequence comes from Symbiodinium sp. clade C Y103, assembly GCA_003297045.1. Lineage (NCBI taxonomy): Eukaryota > Dinophyceae > Suessiales > Symbiodiniaceae > Cladocopium > Cladocopium sp. clade C. The sequence goes on from BGPT01000684.1 coordinate 84,414, forward strand.
ATGGGCAAGGAAATGATGGTACATGATGATAAATGCAGGCGAATGGATGGCCAATTGGATGTAAGCCGGCACCACAGTGGTCCTTCCCAGTCAAGGACATCATTGATGAAAGATGATGGGATGATGGTTATCACGTTTTGGCATTCTTGGCTTCCATTCCATGGTTCTTTGAAAAGAATGAGGTGTGCATGTTGTGAGTGTCAAGCAAGCCCTACAATTGAAGAGTCAAATTGTGACTGTACTTGCTCTCATCATCCAAGTCATCAACTCATGCCTGGCTGCAGGCCTAGACCCTGAAGATGTGAGGGCCACCTACACCATCGTCATGACAGGGCCTGGGACTGCCATGTTGGAATTCATTGATGGCGCCCGCACACTTCGGGAAGTGCGATCGGGTCCAGACACATCCCTGGTGAGTTCCAGGCTTTTCTTTTCAAAAGGCCAGGTGGCTAGGGATGGTAGGGCTTGGGAGATGCCATACTAAGGTCGGGGTGGGGCAACTGAAGGCTGATGTGTACAAAGTCCCCCGGGATACTGTAATGATCTCCTTAAAGACCCTTAAAGATCCTTAAAGTATATGATATTTAAAAGTAGAACTTAAAGTCACTCCATTTGGGTTTGACTGAAATTGCGGCACCCCAGAATCTCGTGGTTGATCATGATTTTCCCCCGTCGACATGGTCATTTTTGGGCTCACAGAGACTTGGTCATGCTGATGCCAGGTGAAAAGGGCACCTTGAACACCTTCCTGCGCAGGAATAACAAAGGATTCCCGGCAGCATTGCCATGTGCCAAACTGGCTGGGGATGTTGGGGAGTTTTTGGAGACTTAGGGACTTAGGCGTATCGATGCATGTAGGTGGAGGTCCCAATTATCAATAACCAGATGGACAGGCAACCATTGGCTTTCAAACCAGACTCTCATCCCAAAACACTCAGATGTCAAATATATTCAAATATATTCAAATATATGGTTTCTGCTTGCAGTGAGGTCCCACTCAGCAATCATGAGAATCAACAAAAACATGTTCATCACGCACAATTATAGACTATAGATGTAGTATGATGTAGTAAACTTTTCCTCTTCTTTTTTTAAACATCCCATTGGCATTGACCCTGACCCCCAGGAGAGGATCTGCCCAAATCCCTGGCGCGCCTGGCCTTCACCGCGGCCATCTCGGCGGTGCTGAGCTTCGTGGCCGGCCTGGGGGATCGACACCACGAGCCTTGGGAAGCTGAGGGTCCCAAACATCCCACTATCAGGCCCTCATTAAATGGTCCCAAGAAGGTGGAAATCTCCTAGTAAACATTATTAAACCACGGTTTCTTTGGGGTGTTGTATATTAGGGGGCAAGAAGGTGGAAACTTCCTATTGAAGAATCTTTTAGACCAGGGTTTCTTTGGGGTGTTTTTTTTTTTTTTAGGGGGCTGAAACACCAAAATTAAAGCCGAAGAATGATGGTTCAAAGCATCAAACATCCGGGATTTATGGGATTTAAAGGGGGGATATGATATAAGTATGATTAAGACATACTAACACTATATTTGATGATGTCTGACACGGGGAAAATTATAGGCTTACTTATGGTAATGTTTCATGGGGAATATCAGCTCTTAAAATTCAAAGCAGTGGATTTAAGGGGATGCTTCAGCTCTAAATCGTATGATTTGTTAGGAAACATTAAAACGCATCACCCTTATATCTGATGGCAAAACCAACTAAACAGCTATGAAATCTATGAATGGTTTCAACCTTGGCTGTTCTTCATCGGATTCCTGACAAACCAACCACCAAGCAGTAAATCCCCATCACATCCCTTGTTTTTCCCATATGTTTCCCTCACCAACTAACCAGCCTTCAGGAAAACTTCATGGTCACCGTGGACGGTCGCTTGGTCCACGTGGACTTTGGCTGGGCACTTGGAAAGGAGCCTCTCGATGCGATGCTCATCCACTTTGCCGTTCAAGGTCGGGACCCAGCCCTTGGTTGGCGGCCGGTGATTGATTGGTTGGCCAACAGGCAAAAAACGCCATGGTCCCTCCGGTACTCCCGAACTAGTAGAGTTAACATCAAATAGTATGGAATCAACAATTGAACTGCCCAAACTTCAAGTTTTCTGGGACCTCCAAAGCTATGAGATATTAATTATTATGCAATGTTTTTCTAAATGTCCGATGGAATTCAGAGGGATGCAGTTCTTAGGACCAAAGATCTTGCTAATGGTATCTAATGTTCCATCGGCCTTCATCCATGGTTTGTTTCATCTGTAAAATGGGATGTCGTGATGATTTTTTGAGAGCCCCTCTGGTAATCAAACTGTGGTAACAAGAACCTCTGTGAATGGAGGTTTGAGTGGGAAGATCATATATTACAGATAGTGATTTTTTCCTTTGGCCATGATGACACCGATATCCCAATTAACCTCACCTCAGGTGGCAGGCCCGCCACGACCATCCAATACGATGAGCTCATGGAAGCGGTCGGAAATGACATGATGGACAGGATCTTTTGGCCGGTGGTTTGCTACTTGACTGATTACCTGCCAGAAATCTGGGTGCATCTCAAAATTATACCCAAAAAATGATCAAACATGACCATTCTAATGGGATGATGAACCAGCAGATATTGATAGGTACCCTACTCTCAGACAACCCCATCTTGACTTTGGTGTCTTTTAGTGTGTTTTTGATCTTTTCAAGCAGCCACTTGAATAGATCGTTGTACATCATCATTCTGTCGAACAAGACTCCCCAATCTGCTGGCTACTTCTGCAGGTAAGGCGTATCTGTGCGTGCGAAGGTACCCTGGACTCTTAGCTGAGATGTTTTACACAGTCCTTCGGCAGCAGCTCAGCCATAGGCTTGGCACCGGGCACCTGGTGCCATGGGCGATGGAATACCTCCAGATAATTTGGAAAAGCTCTTAAGGAGATATAACATACAACATGGTGTAGACATGGTATAGTTAGATATAAAATAGAGATCAATACCAAGTATATATATTTGTCATACAAAAAATGAGAATTCTGTCAATTATCTCAATTATATTTATATCTGGAGGTTTATATAGCATATCAATTAGATTGACTACTATGATTATTGATACTATCAATATATTCATTAAATTTCATTTTTTTTTTACTATTTTAAGGTATGTATAAATAGCCCCCAGCTCAAAACAAATCATAGATATATTACATATGAATTACTCAGTCTTATTTCTAAATCATAGATTATTACGATTATCCATTTCTCATTGATGTGGGCAACTCAATAAACCTACCATTTGGAGATGGTTGTTACTATAGATTGTTACTATACTGTTATTCATAGATTATTACTGTTACTACTTGTTATTGGTAGATTATTGATAGATTATTGATAATTTATTGATAGATTATTGATCGATTATTGATAGATTATTGATATATTATTGATAGATTATTACTATTATAGCATGGGTAATATCTATAGTCACATATTGGGATTGTTGGGATTATTGATCATTACTATAGATTATTACTACTAATTACTTGTTATTGTTAGATTATTACTAATGGTGACTATTACGGTTACTATAACCCCTAGTCAGTCATTACTATTGATTGACAACTCTACTTACTATTATTTGGGGATGATTGTTGCAATATTACTATTGGGATTATTGATGTTATTACTGTAGATTATTACTATTATTACTTGTTATTGATAGATTTAATGATAATCATCACAGTCAGCATAACCAATGATTATAATACCATCATTACTATGATTATTGGTAGATCATTACTAATTACTACAATTATTGCTTGTTGTTGATTGATGATTGAAGGATGATTACTATTATATCCCATGTGAATCTATAACATCATCCATTATCCAATGGGATTAACATCCAATGATAACATAATACTGGGATAATCATAATGGGATTCTTATAATATTGTCAGATGGGATTATGGGATCTATCATGGGATTATAGGATTATCTATATATAATAATATTGTAATACTGGGATAATATTATCTATCTATCTATCTATATATATATATATATATATATGGAGGTTTCCTAAAATAGGGGTACCCCTAAATCAGCCATTTTGATAGGCTTTTCCCTTACAAACCATCCATTTTAGGGTACCTCCATTTATGGAAACCCCCATGCGACTTCTCAGGCCATGCTGCGTGAGCGCGGCGCCGCCCGCGGCACCGCCTCGGGCCCCGCGCCTCGCGGCCCCCGCGCCTGGCGCGACGCGCAGAACTTCGTGGCGCGGAACTGCGCGGCAGCGATGTGCCGAGATGAACCCGTCCGAGGAATGGTGGATTTAGCCATGAAAAGTGGAGAAAATGTGGAAAAAAAACCCTTTGAAGAATGGATAAACATAGTTGATTTTAGAATTTTTGAATGATTTATCGATGAAAAGTTGAGCTTTACTAGGGAAAGTTAGGATTTTTTGGATGATGATTGATTTGTGTTGATTCAAACACCAAAGATGGGATGTTGATGGATTTAGCTAGCGAAAGTTGGGATTTGATGGAAATTCAACCAGGAAAAATGGGTTCACTTTCCGAAAAAGCATATATATATATATACTGTAAATGTGATATTATTCAGTCACACCTGGTATCTTTCAACTACAACTGATTACATGGAGGAAATTGGGATTCAAGACAGGGATTTACGTGTGGTGTTGGAATATGTTCGGGGACTGAAGATTGGAGACAAACACTGTAATACAAACACCTGTTGAAGATTTCAAAGAATTCAAGTCACCACCAATGGGAGTTAAACGACGCGGAATATTCCAAGAGTTTGTTTAACCACGCTTTTCTTGGTACAAAATCTCATATGGAATCTTGAAACTATGGCTTGGAGATGGAGTGAAGCTGCTGAAACCAGCTGAGAGTTTCCGTGCACACTAATCTGGTTTCTTTCTGCCCATTGCACCCCCCACATATCAAGTTATTCCAATAGATTCCATCCAACATTCTTAATGGATTCTGAGGTTCCCCCTCATTTTCCACCCTATGTTCCTCCAAATTACCATCTGGTAAACTAACATAGCTATGGAAAATCACCATGTTTATTGGGAAAATCAACTATTTCTATGGCCATAATTTTCAATAGCAAACTGTTAAATTACCAGAGGGTATCATCTTCCCCCCATGGTCCTAGGCCCGAGGAGAGCGCCCAGCGCTTCATCCATTCGCTGCTGCAGCACTGCACCCGCATGGAACGCGCCGCGCACGTGCGCGACGAGCTCAAGGGCCTACGCCTGGGGGAGAAGACCACGGAGGTGCCAATGGGTGGAATGGCCATGGCCATGGAATGGGTAGATGGTTGAAGTAAAAGATGGTTCATCCCAAATGAAAACCATAGGTAGATGAGAATACACAAGGTACTTTACACCTGCCTCTCTAATTTTTCCTAAGACAATATTGATGGCTAAGTGGTTAGTGGATAAGTGGGCTATAGGCCTAAAGTAGCCGGGATGTATTGGGATATGTTTGCTGATGTTACAGACCACCAATCCCTGATTCAGGCAACATTCAAGTGGATGCAAATATCACTGCAGGGTGAATTTGAGAACGATCTCACTGGGAGGTCATAGCGCAATACAACCTAAATTATGATCATTTATGATCTGTAAGTATAGAAGGGCAATATACCAAAATGAGTGTATTTCCAGTCGGTCAACTAATGATGAATTGAAACAGACCGGCGGCTCACTGCGCATTGGATGAACCAGTTAGCAGGGTTGATGGATAGATTTTGGATGATTCATGGCCAATGGACTGAATAGGAAACAATATTGACAAGATCAAGCAAGCAAAATGATGGATGATGGCTCATGGATGCAGCCATGGTTGGCTTCAGCAAGAACCGAGGACTGGTAAGATTCGAATTCATACATACATGTTAGTTTATACATACACATTGAATTTACAATCAACACTATTCCCTTTCTATAAAACACACACCCCGCAGAAACCATGCTTCGAAAAAGGGGATGAAACAGAGACCATTCACCGTGGGGGGTTTGTTGAACCCCGGGAAGTCCCATTAATTCACCACTGGCCATCGTGCAGGCGGTGTCAAAGGCCTGGAACTACGCCAAGAACACCACTCGCAGCGCGGGCAGCGGAACACGCAGCGCTGCAGGTCGAGCAGCAGAGGCGGTGGATTTACTGGGGACTTCCGGCAACCCCAAAGGTGACGCCCCCCAAAATGTTGAGGTTTATCAAGGAGGTATGAAGTATAGCCAGAGATTAGCCAGCTATCATTGGAGGTCACCTTGGCGACTTGGTGAAATCCGTATGAGATGTGTGAGCCCTTGTAAGAAACGCTCTGAACATCTGAAAACAGAAGATATCAAACGAATTTGACGATGGAAAATGAGATTAAACCAACATGGATAGGGACTTAAACAGCGAACATTGGGATGTCAGGAACGCAAGTGCGGATTGACCCAAGAAATATGTTTGGAACATCTGCAAAACCGGCATGTAGCACCAAGTAATCGCTGAGAATGTACCAAACCGTGTGAAAGCTGGTTGGAGGATGTCCTTCACTGAATGAACTTAAACAAAATAGATATAAGATATATTGTCTATTGAATAGAGATAGGTTCATACTTAGTGAATTCAATGTATATGTTCATTCCTTGACTTTTTAATTTCTCCTTTTCATTCCTTTCATCCTTGATACAGTGATAGCTAAACACCATTTCTCGGATTTTGAGGGAACATCTACAGGAAGCCTTCCATATGGGAGGGGTAGAACCAGCTTTCCGAGTTTCCAGATTCATCCAGAGTCCCCAAGTCCAGCGAAACAGCGACACGGCGAGGTCATCAAAACAGGTGGTCCCAGCTTGCAACAGGCGTGTGCTTTTTCTGGCGTGTGGAGTGTTCACTTTCTGGTGATTTCACCCCAGGAATCCAAGGCAGAACTCACGGAGATTGGACTGTCATAGGACCATCACCCATATCCCAAGAATATGTCTAATTATTGAAATAGGATGAAATAGATCTTGAAGCCATGGCTTTGAAGCCGCCCTTTCAACCAGGTGCGAAGTGCTGCTTCCAGTGCTTTTGGGGAAATCATGCAGCTGGCGAGTCCCAGCAAGTTGTCCATTGAAACTCTCGGGAGTTTCAGGGGTGACGAATCACGATAGCCTGAGAGCCTCTCCACCTGAGAGGCAGCGCAGATGGGGAGCTGTCTCTTGGGGATTCATTTGAGGTGTCTGGAAGGATGAATGACCAATGAGTTCTGGCAAAATTGAAGACCGCTCCGGATTGAGTAGATGATATCAACTTATATAAGAAGGAACATGATGGAATATGCATATTCTCTTTATATATTCGATGTGCTAGTATGCGTATTTGCTGTTTGCTGGTGAAATGCTATATCTCTCAAGTTGTCTGGTAGTGGTGCTGGTGTCTTCCTGGAAAGCCTATGGAAGGGTGAATGGTTGAAAGGCCGACTGATGCCTCTGAGCGTTGACTTTATCTGCTAAAACGCATCCCTGATCCCTGTGAACTCTGTGAATGTTCTACTTCTAGTATGTTCAGATTTTGGATTTTATTTGATGGAATAGTATATAGATATATATTATATTATATTATATTATATTATATTATATTATATTATGTTATGTTATGTTATGTTATGTTATGTTATGTCATGTTATGTTATGTTATGTTATGTTATGTTATATTATATTATATTATATTATGTTATGTTATGTTATATTATATTATATTATATTATGTTATGTTATGTTATGTTATATTATATTATATTAAATATTAAATATTATATTATATTATATTATATTATATTATATTATATTATATTATATTATATTATATTATATTATATTATATTATATTATTTATATTATATTATATTATATTATGTTATGTTATGTTATGTTATGTTATGTTATGTTATGTTATGTTATGTTATATTATATTATATTATATTATATTATATATGGATATATATATGGAATAGTTCTTCTTCCTACACCCTCAGAAGCCATGCCTGTTTTGGGCTATCCAGCGTTCTTCTGGACACCTCCAGGCGATGCAGGAAGTTTGACCCAGATGGACCTACCAACAAATTGAGGTCTTGTCTTTTTACAGTCCCTAGGTTTGTCATGTTTGTCTCAACATAGAGTATCCACAAATCTCACTGTTGATCGCCATTTCTGTATGGAAACACCGAAAAATAAGGCGTATGTACTGTATCCTCTCATTTTCCAACAAACCGACCTCAAAGATCAACAGATCATCAACCAGTTCTCCGTTGGTTAGGACGGCTACAGTATTCTGAACATGCAATCTTCGGCACCTGTCCCTCTGGAGCCGATCTTGTGGGGATTCAGCCAACACCAGAGGTGACACTCCAAGAATAGATCATCAATTACAGGAAGATTTACGTTCTTGTATTACAAGTGGTTGCTGGTGGTTCATCAATCCACTCTTCTTGGCTGAATCCCCGTCACAAAAAACACGCCTCATCAACAGTAGGTCCTGCCTGTACATAGCAGCCATAACCTCCATGAAGTTCAGAGCTGTGGGCGGGCGCAGCTGCCCGTGTCCGACAGGGTTTTCTTCTCGGGGATGTCGCCGAGTCGGTAAGGGCCCTGATGGGATTGTCATGAACGACAAGCTGACAGCGATACACCTATTGGTTTTAACACGCGACACAAACACGGGGACTTCACAGAATTTAAGCGATACAAATCATGTTTGAGCATATTGACCAATATGGGGATACTCCAAGCAACATAGATCGGGCTTTAACATGCTTTTAGACAACAAGAATTGGGATAAATCAACACAACTCAGGTTTGAAATTGGGCTTTGACCATTCAAATGGAGATATCACCCGACCTGAAGGGACCTGAATCAACAAAGACGACGCTATGAATCAACCAAGGGGATGATCAATGATGGTTTGGTGATTTAGCTAACAATGGGGGCATTATCCACACAGATCCGGATAGACGAGCAGAAATCAGTGTACAACATGAGGCTTAAGGATTTTTAAGTGGGTTTTTGGCCAACGAATTATGTTAAACGACACCATCATAGCCAGATCAACTCGTTTGGGGTTGAATTTCGGTACCTGGTGCATACAAAAAACATCAACTTCCGTATCGTCTCCTTGATACCATATGTCGAGTCTCACCAGAGAAATTTCAGTAGCTCTTGATGATTTTTGATGGACATCATGTAGGAGCTGAACCTTGGCACATTTTCCGAGCCTGCATCCCCTTGACCCTGGGCTCTTGTGTGAAGCGGTGTTTCCATTCACAGCCTTCCAAAAGAAGCGGTTGTGATGACTGGCACTTTCCAGTACAGATCTGATTATCGAACCTGAATGTGCCGGCCTGAAACTACAAGATTTGGGTGGGGGTCAAAATTTGGTATGCAAAACATTGCAAAACATTGATCCTCCTGCATACTTTACCAACATTTCCGGTTGCCGTCTCGCCAAGTTTGACTGATTTTCACCCAGATCCGTTTAAGTCGCGTTTCGGGAAAGGACATGACCATGTCAATCAGATTCACTGACTGAAACTGCCCATGAAGGGCCTGAAGATACCCTAGAACTACTCTAGCAGCAGCGCTCTAAAGAGACCAAGCCTTTCCTTGCTGGATAACTTTCAGTTGTTGCCTGAACGTCAGGTGCACTGGACTTACTGAGAATCAAGAAGGACCACACACTCATTCAGATGGATCCCGTACATCATTGAAATTCGCATATGATCAGTCATGTACAAGACACAGTGGATAGAGGCGTAAGCACTGTAGAAAAAGGATTCAGATTCATGGAAAGATGGGACATGATATTCCAATATATTCCACAACCACAACGTGTCAAAATAATGCAAGACACTTCCGTTGCTTCTCCTAAGATTTCCAGGCAAAGAACCACAAGCCTCCGCATCGCATCCGCACAGATGCGTACCGCAGACCCTGTGACAGGCTTTGTACAGTGCATTTGTACAGGGAAAATTACCGTCACTGCGCAAGTGCGCCATATCAGACCTGCTTTTCAGACTCAAGATTGATCTCAGTTCTGACTCACTTTGGACATTCCAAAGGCCATGAAATGTGCTGTTGTCCAGCAGCCATTGGCTCAATTGGTCAACATGTTTGGTAGCGGGGATTACGTTTGAAGATTCTCAAACAAAGAGGTAAACGTATATGCACATGTGTTGAACATTGAATTTCCCACTCATCGCCAACGGCTCGATTCCGCACCAGCCAGTACTCTTGTGCGCAAAGACACACACACAAGATACTACACATGCAAACCTTCACACCGGCTTGGATTCAGACGGATTCAGCACATTTGCCCTAGCGGTTCTCTGCTTGAGATCTCTAAAGTTGGATACAAGGTGAACCTGTGAGGGCGTTTGGACCTAACTTGTGAGGGCGCTTGAGATCCTACCCTGCTATCCACATTGCAATCACCATGGCCTGCTTCCGGTGTAGTGCCAGCTTCGCGTATGGCGTTTGGTTCTCAAACTTTGGGAAAGTGAGAAATGCTGCTCCCTACCATTGGTTCAGGGCCCGGTGATCCACAGAGCAGTGTGGAAAATGACTTCATTTGCGATTGCGATGTTTTCTGATTTGTTTATAGTTCATTCTCAACACTCCCAGATTTAACATGGACCCTGAACCTCACCAAATCTGGAATCTGGAGCATCATTTTCCAAATCTCATTTTTTTGGGTTGCAGGTTAAATTTAGAGGGTGTACTCTCATTTCCCAAGGAGACTGTCACGGACTGTTCATGGTCTTCAATGAAATTCAATAAAGTTGAGATGGCAGGGAAATTTACCTGCCCGGCAGTCCAAGTGAAGCTGCAGCACATTTTCCAAGGTTTTACTCAAAAAGGTTTACAATTGAGACAATATTGGATTATATACTGGACTCTGTATATAATTATGTATACATATATATACATATGTATGGCTGCAGCTCAAAATGTAAGGTCCCCATCCATACCCCGGACCCACAGGCGATCCATACCCCTGATCCATACCCCCGATCCATACCCTCGATCCATACCCTTTCGAAGAGATTGAATTCATTTGAGACCAGTTGTGTAACTCCTTCGTTCCATACGTTTGGATCACCGCGTAGCGATGCATACCCGTTTTTTGAGCCATAGCCATGTGTATATATATATATACATATATATATATATATGAGCTTTATGCCATGCTTAGAGACTTAGTTAGAGATATATAGAAAAATGTATTGGGATAGTAATATGCAAATGTGTATACAGTGGATGTTATAGCATGGAACACATCGGTAACGCCATGTCTTCGGCCATCAGGAACGCCTCACTGGGATTGGCAGGCCCAGATGGCAATCTGATGAAATCCACAGAAGGTCTTCAAAGCAGAGCTGTACCTTCGAAGGGAATATTTGGTGTTACTTCTCAGGAAGTATTTAGATAGATCCGCATGAATATATAGAATTATATATATAGAATTATATGTATATACACATGATCACATGTGTATATACATTATATATACATATACATCCATATATCATAATTATTTATATAATGTATACATGTATCAATGCAATGCAATGTAATTTAATCTAATATAATGTATTGTAACGTAATGCAATGGAACGGAATGCAATGTATGTATGGGTGTTTTCTAAAGTAGGGGTGCCCCCAAATCATCCAAATTTGACTAACTTAGTATTGAAAAGCATGAGTTCAGGGCACCCCCAAGGGGAAACTATCTATGCGTGTTATACTAGCTATATATATATATATACACCCATGTTTTAATGTCCTATTTTCAGAGTGAGAAAGCAGATGACTACTACGCAATACTACACTACGCATCTCATTTCAGATAGTAGAAGTGATCAAGATTGGAATGTTTCTTCCAAGATGCACTACGTCTCGGGGCCGCAGGTGAAACTCTGGAACTGATTCGAGAAGAACCCAAGCTCCGTTCCACCCTTCCAGCACTGAAGATTGTGGGTTGCAGGGGGTGTGAAACCAGGATGACCATCATTTCCCTCAGAATACACACCAGCCAGTAATCTTTGTATCTTGAAGTGGGTTTGTCTGAAATAGGATACCCCTACATCCATTGGTTGATGATCGTTTTCCCTATGAAATAGCTATGGGGGGGAGGTATTGGGTACATCCCATTTTCAGACACACCCAAGCCTTTTGATGCTTTTTGACATTCCCTTCCAAATGTCCATGTTCATGACATTTTGCCACAAGAAACAGCAACATTTGTGGCCACATTTCCACCCCAGGTTTCGGCTGCTTGGAGCTCTATGTGCGTCTTACGGATGAAGTAGAGGTGAAGGTCTCAGGTGTTGCGTACTGAAGACCCATGTGAGTTGAATTCTCAAGAGCAGTCTTTGACGGTTCTGGACTGGCGGTGCGTAAATTATGCCTTTTGGAGATGCCAAAACTCTTCACTTTTACATGTCCTTTGCTTTTCGCCTGGCAGCAGCATGTTGTACTACCTGGAGGATGGAGTCCACACGTTCAGTCATCACAGCACAGCTTCTGGCCCTCACAACCACCATCAAAGGGTGGTGTACTACCAAGACTGATTATGTACTTGACAGGTCTGATGCTTCTTTTGGTGCAAGAAATTTGGATAACTGGCCATTTTCAGGTTGACGATCAGCGAGATCGTTTTGTCGTGGAGGAGGAGGGATCTATGTTCAATGATGTTTGATGATGGTGTGATGACAACTATGATATTTGACAGTTTTGGGTTCAATTACAAAGCGCGTGCTGTATCCTTTACCAGTTTGCATTCTATATTCATCCCCAGATGACTCAGATGGCACAATCTCCAAGAACATGATGGCCGCCCGTTCCCCACGTACCAGAGTCCTAGAGTCAATCCAGTGGTCGAACATGAGAAGGACATTTGAGTGTTGGTTATAGTTGAGAATCCACTCTCCAGCCTGAAATTAGTACCGGTGTTCAACCATTTCAGCGTTTCGTTGCAGTCGCTTGAATCTGCATATATTGTGTATAGATCCTTACACTAACACACATGCATTGTATATACACGATGTATCCTAGTATGAACCTTACACCTCCGAGACCAACCTTTTTTCACATATTTTGGGATTTGTGTTTCACTCTCTCTCTCTCTCTCTCGCAATCTATATACATATTGTCCATAGTGACATAGTGAATTCTGTACAAGATCGAATATTAAATATATCATAATATATACATGCCCATACATAGTTACACATTGATTTTGCTTCCAGCAGCGTGCAGTTGACAGGATGTGAGGCAACGAGTCCGAGTGCACTGGAGAAGTGCCGATGTCAGGGAACCCATAGGAAGCGGCAGGGCAGACTGGACTTCCTACGGCGCAGCCAGATGCTTGGTAGGTTGTATAGGAGTTTATGGATTTTATGGTCATTTTCGCTGCTGAAGTGGCCAGTTCGGTGGTAGCCCTATTTTTTCAGGCAAACCCATATTTCTCAACATTTAAACTCTATCCCAAACAACGTTTGCATAGGCAGACAGTTTTCATGCGAAGATACCGTGAGTTGTAGCATTCGGGGATAGCAAAGCATCATCGAACAATTCTGCACTTAGGTTTTCAATGGATTTTCATCCAACTGCTTTGGGGCGCCGTGCATTTTGTAGAGACATGTAGACGCTGTATATATATATATATTTGGATGTCGTTTGAAAGACTGCAATGACCAGTGAATCCATACGATGTCCCTATATATGCGGCAGAACAACCCTTGCCCATCTTACCCGTCTTACCCCACAAGAAACCAACGCCAGACTGCTCCAGCAAGTAGTAGCTTTGGTACTGTTGCTGCCAGAATGCACACAACGGCTTGTACATCTGAAAAATGTTGGTTTGTTCGAGAGAAGGCACTTCGACTTGAGAAAAAACAACAAATATCTTGTCCTTGTCAGCAGATGCAAGATACCACATGTTTGTGCCCACTTCTGCCCAAACTTGTCTTTTGGTGTTGATATTGCGGGGATGAAAACCAGTCATCATTTTGAGTATTTGTTGTAGGATGTATGTGCAAGGTGAGCCCTCCTAGATAGCTAACTATGTTTTATGGTAGACATTGGTAGACATATCAGTAGTTAATGGGTTTACATCTGGGGGCCACACCCTTTAGATGCACGGCCAAACATGGAAGAAAGACACGGTTCGTGCTCAGCAGAGTCACCGGTCCCCGACCAGGCAAGTAGAGATTCTACCGTGCAGGTCTCAGGGGCTTGATCGACTTTGGGCGTCCCTCGCCGAGGTCAACAAACATATCAGGGATAGAAAGAACGAAAAGTAGTTGAGATTGAATTACGCCATTTTCTAGGCATCTTGAGCATCATATATGATATATGATGTAGTTATCTATGTATATGAAATTATCTACAATTGTTGTTTCTGTAGTTAGAAATATACAACTAGAATTGATGAAATGTATGTGCAGTGCATATATTTAGACGGGTCATGGGCGAGAATGTAGTAAACCCAATTTCATAAACCATCCCCAAAATCACCATTTTTATGAGTGGGATTCAAACCATCCCCAAATGGTAGTTGTTTATGGCTTTGGGTTTCCCGCATTATATTAAAAAAACCCAATGATTGGAAAAAGATTGTATACCCATGTAACATTGATGGGTTCATAATCCATTAAGAGCTAATGATCCCATTGAATCCCTGGTCCTTATTATTCTTGTTACATGTATCATTTCTAGTGTCATTACTACTACTATTATTCCCATTATTACTGTTGATCTCTCCCACATTCGTCAATTTGCTTCTGAAACACAGCCACCGGGCTGCTAAGTCCTGGCGGGTGAGCTGTGCCTTCTCGCCTTGGGAATCGCAGGTGCCCTATCTTTTGGTGTTTTATCTTTTGGAAGCTGATTTGTGGTGAAATGGCGATCTAGATGATCCATTTATTGGATATCTAATGTATTTATTATTGTATATGTATATGCATCATATCTGTATATATTATACATATACATATTGTAATTACACTTGTTGGATATATACACATCTTTATAGCTGTTTACCTGCATTGAGTCATGTTTGTGGTGGTTGTGGTGATTTGGATTATATTTGTGGAAAATATAAATCTACGGTGCATGGAGCATGGCTGGCTGTGGATCAAAAGCTGACTGTCTGTAAACAGAAGTGAGCAGCAAAATAGCTTGTGCTTCTATGCTTATTTATTGTAGAGGCAAAATCTGGGAGTAAATTTGGATCATGATACATACGGTTGGACCAATTTTGTTCAAACACATAGATGTTGATGTCCAACTGGGCGAGCAAGAACCGGGCATGACATTGAGCCAACCGGGCAGCTTTCTGCTCTTAAACTTACTTCCGGAACAAGTCAAACATGGCTTGCAGGAAGGTCCCCTCTTTTCTTCGATGATGTTCCCATTGAAATTCCCATTTAGATGTCAGGGATTTCCCGGCTAGCCATGTTTCTATGACTAGCTGGGATGATCTTCAGTTTTTTCATGGCTTCAACAACCTGCTTCCATCGCGCGATGCCAAGCTTCGGTTCGGCTTCAGGTGGCTATTTGTGAAACCCTGGGCCGCGAGGCGGGATGCTTAGTTTCGTCATGAACTTGAAGAACTGGATACTGTTATGATATTCACATTGATATTATATATTCATAAAATATATATAGTGTTATTCTATACCTATATGTATGTAGATATATCCAGGATGATCGGATAGATGGTATTGAATTATGGGTAGTATATGATGATATGTATTATATATATACATATCAAATGTTATACTTGGAGATAAGTATATATTATCACCCATGATCATCCATTATCCAATAGAACTATTGGATCGAATTTCGTAGAAATAGCTTTATCATTTTTGTCCTCATATATCATATCTATATTATAACCTTTACATATCATTTAGCATCTCCATATTATGACCTTCACTATAGCCGCTATATACCACCTATTACTAATCTCCATATTACATCATTAATATTACTAATATTATTACCATACTACATCATATTACTATTTTTACTATTACCATATACAGTATCATCTATTCTCCCAACTTATGATCTCCCAAGTGGACTGATCGTCCAGGCGGTGGACTGGCTGTGGGATGGTTTGAATGCGCTGGTTCTTTCCATCAGTCTGCAGGTGCGGCTGGGACACCTTAAAATGGACATGAAAAAACCTGGGTATACCCAGACATCATGGTAAGTTGTTTTTTTGGTTTTTTTCACACGAATATTAGGTTCAACTACATGAATAACATGAATAGATGAATATAGACATACAGATTCATGTCATACATAGTCCATTTGAGGGTTGCTTGCTTTCAAAATCATTCAACATCTTGTGCTACTTGTGCCCCTGATCGAGGCCCATAGGGAGTCAGCTCTATTTGCTGCAGAGTGGCCAGTGGCAGGCAAAGACGGGATCACTCATCTGCTGAGAATACGCAGATTGGGCAATACTCATATGTATATGATAATACTCGCGTTGGAGCATGTGTGCCTGATGTGTGCCTACTCTTGCCCGAAAATTATCTGATTTGGGATTTCCCTTAGTGCAGACATAAACATATTTAAATTCAGGATAGTTGACGCAAGGCTCTTCAAGACTCTTCAAAGGTGAGTTTGCCCGAAGGGTGCGATGCAGGTAGGTTAGGATGGTTTCATTGTTGCAGAGAATATATAAATGGCTCAGGACAGGCCCTGACGGTGAATAGCATGAATGGAGATCGATATTGAAACACTGCGATGTTGCGCCCCATGATGCCCCATGGGTTGATCCATGTTGATACTCTTGATGTTTTGGCTCAAGGATTCATCAAGCTGGGTACAGATATCGCAACGGCCAGCGGTGCCACCGGCCCGCGCCGCTTGCGAGGCATGACAGAAGGGCAGAAAAGCGGCCCATCTGAAGATGAGTACCAAGGCCAGATCAGTAGCATTCAACAGATCTTCGCGGAGTATCTTGGAAGAATTGGCTTACCTCATGAATCTTTTTCAAGATTTGGGAGGGTATTTCCTGGGTACATTATAAGATGTATAAGGGCATATACAAAACTATATTTCACAATTATATCATATATCTATCCCATATGTCATTGCCCAAGTCGTCCTTCTTCTTTCGTTCTTTGTAGGTGAGCAGTTCATGGTTTTGCTTTACCACTGGGATGGGTAGTTCAACCAAGTGGCCACAGGTATGATCACAACGGCAGCGGCAAGGTTCGTGTGGAGCGAATCCCCGATCTGATCCTGAATTTGGGTCGAGACCTGCAACTTGGAATTGGGATGAACATGGGGGATGCTTGATTTTTCCGAAAAATGGGGACCAATCAGTGGAATGTGGAATGAGATTCTGACTGTATCTATAAAGTTGAACATCCCAACAAATTGTCATACTATGTTTGAATATGTGCTTTGGATCTTTGATATTTTCGAAGACCTCGTTGCACCTTCAGGTCCATGAGGGGAGAGAAGCCTGTGTGAAAGTTGTTCATTCCTGCGAACTTCCGTTGAGATGAACTTAGGATTTTGTTCTTAATGATTGAAGAAATTCGAGGCAGAAACATGGGTTGGGTATGGTTGGGTTACTCAGTAGCTGCCTCATTTCAAATAGATTCCACGCAATGGGCTTTGCACAAAAAAACTCAAGGGCGATTCTATGGGAGTGATTCTCCCAACATTCTACCGCAATTTGATTCAAAACTATACAAATCAATGTTGTAAACCCAATACTAAACCATCCCCAATATGACTAGAAAATGGTGGTAGAGACCCTCCTTGGAGGTTTATAGCATTGGGTGGATCCCACCTAATATGCCATAGCCTCCAGTTGAGTCATGTTGATCTCCCAGGCAAGTCGGTCGAGAAGTGGCCCGACAACTCAGCGGCAGCGGTTCGGTGGAAGTTGCGACCTTTGAGGAAGTGGTACAGACCCTGAAGAAGGTGGAAGAGACTCAGGACCTGAAAAAATCGCCAGAATTTCAGGCTGGTGATCCATCCATGCATTGTGTATAATTGTGAAAGTAAATCTATACATATCATATGGAAAATCAGTTTAAGAAAGGTTTGGTCCCCTGAACTTCCAATGACCGGCTCTTTTTTGGTAATCTTTTGGTTCCCATTTGACCTCAACACCAGCGCCAGGATCGAGAAGTAGATGGTGAAACCACTACGCCTTTGACGCTGTTGAAGAGGCTGAACGCCTATCGAAAGCAATGCGAATCCAATGGTGAATACGTCGAGGCACAAAAAGCTCGAAAGAAATATGAAGAGCTGCGTGCCAAGGACGGGTGCATAGTTTTTTTTTGTAGAGATGTCCGGCTTCTTGTAATGATGTCGTGCAAAAGTATCAAGTGAAACATGGGGCAATTCCACAAGAATATAGCAACCCAGAAAAAACGCATGGACAGCCACAATCCAGAGTTTTCTACCCCACTTCTCAGCACTGGATTCCTAATTGCCAGCATTTTTTGCTGATCATCGCGGATCTTCGGTTTCACCAGGAAGAGGAACGCCAGAGAAGGCTCGTTGATCAGGCCCAACAGCAAGAGATGATGGAGGTGGAACAAGCTCAGCGAGCGCAGTTCCTGGGATTCTCCAATGCCTGGGATAAGTACCTGGGCGCAGATGCTGCGGGCTATGGCAAGGGAGTCAATCAATCTGGGGGTTTAATGGGGATATCCATGGATATCCCCCAAAATGGATGGTTTATAATGGAAAGTCCTACTAAAATTGATGATTTGGGGGTGTCACTATTTTAGGAAACCTCAATATTCCCAAGATAGTACTGAAGTAGGTACTCCTTGTCGGCCAAATGTGTATCAATGCATATTATACAAACCAGAGTTGAAGATGTCTCGTGATGAAATTCAAGTTATACGTTTTTGCAGCCAGTCTTTGGCTGGCGGCCTGAGTTCGTGGTTTGACTGTACATAGATTCTTCGAAGGATTTGTCACGGGGCTCATAGCAAGCGCAGGCACCAAACATCTACCTAGCTGCTCTTGTGGATTTGCCCCTCATTTTCTTCCGTTGCTTCAATTCAGTCAAGATTTTGAAGAGACACAGCTGCAGGTATATGGCAGACTACGAATCCACTGCCTACATGAGCTTGGAGAGACTGAAGGAACAGCACGGAGAGGAGTTGAGCAAGTTTCAGGAAATGATTCGTGACTCTGCTGAACTTGACAATGGAGGGGGCTACTGGCTATTTTTTTTGGTTTAACTTCTCATGTTTTTTGGTTCTCGCTGCTTTTTACAGCATCTCGCGAAGGGATTGTCAGCCGGTCAGCCTTTGGGGAAGTTCCAGGGACAGATTCCCTACGTGAAAAGCAGCTTTTGACACATCAGGGAAGGAAGGTCACCATATGTTTCCACATTTACCCCTGACTTTCTGCTTGGCACAGGTGCCATGTTGCTACTCAGTCTTATGGACATCACCCGGAGAGTTGGAAAGATCACAACGATAAACAGACACTTGAGATAGTTGTTGAATTGGCACGACACTCCCTGCTGATAAACAATTTGCATGATTGCCACACGACCTTTTGCTAGTGCTCAGACGGGTCCAGCAAACTGAAACTGAAACCCATTGGGTTTGGTTCCAGATCATTGTCGACCATGAATCGTTGCCTATACTGGTACCAGTGATAGCAAGAGCACGTTTCAGAGTACAGCAGGATTCAAGACCCGTTCGCACACATGCTGATCTCTACAATTCATTAAAACAGTGTCATCTGTTGTGTTCATTCTTCCCTTTCGCCCCTCCAGGGCTGCTATCACTGGAGATCGAAAATTCAGCCATTTTAGATTTGGTCTCACAAGCTGGAATTGAAAACTCTGGCCATTTTTTGGAAGGTGTTCTTATGGTGCGTTTTTCCCATATCTGCTATATCCTGCTATGTCTCATGAGCTGGACGTGGTAAATCAACCCATTTCCTTTATCTTTCCCTTCCATTCGAAAAGAAATACAAACAAACCACTTGAAACTAACCCTACAATAACCCTTCAAAGGTGGAAACGTCCAGCCAGTCTTGGATATTTTGTCCAGAAACCGAGACACGGCACAGAAATGCTGCAGGCCACCAGCCTGCGCGGGTGAAGTGTTCCCGCGAGCTGCTTGAGCTGCGGCGGAAGCAGGAGGCCTTGGCGAAGCTTGGGAAATACGAGCCTTGGCCGTGCCGGGCGAGAGGAGAGCCAGGGGATTTTTGTCGGATGGCTATGGGACGTTATAAGATGTTATAAGTATGACGGGTTGATGCTAATAATTGATCAGTGATTACAGATGATTTATGATTTTGGGCGAAGAAGAAGAAGATGATGGTGATGATGATGATGACGACGACGACGACGACAACGAAAAGTATTCTTGTGCCTTGGCAGGTTGGAGGTGCTATGGGGAATGCTACAATTTATGGCTATTGAAGATAGGGAGAGCATGGGAGAATAAAGTTTGAAATTTGTAGGTACCCTATTTTCAGACAAACCAGTATGAAATGCATGCTGAAAGCAACAGGTTTTGCTGGAACTAGCCTGTTTGAAGTAAGTGAAGGGCCACATCATGCCAGAGTCGTATATGTACCAGAGTATTCGCATCCCTGTCACATCCACACAATCCCTCCAGATTTCTATTTCACTTTTACTATATGTGTAGCCGACAAAATTATCGGAAGACAAAAGTGATAGGAAGCGGATTTGGGATGTTTGGGATGTTGAAATCTGCATCAAGACCCTCACAACCCGTAGGGGATCACCCACTTACCGATCCCCTATTTTTGCATGTAGCATGATTCACAACCGATAGGAGACCACCCACTTTAGCCATGTCCTTTCTGAGTACATGACAGGATCATATTCTGTCAGCCACTATAAGGAGACCTTTGGAAACACGGCTGCTGTCATTTGTTTCCTCTTGGTTTTCTCCAAGAGTGATTGGCCCCAATCTCCAGTCAGCGATGAACCCAGGAAGAGGCTTGGAAGGTGAAAGAAGAAGGAGATCAGCTTGAACAGCTGCTCGACTTGCCGATCTTTGAAGAAGTCACAGCTGGTTCGGATAAATTTGTATCGGTGCCACATGATGAACATATCTGCTGCATTGATTCGCATGTGGAATTTGCACATGTATCAACAAAA
This sequence comes from Symbiodinium sp. clade C Y103, assembly GCA_003297045.1. Taxonomy (NCBI): domain Eukaryota; class Dinophyceae; order Suessiales; family Symbiodiniaceae; genus Cladocopium; species Cladocopium sp. clade C. The sequence continues at coordinate 105,620 of BGPT01000684.1, forward strand.
GAACTGCTACAGCTAATTACTTTACATACAAAAAGCTAAGAATCCGTCGAAGATATTTTGCAGAGATTTTCCAGAACTCCAACTCCACCATCCTGGACGGACCATCAGCCATTCCACGTCGTCACCCAGGTGGGAGCAGGCCCGCAGTGCTTCGTTGGTCAGCGACAGCGCCAAACGGCAGGAGGGCCGCTTGAGGTCGCAGCAACAGAAGGCGCTTCAGGCCCTGCTCAAACGTATCCAGCGGGATCGGGGCGAACAGATTCTCGGTGTCCAGCCATTGGTTTGTTAATTTCGGGGTATGGTTGATGGATGGTTTGGTACCGAAATATTTGGGGATTTGTATGTTCTTTTTTTAAGGGTAAACCATGGACAACTCCCAAATCCGCTGGTGTATCATGTTTTTGTCGCTACAAACATGGCAATCTATTTGGGGTATACTCCATTCTTGGACAAAAAACCGTGGAAAGTGAATTAATCATGACTCAAGACTGTGCATTATGTAATCAACTACTGGTAACATATGATTTTGAATGAGAACTTGATTATTTGCCATGACTTCGGAACCCCCCCATGGATGGATTTGTGTTGAGGTGGTTGAAGCTGGTTGTGTGGTGGTCAAGACTAAGACCTCAGGATTCGACATCGCCAGATGGATTCCCAACGCCTCATTCAGCGGAACAAAAACCTGAAGGCTGGGTTTCACCTTGGACCTGCAGTTTGTACCCACATGGAGGTTTCTAAAACGGGGACCATGGGTTTTGATGGATATAATTTTGGATGCTTTGGAGTACTCCCATTTTAGGACATTTCCGCATTTGTACTATCAACTCGAAACAGAATCGGGCCATCCTATGAAGAGCCATCCGGTCTGCGTCTGCTTCGGCCAAAAAGACATATTTCATGCCGTCCCTGGAGAAAAGGTGACCACCCCCCATCCCCGCAGGCAGATCTCTACAAGAAGCAGCATTTGGAATTCCAACGTGCGGAAGCGGCCATCCGTTCCATCATGTCCCAACCAGAGCATGCCCAACGGCTTCTGGATGAACATGATCCTGCGTCAGTGGCTCGCAGTGCCGCTATGGGAGAGTTGCAACAAGCTGCAGTTAGAGTTCAGATTTTCTGGTAGTTTCTGATTTCGGATGTGTCTTGTTGATATCTGCCGTCAGTATAGTGATCCGCCTAACTGACGAACTACTGTTTTTGTCCTTCTTATAATTGTGTTGTTGTGCAGCTCCTGTGAAGTTTTGCTCCTATCCTCAAGACTGGAAGACTCAAACACGTGTAAAAACATGCGGGAGCTGAGCTGCAGGTAGATTTTCCGGTTCTTGTCCGAACCAGACAAAATGAATCAAAATGATACAACATTAAATATGGCATACGTTTGCATTTTTTCTCCTTGCCCCAAAGCCAGAAGGTCCACCATCTTCCTCCATTTTCCTCAAAGCAGCCAGGTTGCCAGCCTTGGGTCGCATCAAATGGAAGGGTCCCAGCCTTCCAGAGAACTACATGCCTCCCGGAGGCATCTCCAAGGGCCTGGTGAAAACCGCTCGACCACGGCAGGACAGCGAGGAGCTCGTGGCCCAATGACCCGGCTACGCGGGCAGGATGCAAATGCATCGTTTCTATGGCTGCGGACGGTGGTTTCAAGGAGGTGTTTTCTTTTTCAAAGCCCCTGGATGGTCATCAAACTTGGGTGATGGGGAGAAAAAACACTTATGCTTGATCTTTTTGGAATGGGTTAACACTTGTTCAAACATGTTGAAACCACCAGACAGAAAGGGTTTCACCAAAGCTGTGCTGATGCAGCTCAGACAAAAGTGATGAAAGCTGCGATTGGAATCCAGTGGTATGTATCACTGAAAGAAGGCAAGGTACTGTGGATAAGATAGCCCACGACATGTTCAAGATCATTGAAGTACCACCATGGGAAGATAAGTATCCATTGTAAATAGGCAGCAAGAAGGGATAAGCCTCCTGATTGTCTTCGATGTTGCGTTCCCTTATCCTTTTCGAAGGGTTCACGGTTGGTGTCACGGTTGGTGTTTCTCCGTACATTCTCAGAAAGTCTGAGCGAGAGTGATATATAATGATATGTGTATATATATATTAGTATATATAATTATATATATATATATTGTATACACAAATTCAATTTGGAATCTAGTGGGGATGAACATGGATTAAAACGATGATGTATCATCAGAATTTTAGTCAAAGGTATCAGGAAATCAGTAGCTTCCGCAAGGTGCCTGTTTAACATCCCGCAACCATGGCAGGTCGAGGTGGTTTGTGCGGGGCCCAAGACGCTGAATGGATCATGAAGGTGATGATGAGGGACCCAGGGATTGATGTCAGCTTATCTTAATGGATCCTTAAGATATCTTCAGAGATTTGATCGGATGATCTACATGTGCCATGCTGTGTCCAGGTTTGGTTTTTGCTTGCAAGAGCTGTGCAGACGTGTCGCTTTGGAACGGGAAAGGCGAGTTTTTGGTCCCTGGGTGTGACAGGAAATCATGTTCCGTCCAGGGAAGCAGTTGATCCTGAAGAATGCATACATAACTGGAGATGTTCCATGTATAACTGAGTTTCAATAGGGCTATAAAGTAGTTAAATGTGTTCAATATGTATATATATATAACGTAATAAAAAGTCAATCTGACTGAGCACTTTTTTCGAAGGAGAATCAAGCTGCTGGGTCAGGCTTTTTCCAAGGTGTATGGGTCACTAAAAAAAACAGAAAGAAAAATCATCGTCGGATATATAAACTTAAGAGACTTTTGTTTGGTAAATATTGGAACAAAACATGACTTCTTGCGCAGTGGAGAACTTGGCTTGGCCGCGTCCTCGTTTGCAGATTTCACTTGGGACTTTCAATCTGGCAATGTCGTGGAGATAGCATGGCCAAGGTGGGGCAAGGGAGGCCAGTGGTGACCATACCCTCGGGGAATGTGGCAGTTTGCTATGGAAGCCATGGCCCATTCATAGACAATTGATGATTGACCTGTGAAAAATGGTGACTTTCCGTAGCTATGTCAAATTACATACTTATAGCAAGGTAATTTGAACTTTGAAAGAAAAGGAAGTAAGAGCTAGCTGCAGCAGAATGATGCTTTGTGATCTAGGGCCTTCTAGGGGAGTGCAATGAGTTCCACTTTTGAGAATGTACTGGCAAACTCTGGAGAATGGAGCGAACTTTCGATTTTCAAAGGAGATTAATAAGATTAATGGACAGAGTTTTCAGGGGGGATGGGACCGGCATCGGATCCTCGGGTGCCTAAAAAAGCAACCCTGTTTAACCGCACAAGCTTGTGCCATTGAAAAGTATGGGTTAGAGTTTAGTCAGTTTTAGTAGTAAACCATCCCATTTAGGATACCCCAAGTTTGACCCAGACCATCCCATACCCAAATATCCAAGCCTGGAGGATCTCCTGGAGTCTTCAGAGGAGGAGAGTTCTGAAGCTGCACAGTTCATTTCATAGGACCCTCAATACGATTAATCCCATTTGCGCGATCAGTGAAACATCGTGAAACACCACCCAAACTCAAATTTCTCATTGTTTTGCTCCCAAATTCAGAGGCACTTGTTACTTTTATAGTTGATGGTTCCTCAAATAGTGAAACCTATTTGATCATGGTTGCCTCCCAATTTTTCCCAAAAAAGGCCAGCAAAGTCGAAAGTGGAGGACACGGCCCAGCTTCGCTTCGAGATGGTTGCCTTTGAGACTCCTGAGGAAGCCATGAGGATCTGGGAGGCCTTCGGGCGCCCTGGTGGTGGAACCAGAAAACATGGTGGTAGAATAAGGCTAACTTGAGGAAGAGTTGTGGTATTTTCGAACAAAGAAATGGAGGATTATAGAACCATGATCCTGGAGAAAAATGGAATGGTACTATCCTCTTTGGCTGATGTTGTTTTAGTCCACCAAAAGGCGATGATGATATGGAGGGGATATGGAGGGAAGTCCCTTTTGCAGCGTACTTGCAGGCCAGCGAATCAATAGAGCCACAGCGGAATTCTCCAACAGCTAATGATCGGCGGCCAATGGGTGAACTGCTTCCAGTTCCAGAAATTAATCTCAATCTGTTTCCATCATTTCCAGGAATGATCTTGAAGGGACAATCCTAAAGTTGTTCATGGTAGAAACCAAGTTTTCCTGCTGAGCTTCCCTGAGTCTCCCTTTGTTCCCAAGCTAAGTTTCTCATTCCAGGCATGTGTTCCAAGACAAGATGTTGCCGGCGTAAGCCTCGGTTCGCAGGAAAAAATGTGAGCGTTGAAGGGAACATGTTCGAAGGAAAAAATGTGAGTGTAAAAGGGAAAACGTGGGGACCACCTTGGTTTCTTGGATTTTGTGACTCCATGCTTCTTTGGTCATTTCATTGGCTTTGGATTCGTACATATACAAGGACTGCATGTTCTGGTGCAGGGTAGAATTAGATAGAACTAGTGCAACACGCGCAGCTTGATATTGTATCCTGATTTGGCTGCTTGCGTTCAAAACCAGCATCTGCTAAGCGGTGCCACCAATCCTTCTAAGGACCTAGTTCAGCACACTTGTTGGAGCACCCAGCTGATGATTTGATGCCAGAGATGCGGCTTTTTTCCCCCTACCTGGATGCATGTTCCATCGGATATTCGTGAGACGCATAGAGGATGGTAACTGTACCGTACCCCTCAAGCTGCGCATCTGGGCTCCAAACCATGGCTACATTGACTATTGTTTGGGGCGCATATATATATATATTGATATATAACTACCACATACCACCACAACGCTTGAATCTAAGCACTGTTTGTTGGTCGATGGTTTCGAGTCTAGCACTCTTTCTCAATTGTTTTGGCATAATCATACTCTCCAACAATTTGGCGAGGGTTGTCCCCAAATTGGTATCGCACCCCCTAACTGGAATCCAATTGGGTGATTGAATAATAAAGGATCAATGATCAATGACTGATTTGAATGATTGTGCTGGTGCATTGAGTCCGTTGAAGTCTACTGGCTTGATATATACACCCGTCACTTTGATGGCTAGGTTCGTTCGTGTCATGCTCTTCGACGCCCAAAAGCAATCCATGGCAGCGCTGCATTTCGCTCAGGCCTGCAGGGGGGGAATAGATTCGCGATGTTGCTTGATTTACTGAGATGATGGGGGGATGTTTCCATGACCCATCATAATTCTGGTTGTGAAATTGTGGTTTATCAATGATGCATTTACGAACAGGCTGAGCAAGGGCTGGGACACTGTCCTGTCGGATGTACCTCTCCTGACCACCAGCAAGTAAAGCCAAGCTGCAATGATATCAGAAGAGGATCCCTTCTGAAATGTGACTTTGGCTTCGAAAAATGTGCGGAAGTAAGAGAAAGGACATATGATACATTATTTCACCTACTGTACTCTTTCTCAAGCAACCTACCAGGGACACAGAAGTGTTGTTATGTTCAATCCTTTTTCAGTGTCCTTCCATGTTTTTCATCCCAAAACATCACCAATTTCTGCCTGCAGCTTAGGTTGGTCAAGGTGTCACCCTCCCATCCTCTGATGCTGCAGGTGGTCAACATGAGCGTAGCTGATCCTGAAATCCAAGGAGATCACAAGGCCCATGATCATCGTCTATTGGTTAAAAAGGGAATTGATGTACCCCCCAAAAAAATTACTTTGCTTCGAGTGATCCCCACCACGATACTTTCTTTGGAATATAGTGTGATACAGATTTTGACATTCTTTTTCTGGCAAAACTTTAT
>BGPT01000684.1:123838-156777 GCA_003297045.1 Symbiodinium sp. clade C Y103
GGCAAAAAGTTGCCGCAGGAGAACAGAGGAACAAGTACAAGCCAAGAACAAAACAGAAACAACACCTTCCAATCAGACACGCCGGCAAGCCGGCGGATTTATCCGGATATAACGACATATCAGTAACATTCAGTCACTAGCTAACATCGAATTTGGGTCTGTCTGCAATTGGGGTATACTCTCCAAATGCTTTGTTTAAACTGGGAGAATGCTGATGATCCATTGGTGATATAGTACCCCATTTTCGACAACCCATATCCACGTTCTTGCGGATTTTCCTACTAAACATCAATATTTCCAACTGCAAGCCGTGTCTGAGATGTTTGACTGCCAGAGTGCATGTGGCTGCATCGAAAAGGGGGGAATGCCACCTTTTGGCAATTGTGATAAAGGATGGGGCCCCATAGTTAGCTAAGTTGACACATTAGTGGCTTAACAATGGTTAAACGTTTATGAGAGATNGAATGCCACCTTTTGGCAATTGTGATAAAGGATGGGGCCCCATAGTTAGCTAAGTTGACACATTAGTGGCTTAACAATGGTTAAACGTTTATGAGAGATATAACTATAGTCTATAGGTTGTCTATAGCTAATGGGGTTTATAAAACAAGTTACAACTGGGGGGCACCATCCTGTAGGGAACATGATGGGATCCGCAGGCGTTTGACATCTGTGAAAAATGGAGATCGTCTCTCGGAGTCGGGGACGGGGGCAATCCGCTGAAGCCTGGGTCAGTGAAAACAACCGTGGAACTGGTGTACCCTCTTGGAACTTAGCAGAGCTATGTCAAACGGCCCATTTGTAGATGGTTTATAAGTATACCTATAAGAAATGGTGATATACCGCAGCTACGGTAAATTACCAGAGGGTAGTGGGTTCAGAATTATTCTGCCTTGCACTTCAGTTGGTGCTATACATCGTCATACGATGTCTGCAAAATATTGCAAGATTGGATGACACCATAGTAAGTTTCATGTCGCATGGCAATGGGGCCAGAAACAGCACAAGGGAAACATGCATATCAAGTCACCATTCCAAGTGATGATCTGAAATTTGAGATGATCAAAAGAAGGGTTCTTGAGCCATAGAAAAGAAAATGCAGAAATTCAAAATGTCTCAAAGTTCAGCACGCGCTTGCTTTCTGATTTTTTCTTTTGCAAGACCAAAAATGTTCCAATCGTAACTCACGAGTGCGTGCGAGATTCTTTTTCACAAGTTGCAACAACCCGCAGTTTGCAATGACCGCCACGCAGAAACTTTGATACTGAATGAACATGAATCATATGGATTCATATGGTACGATATAGATAGGAAAGGCCCAGACAGTATAGTATTTAAAACAGAACAAAACAATCATGGATACCTCTGATATATTGACTGAAACATGGTTATTTCCTGTTATTTCCACCTGCCACTGAATAGTTGTCGTCGCCTCAGCATCCAGCATCCTGAGGAATATGGTTGAAGACATCTTCCGGGTGAAGAAGGAGAAAGGGGTCGAACAGGCGAGGCGGTTGCTTCAGCCGCTGGATGATTGAATCTATAGGCCATACATGGAGGTCAAAAGTAATGTGGTAAAGCCAATGCCATGAACCTACCATTTTGGGGATGGTTTATACATCCCANCTGGATGATTGAATCTATAGGCCATACATGGAGGTCAAAAGTAATGTGGTAAAGCCAATGCCATGAACCTACCATTTTGGGGATGGTTTATACATCCCATAAAAATGGTGGATCTTGGAGATGGTTCCTTATCCACATTGGATGGCCAATGGACCCACAATTGGTGTCAAGCTTCCACGTTGCAGGCAATGCGTAGGTACCTGCAAGAGCATCTTGGCGTGGGCGGCGATGGGTCTACTCAGGGACGAGCAGGGGTGGTTTCGTTCATCAATAATCCGGAGTACCTCAGTTTTACTGTAGTTGTTCATGAGTGAGAACTCTGATGATAAGCAAGTGTGGGCAAGTAGCCTCTCGTAATATGAAGTTGTGATTCCAAGTGGACTCCAGGCGTTCATTGTTTGGGGGGGGGTAGTAGTAGGGGAAGGGGTTTATCTAGCAGGGATTCACGTCCGCAACAGAATTCCCAAGGCGCAAACTGGCAGTAGTGGAGATGGAGGCGCATTGGAGTGGCAACACCTCTGGTGCTTCACCCATCTTCATCCGAAGATCCGTAGTGGGTTGATGAGCGTACAGGGTTATACTAACCTCCAGTACTCAAACATGGCTGGCTGGGAACCAGGAGCTATATGGAGATTTAATGGGAGAATCATCTAGAAATGGGGTCATTAAGGGATATCACTGATATCACCATGGTAATAGCACCTATAAGTTGGGGATGTAACCGCCATAAGTATGGTTGTATGTAAACCACTTAAAACTCGGGTTGTAACCACAAGTACTACCGACTATATTCTGGCAGGTTTCAAACAGTTTTTTTTCACGGAGCCGAAACCATCAACTTGTATGGAACTTTATCACAACCTATCACGGCAATACCCCACTAAGCAATCTGTGGGCCCCCATCAAACCTTCGCGACCCTCGCCCTGCCACGTTTTTCGATAGGTTGATTGCCTTCTTGCACAGCTGAACATGGCCAAGCTTTGGTTTCTTGGCATCAACATGGCAAAGATTCTGGTGATTTAGGATGATTTAGACNCGATAGGTTGATTGCCTTCTTGCACAGCTGAACATGGCCAAGCTTTGGTTTCTTGGCATCAACATGGCAAAGATTCTGGTGATTTAGGATGATTTAGACACCAACTTGGGAGCAACTCGTTTTTGACAGTAACATACAGTAACTCATCGAACTCCACGCAAGTCCAGTTCAACAGTTTTGTTCATGTTATGCCAAAATCGAAAAGTTAAATTTACCAGTGACTCACAGGAGCTGGGGATTTNCTCATCGAACTCCACGCAAGTCCAGTTCAACAGTTTTGTTCATGTTATGCCAAAATCGAAAAGTTAAATTTACCAGTGACTCACAGGAGCTGGGGATTTGAGGGAAATAGTGCCGCCCCAATCCCCAAAACAAGAGCGAATGAAACACAGAAAAAAACGCAAGTTTTGACTCTCCATCAGCTCCAAGTCTTTTTAGGACCTCCTTGAACCCTCAGATTTCCATACTCATGGGGCGANGAATGAAACACAGAAAAAAACGCAAGTTTTGACTCTCCATCAGCTCCAAGTCTTTTTAGGACCTCCTTGAACCCTCAGATTTCCATACTCATGGGGCGAATTCAGACCTCACCTCGCGGGCTTTTGGAGATGATCCCTGCAGAGGTATAGGATATTTTTTCATGGATGTTTCCAGCTGAAATTTACGGAACGTCCCATTTTTCAGATTTTGCAATGCCTTGGCCAGGTTCCAACGTGGGAACTTTNATAGGATATTTTTTCATGGATGTTTCCAGCTGAAATTTACGGAACGTCCCATTTTTCAGATTTTGCAATGCCTTGGCCAGGTTCCAACGTGGGAACTTTACGAAAGATCAACAAGCACAGATAGCCGGCAGAATTCTCCCACAGCTCACGGAGATCTTCCAAGCCGCTAACGCCGCCAGCGACGTAGCCAAAGTTGCCGGATGAAAAAAAACAAAACGCGCCGACTCAGGTGGAGGTTTTGCCTGGAACATGGATCCCAAACCCTCTCACACACAAACATTTTGCAAAAGAGGGCGTCAAAAGCCTAAAGTTGCANGGTGGAGGTTTTGCCTGGAACATGGATCCCAAACCCTCTCACACACAAACATTTTGCAAAAGAGGGCGTCAAAAGCCTAAAGTTGCACAATTTTGAAGCATACAAAATGTTGGACACTAGTCCACCATGGATTATTCCCAATCAGATGTCCACCCGGTTTCTGTGGCAAGGAGTACCACGAGTTGGCAGCCGCTGTAGCAGCGTTGAGGGCCAAGAACAAGGCGAAGGCCCAACCAGTTGCTACGGTCCAGCTTGGTGTGGGCCTTGATGGGCTGTGAAAAAAACGGAATGTGGCAAACCGTAAATCCCAAGAATCAAGGCCTCCAGTTGAGGATGGTTGAGACCATCCATTTTCGGAATTGTGATGTTTTTGGGTTTTACCACATTACTTCAGGTGAAAAGTTTGACAACCCGAAGTTTCACCGGACAAAAATCTCTGTTGCACCACTGTTCTTTCGGCACAAGCTGCACGCGGGTTGTCTGGCGCGCGTGCGATTCACACCTCAACGAAGAGGGCGGTGTTGGAGGCCTTGGGAAGGGCTGAGATTCCACATATCTGGTTGACAGCAGTGAATGGGATTCTTTACAATTACCCTCTGGTAAACTAACAGTTTGCTATGGAAAATGGCCATTTATAGTGGATTTTCCCATTAAACATGGTGATTTTCCATAGTTATGTTAGTTTACCAGAGGGTACATCCAACATAAACCCTTCACTTGGGGCAGGGATGGTTGAAAAAAACACGCAATTCTGTTGGGATTTTGTCATGGTGTGTGAATTATGGCGGGCTTTCCGCATTGCCCATTTGTGGAACACATCCTTTTTGAATAAGGAATCGTGGTGCCCGTTTATTGTGAAATCTATCCCTTAGTTATCCAGGGATAGTCCAGCGATTGCGGTATGTTGTTTATGGATTTCTCCATTCTTAAACATCCACCATTTGATGACATTGATCCCCCAATGGTAGAAGATATCCATCGTCCATCGTTGTATTCCATGTATTCATGCCTAGCTTGTGCCCTTCTTCACTCGCACATGTTATATCATGTTATATATATAATATATATGTATTATATATATATATATATAAATTCTACACTGCAAACGCTTGACTACTAATTACCCTGCCACTGGTATTAATCAAGATTTCATAGATTTGATTCACAGTTCTCTAGATTGTCTTTTCATACCTTTCTTTGTTGTTAAATGCCAAACTGACTATATAATTGTTAAAGCCTCCAAAGATGGTCACTGTGTTTGTGAACACATGTTCGCAGCATGGTACCTTTGGAAGTCCTAAAACATATGCTGTCCCAAAGCGCACATCCGGTTCCACTTTTGCCCACTTGGACACAAGAGATGGTGTGCAATGACCATGACCCATCATGGGGTTGGCGATCAATTCACAGGCGACGATTGGGCGCCATGCGTATTGCGCTCATTGTGCTTCTGGTTCGGACCTGAGCAAGCGATCTGTGAGTCTGAGACTCTCTGAGACTCTTCAGTGGCAGGCCGACATGCCTTGAAACCAGGTCAACATCTCAAGCAAATCGAAGTCTGTGTCTTTATTGTTTTGTGAAGATTTTGGTTTTCGATGGTTTTCGCCACTCGTATTCCATTGGTTCAGACGATGATTCGTTTTGAAGGTTTCGACAGGTGGATGTCAGCAGATCTCATGGCCAGGCTACCTTCCAGACATCTTCAGGCACCAGTCACCGACACCAAGCCAAGTTCTTGGCTCGGGCGGCTCAGAATTTGCCGGTCCCATTGGTTGTGTCCTAGCTCCCCCCACACCTTTGTGCAGCATGTTCTTCAATCCAGGCGTTTTTTGTTGATCAGTGGCACCACCACGGGGTTGTGATCCCAACCCTTGGGCCCTTGGGGATCAACATTGGGTACCCTCCAAAACTGGATCAACTTGTGTGTTCTGAGGCACGAGAGCCTACTGTAAAGGCGGGGGCAGTCAGTTGATCCGGGGGAAAAGGTAATTGGGAACCATGCCACTATTGCTGCTTCAGAAGAGAATCGCGAACCTTGGATTTCTTGCACTGCATGTGGTTTGCAACCTACATGAACATGTGCGTTTATCTGAGAATAGAAACCTTACGTGGTTGGTGATATGATATCTCTCATAAAATGGTTGGTTAAAACATGTTAAAACCTTTGTTGAGAATTTGTTGACTAATCCATTAAACTTATTAGAACCTATGCCTTGGCGGCGCCTTTCTGTTTTCGCTGTCGTTGGTCTCGCAGGTCATCGATTCCGATGCAGTCCCGCTGACCAATGAGCAAAGGAGCGCCATCTTAGTCCAACTGTGCGAGGATGGTCATTGCTCAGCCTTGTCTATCATTTATCATTGTTCGAACTTGTTCATCATTGTTCAGCGACCCAGACTGCACGACTGGTTTTCAAAAGGTTTGTTCATCTTGAACAGACTCAGCTCGAAAATTTGGAGATCCGTTGGTCGTTTTGCCGTCGCTGCAGCACCAAAGGCAAGACTCGGTGGTGCGAATCACCGATGTCTCAGTGCAGAAGGTCGATGACCAGACGCCACAGGTGCCGACGAAAGGGGAGGGGTGGACCAAGACACTCTGCTGGGGGGAAAGCAATATTCAGTACCTACTGTGGGGCTTATGAATTTGGAATATTTGGAAGTGTTTTCTGTGAGATCTTTGCATCAAGGGTATTTTTTGAAGCGTGGCATTTAGAGTGCATGGCAGGAGCAGGATGACATCAAGATAGAGGTGGTGCTTTGGTTGCAATACAAGGGGCCGCAGGCCAAGGGCTGTTGAAAGGCCAAGTCAGCCCTAGCAGCAGAAAGTTTCGGTTGGCAGGGGAATTCTATAGAAATAGATACTTGAATTTGGATGGATTTGGACAGTCGCAAATCCATGGGCCATTGTCTACTTGAGCACTGGTACTTTGAATGGTTGGTGTATGTTGGTGTTGATCTCAAATCAATCCATTTTCGGGGAAGAACATCATCAATCATCAACCATCACCAGCAGCAATTCACCGAGATCGGCATGCACACCCAGATGGTGATCCCTGGAAGCGCTCCTCCGAAGCTCGGGGAAAATTGAGAGAAGCCTCAAATTTGGAAAGTCATCCGCAGTAAAATTGCCTTCCCAATGGAACTTGTCTTCCATGATTTGTGAGTGTTTTTGCAATGTTAATCTAATATTTAATGTAATTTGCTTTGGTCTGGCTAGAAATGGCTTGCCAATTTTGCCCACATCACCATCTTGGATGTTGTGGGAAGGGGAGGCGACCTGTCAAAAAGCAAAAATCATCGCACGAATCGATGCAGTACCATGTCTTGGCCTGCAGTGACAGCCGCTTGGTGCTTTGCCCAAAGATGGTCAGAGTGTAAGGATCATTTCAAACATTATTATTGTGTTGGAAACACATATTTGTATCATTTCAAACATTATGATTGTGTTGGAAACACATATTTGTATCATTTCAAACATTATTATTGTGTTGGAAACACATATTTGTATCATTTCAAACATTCCTAGAACATTATTGTGTGTTCATTCCAAACATGTGTTTCCAAATAATTTCATCCAGCGTCTTCGGCTTCGTAGGTCGGTCTGCAACGAGTAACCACTGGTGGATCTTGGGGCAATCCTGCATCATCCTGGACTTTCTGCCCACCTTTCCTCTCCACCCCAGGACAATGCCTCCGGACGCCAAGGAGGTTCAGACGCCAGCAGTTCACCTTAGCTGTTGAGGTTTTGATACAAAGTACAGGGTTTGTCCACAAAATTGTGGAAAGACCATGAAAGACCCAAATCCAGAGGTTTAGAAAGCCATAGAAAACCATGTTCCCCTCTTAAAGGGCAATTCTCGAGTATACTCCGTTTACGAGCCCATCTACTTCAGTAGGTGTCGGCCGTTTGTCCTAGATTCCTTGTGTAGTTGCAGGCTATGAGCTGCCACACTGAATGGGAGATGTTGTTGTAGACTGGGTGTGGATGAACAGACTCTTCTCTGTTTTTGGTGGGAAGGAACATCCATTGACATCAACAACTACCCAGCTATTTTGGCGTCTACTACAAGTGATTTCATGGGTGTTGGCCCATAGCCATCTAGTCAGCCGCCTGCTTCAGTGCTCCACCCGTCCGGCTCAGGCTGAGAAGGCGGCAATGAAGATGTTTGAAGATATGTTTGAGGCATATCTGCAAATTTTCACATAGATTCACCATGCAATCGTGAGTATATAAATCTTGATGGTTGTATGAACGATTAATGGGTAAATATATATATATATATATTAGCTAATAATGGGTATAGTGAGTATGAATGAGTATTATACCTTTGTTAACTTGACGCACCCCTAGGAGATCCTGTGAATATTATACATATCTATATATATATATATATACAGTATACATATACATATATACCTCTCAAAGTCGTTTGAAATAATGAACGACCATAGACATTTTTCCTCTACTGTGTATCAAACAGGTCCCTGGAATATTCCATAGAAGTATAGACTAGAAAGATGCCCAGTGCTGTGATGAGGAGTTCCCCGAAAAGCCCTCCTGAAAGATCATGAACATCCTCTCAGGAATCCTTGTAAGGAAAGAAGTTCTAGATTGAGCAGCCTGACAAGTGTCGAATTGGCGACGCTCCATGAAATATCTGAATTTAACAGGATCCCATACGATACCACAAGGCCTAGCAGAAGTTGGACCGTATTACACACTCAGTCACATGTACTGTAATCTATACCAAGCAATTCTATAAGGTGGGGTACCATACTTGGCTAAGTTGATTCCTAACCACCTTTGGAGTATCCATAGATCCAACATATTCCATAGTTCATTTCTGGGGTTTTCCGGTTTTCCCCACTTTTACCTCGACCAGGCCTGGGGTGGAAAAGTACCGGAGGTGTCCTCTGTGAAGGCCTTGGGCAAGGCCAGCTTAGGGCAGAGGATGCATCGTTTCAATGAACCAAACATGGATTTTTTCTTGGAACAGGATCAACCAATGATGAAGATTTCAGGAATCATCCAAACATCCAAGAATTAATTGAGCAAAATCATGCAAAAACGAGGGGGTTATGTAACACACTAGGGATTTGACTAGCGTCAATGGTTTGTATGTCCAACATTTGCCACACAAAGATGGCTACAAGGTTTCCCTAAACCTTGTTTGGATTTCCAGTGGCATTCCTTCCGCTTCCACCTTTCTCTGTGGCAGGAAGACCGAGGAAGATTGGTGCCTTTCGGCCGCCAAGAACCAAAGATGTGCATCAGTGTTACTGTGACTGGGCAGATGGTCGCTGAGGAAAACTGGTTGGGCAGATGGGGAATAGATAGGAAGAGTCGATGCATTCTAATCTTGGAAATCAAAACTGGTTAATGCGCCAAGTCCTACTTGGATTATTGTTTCCGAGATGCTTGCTGTTAGATGGTGAAGATATGTATATATAAGACCCAGGTTGGAACCCAGTCGTTGTGCACTGCCTCTAGAGCAGTCCCTTGTTGCAGAACCTCATTTCCACACATGTTAGAAGCCTCGGTTCTTTACCTGATGGAGAGGTTCGCTAATCTTAAGGATCGTCTCATATGTACATATTTCAATTTATATCAGATATATTTTTCCACATCCTTGATGGAATGACCCTGAACGTGCAATATATGCAGAAGAAATACACCATTGAAGAGTCGTGGTCCCCAAAAAATAATACTCAAATCCCGTGCGTTTCTTCTTCCCAATCATTTTGTGCAAATGCTAGAAATGGTTTCTTCATTGAAGACTTTTGCCAAATTGGCCATCCAAACAGACTGGGATTGTCAATCCGCCAATCAGGTGCTAGTACCAGAGTTCACCATGAAGGACTCTGTCACCAAGATCATTGAGGGCCGCATCTACAAAGCTGTGGAGGCTGGGAGATATTCTTTCTTGTTTTAGACTGTTTCAATGAAGATGCTGGAATCTCAATGTGTCATGACTCCAGGGTATAGTTTTTTTTTGCATGGTTTTCCTTTGTTTGCCTTCTGTTTCATTTAATAGAATATTATATGAATCATCACATTTTTCACAGGTGTTTGACCTCAGAACGGATCAGCGGTTGCGAGGTGGTGGGCAATGCAACGCAGAAGGCGGCTATGGGCTTCCATGGTTGAGCCTTGGAACACAGCCATCACCTGTACCTAGTACCCCCTTGTGGGCCCCCAACATGATTAGATTCAGTACTAGACCAGTGTTTCTAGGGTGGTATTGAATCTTAGGGGGAAGCGACTATCATTGCAGAAATCAAGAGGATGGGAAACAGCCAACAAGTGCTACTTGTAAGTTACTATGGGGACGTAGCCAAGAAGTGTGGGGGATCTAACCAGCGAAAAAAGCATTGTCAGAAACTCGACGGCCCGCTTACCAGGAACAGATGCAATCATATTCATCAAAAAGTAAGCCGACTATGGAAACTGGACATAGCTTACCCAGCCAACAGCTTATGGCAAGCATTTTTTATGTAGAAGTTTTCGAATTTCATGGCGTGTTTCTCAAAATCAACGACATTTGGGTATTCTGCTTCAAGATCTACAGCTTCCTGGGTCTTATGGACTTTCAGGTTCACACAAACTTGTCCAAAAACTCTGTGCTGCACTTGTGGGAAACAAACTTGCACTAGGGAGGGCGTACATAGCCATGGTTTTAGGCTGAGGCTGCAAGTAGACTGATCTTCCCAGCTTGTGACCCATACCAGCAGTGGATATTTTCGGAGATTTGAACAAAGACTATGACACTGGAGATTACATTTTATTACCACTTGGTGGCTTGACATATGCGTTATGTTGCGGATGGTGATCCCCAATGCCATTCAATGGACTAATCTCTTTGGGATGTGTCAAAACCACCAACTAGTTTTGTTTTAGGCAATCAAACACTGCTGGAAAATTCTCATGTAGATGAATCTCCCAAGTACAATATGCGCGTTTGCATATCCACAACTAGCCAGTCAACAACCAGTCCGAAAAAATGCTACCCACTGATACATGGGATAAACCTCAACCCTAAAAAAATATAAAAGTCAAATACTACTTCCATAGTGGTAAATCATTCTTCTATCATTGTCAATCTTTTTTTGGGTGGTTACTAATTCTATATGAATACATAATATATATATATATTATATGTATATATATATATGTATATTATATATATGTATATTATATATATGTATATTATATATATATGTATATATTATATATATATATATTATATATATATATATATCTATGTATATATTATATATATATTATATATTATATATATATATTATATATATGTATTATATATATGTATATTACATATATATATATATGTATATTACATATATATATATACACATGTACATACATATACATCTATCTATACACACATAATAACTGGGGGTTCTCCGGAAAGCGGAAAGCTGTGTTTTCGCCAGGCCACAGCCACCGTGGCTGCTACGGCTTCCGCGAAGCAGCATGCCATGGTGCAGGTGGGGCTGGATTTCACCTGTTCAAAGATGTTCAAAAATATAGAAAATACATAGAACATATGGTTGTCATCTTGACATTTCTAGAAAATATGTTGAAAATCACATATATAAAAGATTCAGATGCAGTTTGATTTTGCTCTAAAAAAATCTCAGTTAAACAAAATCCTCCAAATGTCCAATTGGATCAACAGTGGATCAACAGTGGATCAAACTTAAGAAAGTCGCTTTGGTCATTACAAGTCTGCCCAGGCCGAAGCTACTGGGAAGGGCAGTTACAATGCCACTGCCACGGCCCATGCGGAGCATACAGAGCCTTGGACGGAAGGTCTGGCAGTTTGCTGTGGTGTCCCAAGAAGGTGGTTGAACTGCTTATCATCAGATGTGTGTATGATATGTAATGTGCAGACATTATATATGTATATATTACTGTACATTAAAATGAACACCTGATAATATGTTTACATATTCACGTTTTTCTCTCTCTATATATATATACATATACATAAGTATATTTGTGAAACGCATTATTAGCTGACATTGATAATCATATGATTGTCATCATTATCATTGTAAATGACACTATAATTATCATTATCATGAGGATACTCATAGTTTCTTCCTACAACCATTATTTTCATTAGCATTGCTATTGTTATTAGCGCTATTGTTGTTGTCATTCGAATCACTGATTGTGATACTGCAGCTTCTTATCATTCACCATTAATCAGAAATTAGTTTATAACTACGATTGGTTAACTTAAGGTCATTGGTTCTTAAGCTGGTTTAATTGGTTCTTACTATCATTAGTCATTTGATCTTTGAGGTGTTGGTAAGAATTGACTCTGCATGATCCGGTTCACGATGCCAAGGCCTATGCTGAGGCCACCGATCAGGTTACTGCCAGCTATCAGGCTCCGTTCCGTGGGTGCCCAGGTGGCCCTGGAGCTGGCCCCAATGATGGGGCGTTACAGTACCAGCTATACCCGTATAACCTGTACACATATATTATCATTATCATGAGAATTGGTATTATTATCACTATCATCATTATAATTGTTATCATTACTATTATCCCTATTACTACTATTATTATTATCACTATTGTTATTACTAAACACACATACATATATATATATATGTAGATAGAGATTTAAATGGTATACAAACATATGTATGTATATGCATTTATTTATCTATTAAAACAATTTCACGAGGACCATAGCGGGCGGGTCTTTGTTTGGATTCTGCCAGGCCTCCGCTACGGCGCTGGCCGGATCTCCGGTCAAGGAGAACAGTGACGTCATCACAAAGGCTCACATCAAGATCGACACTTTGCTACGGTTGAAACAGCTAAAATGGGTGAAGCTAATCCTGAAGAGTTGTCAAAGTTGTTGATGATCTTGATCTCATTTTTTTGAGAATTTGATGATTCTATTACATTGATGTCCACATGTTTGTCTTCGGATTGATGATGATGTTGTAAGGGTCTGGTAGCAGAAGCTTCAGCACTAATGTGGTAGTTATAGTTTATGTGCCAGCCAGCAGAGCGTTGCATGTTGTGGACAGAGTAAGCATCAGCGGTGAAGGTTTGGTTGTCATCATGATTCGTTGATTATGTCAGTGACCATTTTCCTGAAAGGTCCCTAGTTGGTGGTTTCAATTTTGGAAGATGTTCCATTTGTTCATCCCAGACTGGCATGATTCGAATCATATGACAAAGTATTTCTGATACTTTGGAGGTTGTTGCATCAACCCAACAAGCAGCTTTTGCTTGATAATACGTATATATATATATGTATATCTATAACCCCCATGTTTCTATGAATACAATGGAAAGGATGTAATGAAAGTTATCCCATGTCTTCTTCATACATATGTATATCACCAATGAATAACTCCCATATCTTGCTTTGTATCCTGCATCCCCAACCTTCGTTGAAGCTGTGATTTTCGGAGCCTCCATCGCCGCCAACTCAACGCACTGAGGAAGCCCAGGCCACAAGTGTGGAGAAGGCAACAGCCAGTGCCACACGCAGAGCCAACGCCACCAGGCACCTTGGAGATTAAAAATCAGGCTGGAGCGATGGGATATATCATCCATATATATATATATACATCATCATATATACATAGTCTATATATATATATACATACATTCATTTATATAGATACATACATACTTGTGATATATGGGTTTAAAAATAGGGCACTCCAAAATTTCATGGTAATCATATGCAATCATAATTTTGTCCATCGAAATGGCTATAGCGTATGTTCCATTTTCAGACAGACTCATGTGAGTGGTAGAAATGGTGGATTTTCATGGGATAGAACGGCTGAGAATCTGGACGAATTGGACCACGATGATAAACCCTTTCCGACGTCACTGGAACTGTGGTTGGGATTGGGTAACTATCCTCAAATGGCCGATCTTTTCAGGGCGTCTGGCCCAAGCTTGCCCGTAGCACGTCTGCCAGGCTACTGTCTAGCTTGCGAATTGGGCCTGGTTACATTCTCCCTTTGCCATGGATCGAATCCCCGATGATTGGGTCAGACTTCTGAAAACGAAAGAGATTTTGGGAGCAACAAGTTCAGATCTGGAAGGGTTCATGTCGGGACGAACAAATATCCTGATTGGTGATTGTGAGTTGATTCCATCTACTTCTTTATGGCTTGCTACTCAATACATTCCTTCAGGGACATCATGTGGAGCGGCTTTGAATGACTTTCTAGCATGGGATGATATGCGTCCTTTGGGGGCCATCACTCTGAAATGGGAAAGCAATGAGAACATGCCACTGCCAAACCAGATGTATTGGTGTTGCGATGTCATCAATCCGGATGTCACTATCACTGAATGGGACTATGGAGTTGACCAGGACTCCTTCATCGTACCATTTTGCCGCAAAGAACATGACCATTTCCGCATGCTTTCACTGTATGGGGGAGGTTTTGGGGGCTGGACCCATGCCATGTCCCACCTTGCGGGGTTTCATGCTATTCCAGCTCAGACCATCATGGTAGAATCTGACCTCATGGCATGTATTTGCTACAGCGTATCTCATGGTGTGCCCATTGTTAATGGATATACTAAGGTACCAGAAAATCTCACACTGAGGTTGACCACAGGTTGTGCCATTCATGCCAGTGCAGTGTCCGACACATGGATCCAGGCCATCGCCCGATGGCATCCAAACCTGATCACAGTGTCAGCTCCGTGCCAACCATGGAGCATTGCATCCGGCTCCCCAGGGTTGAACAGCTTTGAAGGGTTGTTGCTGCCAGAAACCATGTTTCAATGCCGCCTTTTGCAACCAGCATACATAGGACTTGAACAGGTCACGGGGTTTCAACACCATGCCCATAAGCGCCTTGTTTTGAAGACCATTTACATGACTGGTTTTGCCATTGTCTGGTCTCAATGTCTTGATTTGTCCGTCTTTGGTCCAGTTGCCCGAAGTCGATGGCTTGCCTTGTTGAGACGTGTTGATGGTATTCCTCCATGTGACATGATCCCCATGACCGTGCCGGAGTTGCCCAAGCACACACCCAAGACTTTTCAAGCATGCTTGTCCTTTGCCAATGGCCTTGATGCAAAGCTCCGAATCACATCCGACATGTTGAGGGTTGCATCCGATCCGCAATTTTTGCCACCATCCAAGCGTGCCAAGCTTGATTTTGAAGCCACCATTGCCTTGAGAACTTTTGACGAGAATCAACCAATTCCTACCGTTCTTGCGTGCTATGGCACACAACACCAGTTTTCAGAAAAGACTCTGAGGACCAAGGGTTGTCTTGCACATTTTTTTCCATGACCAGGTGCATGGCCACAGACTGTTTCATCCAGCTGAGCTGGCAATGTTGCATGGAGCGGTAGCCAACGTTTTCACATTGCATGACTATGTTGTCTCATGGCGCCACCAAGGAAATCAGATAGCAGTCATGCATGCGATGATGGTTCTCCTCAAAGTCTGTGCTTGTGTGGATTTTGCCAAACACGTGACATTTGCGGATGTTTTTGACACATGGGATCACCAACGCCTCAAGAACAGCAATGCCATTTTCAACCAAGGTTTGGCAGGTTTCCAGTTGCACCATGTGGGTTTCCCATTCGAATTGCAACCTTTGCACCATCAGAACATCCATGATTGCGTCACCAGTTTTGGTAAGGGATTGCTGCCTGAAGATAAATGGTGGGATATTCATGGTCTTCATGACATTGGTGCCCCGTTTCCTGTTTCGCCTTTCACGAACATGCACATAGCTGCCACGCTTGAAGATGTCACCCAGAACACCGAAGCGCAGCGTGAGCCAGTATCATCGAGTGCACCCACCATCACACAGCCTTTCTGTGTCACTTTGCCAGCCTGCCTGAAATTGGACCAAGGGGATCTCTCCTTTTGGGTTGCGTCTATGGTCACACCAAGTGATTTGCAGATGTTGTGGTTTGGGGGTTTTGAAGTCCAACAGACAGCTGAATCCATCATCCTGACGAAAACCGCAGCTCAGACACCATTGGCAATCGACCACCAGCTTTTTCCGGTTCTTGTTGACGGAAGGTTGACAGTTTATGAAGCTGATGCACATGACTTTCACAAGTTTTGCCATGACTTTCTGAGTGAAGAATCGTGGTTTGACCAATTTGGCGAAATCAAAGCAGGTATGCACTTCTCTCCGGACATTTGCCTCACCACCAAGATGCAGAAACACGAAGCTTTGCCATGTGACACCACCATGCTCTTTGCGGCCTATCAGAATTGTACCATGTGCTATCACTATCAAGATAGACAAGATGCATGGGTATGTGAACTCACAGGTTCAGATGATGCTAGAAAGCTCCTGGCTAAGGTTTTTGCAATCGCCATTGCCAAAGAGACCCTGGTCAATCTTGGCCGAACTGTGTCCATTGAACATCACGAGCACAGCACACTGGTAGCTTTCCGACCTGCCAATTGGGGTACACCCGTCCCCCCACATGTCATGCCAAAGCTTTTAGCTGTTGCGATCACACGTAGTGTCATGGACACCTTTCACACAGAAAAGGGGTTGCCTGTCTCATTCAAATGGTCCTCACGTATTCTGTGGCAAGGAACTATTGACCCGCAAGTCACTGCAGAAGTTGTGAAGGCTCTGATGATGTATACCCTTGCCCCAGTCACAAAGCTTCGTGAAGTCCGCCTTGTCTCCAAGGGTCAACAGTTTGCATCCGGTCCGTTTCAGTGTTTTGTACAGGAAGCTGACATTCCGCCAACCAAGTTTTTCCTGGCATTTGAACTGTGTGGAGGAACAGCTGGTACCTCCACCAAAGGCCAACTGAAACAACAGGTACGCAACAGCTTTGCAGCCTGGATGCTTGAATCAGGAATTGAACTGCAATGGGTTCAGCAGCACATTGAACAAGCCATTGATGACATTGGAGTCAAGAAACTTGTGCCCATTGTTCAACAGCCTGCCAGTGCCAAGCGTGACAGCCAGTTCAAACAAGCACTAGCTGATGCCAAGATACAGATGCCATCTCCACCCGCAACACAGGTCTCTGTACATGCCATTCGAACCAAGCAGAAGAAACGCCAAGTCGTCATGCCGGAACCCGCTGACTATCAAGTAGATTGTACATATCTGCTGAAGCAAAATGGTGATGAAGTCACTCAATTGCAAGATTTTCGAGCCAACATGAATGGTGTCTTCCTGACCAACGCAGCCGGTGCCTTGCCTTGGCTGCGAGACGGCCAGCAACTGTCACCAGATGAACTTGGCCTTTTGGTCATTGGGCCTTTGCCACATGAAACCACGCTGCCGACAACCCAGATAGCTCTGCCTTGTTTTAATGCCGATGCCCAGCAAGTTCTACTCCAAGTGACGATGGTCCAGTTTGGGGCCAAAGCAGTGGAGGTCAAACCATGGGACCAAACCATTGTCAGTGCGGCAACTAGCAAGGTATGTTCACTCACCTTGTGGCAGCAGGATTGGACCAAAGAGGAGTGGACGTCAGCACTCCACCATACGTCCCAGTTCCTGAAAGAAATCTTTGCAACTGATGGCCTTCAACAAGCCATTGGCAGCACATGGGGACGATCCCTTAGAAAGGGCAAACAACCTGCTACCCATAGGGATGCAACGAGCCTGCAAATCCATGCTGCCATCCATGATGCTCACTACATGGCCTTCCTCAAAGCCTCAGGCTACAACAGAGTCTGGGCTGCTCCAAAAGCCGAGAATGGACGACTGGTGGGCGATTTCAGGATTTTGTGGCTGCCAGCCCCTTACGACTTGCAAAAAGCTTCCACCATCACGGCCAAACTGACAGGTGTTGCCGGCCTAGTTAGGGGCAAATCATCCATCGGCATCCGAATGACAAATGCATCCTTTGACACAGCATGGGCAGTGGTTTATCCACAAACACAGCCAGCAGATGTCTCCAACAAGTGGACCTTCAAGCTTGAGCCATTGCCCTATGGCTGCAATGCTGAAATGCTAACGGAGTGGGGTGAACATGTCAAGTGGAAGCTGAGACCACTCAAGGCCGTTGTGCCGAAGGCATGGTTGATTTGCACTGGAGATGAACCTCCTGCAGGTCCTCTCTCCTTTAATGGCCATCCAGTCCTCCCTAGAAAAATGCAACCGCGTACAGCAACCAAAGAGCAGACCATTTTGGCCGGTCCTCGAGCACGATACTCAGCAGATGCCGCACAAGCATCATCCAGCCAAGCCATTGCCAACACCACTGATCCTTGGTGGACATACATGCAACGCAGAGGTCTGACACCTGCACCGCAGCCTGCACCAAATGTCACAGGCCCAACTGAGCAACGACTTGCCCAACAGGATGCCAAAGTTGCTGCATTGGAAACCAAGCTCCAAGCAATTGAGACCCTCCAGGGCACACAAACAGGCATGATTACTCAGATCCAGCATGATTTGCAAAACACAGAACAGAAGCTTGCCCAATCTCTTACACATGCCATGGACGAAGTCAAGGCCGAGCTGACCTATAGCTTCGGAGATGCTTTGAACAAGCAAACCAAGTCTTTTGAATCCAGCTTTGCCGATCTCAAAAATGCCCTCCTGCAGCCCAAGAGAAAGTCACCTGGTGCAGGAGATGAAGACATGCAAGATTGACTCCAAGCAAGGATCCAGACGTTAATTCATGCACTTCCATTGCATTCTGACTGCCATAGTGTTTTTGCGCCTTTCCTTTTTGCCTGTTTACAGATTTCGACAGAGTATTTCTGATGCCATCTTTCACATGCCAACAGACACGAAGTTTGCCTGTCAGTTTTTTCATGGTAGCCTTTGTGGGGAAACGACACAAGGGAAGCGTGAGCTCCCATTTGCCGACCAGCGTTTGCCAGTGGGAGCTTCCTGCTCAACAATGTCGCTCCCTAATCCATGTTCAGCACCAGCTGTCGCCCATTTTGGGAGCAGCACAGAGGATCGGAGAAGCCAGTAATCCAGGTCCTGCCGCCAATCGAGCAACATGTTTGCTGAAAATTGCAATTGCCAATCCAACCAGCCTTGTAAGTAAGAGACAAACGTTGATAGATCTTTTTGCACATGAGGACATCCAGATCCTCTGCTTGGCAGAAACTTCAGCCACCACGGCTGTTCAGACTGCCTGTCAACGCAACATGAGCAGTATCCAAGCAAAATGTTTTTGGTCCTGCCCAGTCCAACCACAACGCACATGTAGCGATGGAAATGACAGTGTCCGTGGAAAAGCGGGGGGGACAGCTGTGTTTTCAACAGTTCCCATGCGTAAGTGCAGAAACCCTTTGCCATCTGCGTGGCAGACAACCACCCGGTTTGTTCACACAATAGCTCAGTTTGGCCAATCCCATTTCCAGATCATCACTTTGTACAGCATACCGCAGAACCATGCCCAGGCCAAAGAATTTTTAAATTCACTCCTGGAACTTGCCCTGCAACAGGCATTAACTGTGCCGCTGCCATACGTCATATGTGGTGATTTTAACATGGAGTTGTCCGAGCTGCCCATTTGGGCTTTGATGCAACAGAAAGGATGCCAAGACCTCATTCACTTGCATCGACACAAATATGGTACGGAGATGCCAGCAACTTGCCAAGGTGTTACCCGTCCTGATAACGCCATCATAAGTAGCCAGCTCCTCCCTCTTGTTGGACAAATTCAAGTGTTGCCACCCACATGGTTTGCCACACATGCACCAGTGTGCTTCACACTTCAACTGCCCAAACCAGACCTTTTCAGAACAAAACTCAGACTTCCAGCTTCCTGGGTGGAATTTGGCATTGACCAGCCGGATTTGCAAGAAGCATACAACCAACTCAATCAGCCTGTTTTGCCACCTGCAACTTTTGAAGAATGGGGACAACTTGTGGAATCCGTTGTTGACCAAGCTGTACATATCCAGCACGACCGTACGGGGGTGGGCCCAACCCACTTGCCAAAATCACATCGAGGCCGATGTCAGCCGCAAAAGATTGTCAAACTGCCTGTTTTCTCGTCGGTCAAGACTGCAAGAGATGGAGACTATAATCCGCTTTTTGAAGTTACCACCATGCGAACACGAAGACGGATTACCCAACTGAGACGCCTGCAGTGCCTTCATCGGCGAATTGCCAAACATGCCAAAAACCCACAGACAGCAGCTTACTGCCATGACATGAGCATAGAATGGAACACCATCCTGAAAAGTACATGTTTTGGTATGCCATTTTATGAGTGGCTGGCACAGACACCTGAATGTGGCCCTCCTCGCCTGCCTTTGCCTACGGAGGCGTGGATACATATGGTCATGCAGCTAGTCAAACATGAAGTCGATGCGGCAGTGACAGCCGATCATGCAATTTTTGCACGCAAAGCCAAATATGCTGCCACCTGTGACCGTAAATACCACAATTCCGCCGGAGCCTTTCGAGCTGTCCGAGATGCACCAAAACTGCCCATCACTGAGGTTAAGGTTTCTCAGAGCCAGTTTGTCACCTTGGAATGGGATGCAAGCGAACCAGTAGCAGTCTGCGCTTGCGAGGACCCTGAGCTTTTCAGTTTGGAATTTCCTGTGCGTTTTCAAGACACCATGGGATGGATCATAGGACGCAATGAATTTTCCATCACCATTCAATGCCACGAGATGCCAGCTCCTCCCCCTGAGCAGGCTATGCTGCACCAAGACCAAGTCCATGTCAACCCTCGCCAAGTTGCCAATCAGCTCAGCAAATACTGGTTGCCCTTGTGGCAGAAACAACATGACATAGACACCGATCATGCATGGCCGGAGTTTGCAAGCTACATGCAGGCCCTACCACAGCCACCACATGAGTTCCAATATGATGACTCCCTGACAGCGTGGAAGACTGCAATTCGCAACCTGAAATCGAAGTCTGCGAGAGGTTTCGATGCGGTGTCAGCGCAGGAACTAAAACTTTTGCCTGATGCTTTGATTCTCCAGTTGCGAGATGTTTGCAACTCATACCCACAAGGGTTTCCAACATGGATGATGATGGCACGAGTATGCCCACTCAGCAAAGTAGATGGCACGCCCCTGGCCAGTCAAAGCCGTCCAATCTGCATTCTGAGCCAGGTCTACAGACTTTATGCCTCCGTTTGGTGTCGACAAGTGCTGCAATACTGGGCGTCCTGGTTCCCAGCTGAAATATGTGGTATGTTACCCAAGCGAGGTTCACACTCAGCCGCTTTTGGAGTTCTGGCATCCCTTGAAGCAGCATGTTTTCAGAACCTTCCCTACTCTGGTGTCACGTTGGACCTCATAAAGTGCTTTAACTGCATCCGTCACCAAGTCGGTTGGCGTCTCCTTGTCCGTCTTGGTTTGCCAGCGGAAAGGGTCCATCAATGGTTTTCTTCAATCTCCAAGCTTCAGCGCTTTTGGGAAATTGGGGGGGAAAGTTATGGCCCCATTGAGGCTTCTTGTGGATTTCCGGAGGGTGACTCCCATTCAGTGTTGGTTATGTTAAGCATAGCTATGCTGTGGATATATAACCTGAAAAAACTCCAGCGACCCATGCTGGCAGCAAGTGCATATGCAGATAACTGGACTTGGCGATCCAGTTCTGTCACAGATCACGCCCCTGCCACCAAAGTAACACTGGACACCACAGACATCTGCGGGCTTTCCGTGGATTGGTCAAAAACATGGATGTGGGCCTCAGATACACCCACTTCTGACTCCATGAAACAGCAGCTTGCCAACATAGCCCCCACAGATGTTTTGCAGCGACTGCATAGTGCCAGGGATTTGGGCTTTGAAGTTCAGTACTCTGGCTGTCATCAAGTAGGCCATAGAGCTCAACGATATGAATCAGCCTTGCGAAGACTTGAGCGTCTTACACATGCCAGCCTGAGTCTTGGGGTCAAAGAACACATAGTGCAGAGTGCCATCTTTCCTGCGGCATTTTATGGTTCTGAGGTCTTTCCAGTCGCAGATGATGTACTTGCCAAGTTCCGCACAAAAACAGCCGAAGCGTTGGTAGGTAAGTCCCATGCCATGTCTCCATCCATGGTCCTTTTGCTGACAAAACCAGCGATTTTGGACCCTGGTTTCTTTGTCATAGCTATGGCATTCCGCACAACAATGCAGTGGCTCCGCAGACAACCCTTTTCAGTGCAACAACAGTATTTCCAGATGCTGTCCAGATTCAAGGGCACTGCGAGAAACGTGCGAGGACCTGCCTCGGCTTTGAAACACTACATGTCCAAGTTTGCATGGCATGTCGATTTGCAAGGACAAGTTCATGTCGACACTTTCCTGACAGTGCATTTGCTCAAAGACTCCTTTCCTCGCATGTTGATGTTTCTCACAAATGCCTGGCAAAAGGATCTACTGCAAATGATGACAGCCCGTCACAGTTTGTACAGTCTTCCGGACATTGCACGGTCTGACACGGTCCGTGTTCTGACCAAGTTTGAAGATGGAGATCGCAAACAACTCTTGCGAGAGATAGCTGGGGCCTTCCAGCTTGAAACCCAAAAGCAACATTGGACAGAAGACGCAACAGGAAGATGCCTGTTCTGTGATGCCGATGACTCAAAAGAACATCGCCTTTTACACTGCCCAGTCTTTGCAGAGACTCGACAACCGTTTGAACCTGTTTTAAGACGCATGGAAGAAGAAGGTTTGCAATTTGCACAATGCCCAGTGATCAGTGTGCATCCAGAAGCCGAACTGCATAGAACCCAGCACTTTCGTCAGGTTGCCCCGGTCATTGCTGACAGTTTCTTTGACTTTGCATATCGACGCCAGCATGCTCAGATGCCTTTCCACATATATGTAGATGGCAGTTGTTGTCACCCTCACCAGCCGTCCACCCGTTATGCGGCTTTTGCAGGGGTGATAGATATCAGTCATAGTGATGGCCAGCGTAGACAACTTGCAGCCTTGCTTCTTGCCACAGGAGTCATGCCACATACTTTGCAAACATGTTTTGTGGGTAGAGCCCAGGGTGAACAAACTATTAATCGCGCAGAGGTTTCCGCTTTAGCATGTGCCTCACAACTGCCTTATGGTTTTATTCACACAGACAGCCAGTACGCCATCAACATGTTGCACAGTGTTTTGACGATGAGTTCACTGGATGGTTTACATAATGCAGATCTGTTGACCGTTGATGGTCTCCGACATGTTTCCCGAGATCGCATCAAGAAGATCAAAGCACACCGACAGCCGTCGGATGCCACTGACCTCCTTGATTTGTACCACATGTTAGGTAATACCATGGTTGACACTGTTGCCAAAACCACTTGTAAGGAACTCAACAAAGCTTGGCAGACCCAGTTAGAGCAGGTTCACTTGCAGGTGTCTCTTGAATGCGAGGTTTTGCATGAGATATGTAAACTTCATGTTGCTTTGTTCAAGGCGCGTGCCATAGCGGCACAAGAACGGTCACGTCTTGAAGACAACAACTTGCCAGTAGATGGAAAATCCAATCTCCAGCCTATACGTGCTGCGCTCTCCACATGGGAACCAACAGTTGTGCAACAGCTTGTTTTTCCATGCAGTACAGACTGGTTTGAGTATTTTTCATGGGGTAAGTTTTTGGCAGAACAGATGTACCTCTGGATGCAGACGACAATATGGCCACAAGACCATGGTGGGCCTCTGGAAAAGGAGATAGGAGTGACATGGCTGGAATTGGGAGTGAGTTTTTCGATGTATATCAATAAAGCACTCCCTATTATCCGGAAAAACCAGTTGGGACAGAATCGTTTACTGCTGATCGAAGACAACCGTGATTTGGAAGAACATTCCGTCACAGGTACAGACCTGGCGGCGACAATGCAAAAAATGTGGTGCCAATGCGAGGGTTGGATTCAGCCAGAAAGTAGACCGAACGTCCAGAAGGGTTTGAACATGTCACTTTATGCCCAGGGTTTTCAGCAAGCAGCCTCAGGGCTGACACCAAGGCCAAAGTTTTATGCACAGGACAGGGTTGCAGAATACCTTGCTCCGCTTATCTTGAAACGAACAGCTTTTACTTTTGACTGCAGAATGGATTGGTGCGAAAGACGGACTTCAACTTTGCAAACATGCGATTGGCAGTACTTGTGCGATAGAATAAAGAAGATACGCAGATCATGGAAGGGAACGAAGGGTCGCTAGCTAAGCTAGCCTTTTGTGACATAGGTTTGTCGCCGAAAGTGGGTGAACTCGAGCGCAATGGACAAATGTGCTGGTCCTCCGCTGCTGCAGGGGGCTGGCACTTCAGACAAGGAGAACGGCCGATCTTTTCAGCTGGGGGGCGGCCGCATTCAGGAAGATGGGTGGTGGCCGATCTTTTCAGCTTAGTGAATAAAAAGTATCATTTATCCAGATAAATGGGCGTTCTGCAAAGTGCATTGCCCTGGGATCCCCTGGGCATGTGGCATCTTACATTGCTAATGTAACATGCATTTGCCCATCAGAGAGCTACTGTATTGCCAGCTTTGCAAATACAAATACATTCGCTGGGTGATCTGATCAAACGTCACCATCCAACACGATTTTTGTTCATTTTTCGTCAGCACCCATCCAACATAGATACCGTCTGGTAAACTAACATAGCTATTGAAAATTGCTATTTATAGTTGATTTTCCCATTAAAAATTGTGATTTTCCATAGTTATGTTAGTTTACCAGAGGGTAATCATACTCTAACACCAATCATCATTATCCATCACCACTATCCATGTGAGTAAAGCAAAATGGGATCCACGGTCTGCAAATTGACCGTTTTTACGGGTGCTAAAAGCCAGCAATCCATATGGGTGGTTTGTGGCATTGCTTTTCCAAGATTATAACCATAGTTGTAGGAGGTATAGGGATTATAGCATATCCCAAGTTATGGGGGTTTTAATCCCATAGTTGGATCCATCAAAAATCAACTGAGTCAAACTCAGGAGTATGGTTGATAAATGTACATTGATAAAATCCCATATATATATATATCATATAATTAATAGCTTAGAAGATCCCATAATTGTAACCATATAGTTACGTCATAGGCGTTCTATCCCAAGATCATAGTGGTTCAGCCACTGCATGTGACTCAGGTCGGCCTCGGCCACCGTCAACGAAGGCCGGTCGGCCTCAGCGGGGACTGGAAAAGATGTGACAGACAATACATGGAAGGACAAACTATAATATAATCACTATAATATGTAATAATTCATTGGATTGGGTTAAGGGAAAATCTACAGGAAACCCCTATATTTCATAGGAAAATCCATGGTTTCCTGTAAATTTTCCCTTAACCCAATCCAATGTATATAATTACATATAGTATTAAAATTGTGCTGATGGAGTCGAGGTTCCCTTGAGTCTAAGACACACCCCGTATCCAATTCTAATTTCCACCGCGTCTGGAGCAACGGCGGATTGGCAGATCCCGGAGCTCACAGCACCCTCATCTCAAGGTGTTGATGTGCAGCTGTCTCAGACCGGCACAGGCACGACCATGCTTTCAGAAGAAGACCCACATCATGTTTTCCAGGTTTACGGTGTTTCTTGCTAGACATTCCATTGCATTTGCTTGTCCAAATCAGATGATGCTTTAAGGTAAGATGTTTCAAGAGCCAACTTTCTTCAGGATTTGAACGTTTTCTGCGGTGAGTATGGTGTTTATCTACCTATATCTATTAACAATTTCATTTTTACGGTATCTATTGTTAGTCATATAGAGAGCACATATATTGCATATATAGAATCACCATTTATCTTAGTCATATACAATGTTATACAGTGGTATACTGTATGTATATCCTCCATCCGCACCACAGCACTTTTCCTTTTCCCACTTGAGCTACGTCTTGGTCGACAGGCGAAGGTGATGCTGAAGTGTCCAAGACCGCCAGTGCCACTGCGGAAGACACGGAGACGGTGACGAAGAGCTTGGGATTTGCAGAGTGGGCTGGGTGAACATGGATGTTTGGAGGTTTCTATAAATGGGGATACCCCCAAATCATCCATGTATATATAGATGGATTTTCCATTGTAAACCATCCATTTTGGGGTACCTCCATTTATGGAAACCCTCATTTGATGATGGTTGTACTATTAATCACATATTGAATTAAAATTAAGATGTAAATAGATGTAACATGTTGTAACCATCATTATCTTCTAATTAGGACGTACTATCTCCATAGAGAGTATAAGTTTAAAACAGTGCCGGTATGGGACTTAATGGGGATTTAATGGGGAAACCAACCATGTATAATGGGAATATTCCATGGGATATGTAGCTACGTATTGATATATGATATTTGGGTTTGTCTGAAAATGGTGTATACCCCCAGTTATGGCCATTCTACTATCTATCAAAAAAACAGATAAACCACTGGACTTTGGGATACTCGAATTTTCAGACAGACCCAACTACAACAAATGGGGACAGTATGGGATTAACTTTCAAAAATTAGGGGATTTACTATTAAACAACCCATCCAAGATATGGGATGATGGTTATAACTTCTGACCACCTCAAACCACCCAACAATTGGGTCTTGCTGGCTGCTGACTAAGTCATGATGGGCTCATTGAGGGCTTACCAACAACCAACCATGAGAAACCATCTATGGTTCGGAGGTCTACTGTGGTTTGGTTGAATCCCCATGATACCCTTCGTTAATGAAAAATAGCAATGTGTAATCCCCCATAAGTGGGGTTTCAATGGGAAAATCATCTGGAAAATGACTGCAAATTGGTGATTCTCCAGCAAGCCATGTTTGATGACTGGAGGGTATGATTTATGATTATGCGGATATTGACCTGCAAACACCAGAATATAACTCCGCAAGATGGTTCATTACTCTGCAAACATGGGTATGGACGGATGGACTCACATGTTTTGGCCAGTTATGGAGGATCGGGAAGCATCCATTTTTAAAGGACCACAATTTTGACCGGTACCCAACTATGGCAGTGAACGTGGACACGTATACTTCTAGATTCTAGAGGTTAACAAACATGTAAGACAGAAAAACAAGTCGTGTACTCTTTTGGGGTCAAACCTGCATTGGTGATGTTCTATGGCACTTGAGTATCTTCTCGCTACATCATTCCGAATCATTCCTATGAACCATGAATCGCCCATGTCTCGTTCATGACCCGCAGCGATTTGTCTAAGGACCATGAAGGTTGGTTCTGAAGGTGTGGGCAAGTTGAAGAAGCTTTTCGAGGTGCCAAATCATACACCAAATCCAATGTCTGTTTGATCATCATTCCTCTATCAAAATGGCCATTTTAGATTATTCCCCATTTCTAGACAAGCAATGATAAACCCAATATCCTTTGATCCACTTCTTGCAAAAGTCAATGCCCATGATCATCCACTATTCCGGCTCGAAGGTGCTGTACGTAGCTTTACGTAGCTCTATTTTGGACGAAAGGCTGCCCTTGTCCCAACACCTGTCAGAAAGCCGGTGTCTTGACCATACATTGGTACTCTAAATATGCATCAATTGATGCGGCTTCCAAAAAGTGTTGCATTGCCAATATATGGGTGTTTCTTAAAATGGTGGGAAAAAAACTCTGGGTTTTAATACCAAAAGGGTCCAATTTTGGATGATTTGGGGGTATCCCCATCTTGGGACACCTCCACGTATTTCAAATGTTTCGGATGCTTAACGCCTCCCGTTGCGCTGGAAAATGGCAGGCCTCAGCCACTGCCCAGTCCTGGGTTGCATCAAAGGCTTGCATTTCAGCACGCAAGGCCAGACAGATGGATCCTTTTTGCAGCCCTTGGACTCCGGAAATGGAATCCATGATGCTTTTGGAATCCATGAATTTCCAGAAACTTCTTGGAATACATGGATGTATATGGATGTATATGGATGTATATGGATGTATATGGATATGTCTTAAGATATTTAAGACATGAACCTGCACAAAGCATCCGGTGTTCAAAGGGATGAGTACTGGAGCCAGTGGCCAGGCACGAAGCTTGTTGGATTCAAATGCCATGCAGCTGCATGGAATTCCCTTCGCACTGGCTGTCTACAACAAGGCGTTGTCGCCGGTTGGGGCTGGCCGAAAGGTTTGGCCCCTCCAAATGGTTTCATTTCCTGTGCGCTGAAAGTTTGTTTATGAACCTTGGTTCAACTTGATCCCGCAAGAGACGATAATTCTGAGTGTGTACAAATTTGTACATCAACATGGACAGTCGCATTCATTTTTTTTGCGATGTTTTTTTTGAGAATCATTCATCATCGTCCTAGTGATGATTATGTTTCTCATCACAACTTGTGATGGTTCATTTTTGTTGAATACTAGTACTTAAAATGATTTTATCATAATCTCGTATCCCGTATATTTCAGTGAAAACCGGAAGGGACTTACCATAATGAGTTTTGCAGGTTAACCACTTTCTAAGGTCCATTATGTGACATGTGTCAAGTCACCAACTCTTCTTGGACACACCCAAATATCATAAAGAAACCTATCATCGAAGGAAGTTTAGAAGCTAAACGTTCCGACAATATGGACAGATGGAAAAGCAGAGCCATGAAGAAAGTCAGAAGATGAAGAAAGTCAGAAGAGAGACGATCAGATAGGAAGAAAGTCAGAAGAGAAGAGATGCAGGTGCGCGAAACACTGTGTTTTACCAATGTTTTGTGGCTCCGGAGGGTTGAAAAGTAGGCTCGCTAAAGCGGCGGGTGCGGAGACATCTGGGCAGATGAGAGATGAAAAATTGCACGCCGTTGTGGCCCGAAGCACATTTAAAAGTAAAAAGTGTGAAAAACTGTCAGGCTCGGACCACTTTTGGAAGTTGCGATGTGGAAAAAGTGCACGGCGTTGTGGCGCAAAGCACATTTGGAAGTGAAAAGGGTTAAAAATTGTCAGCTCCGGAGCACGTTTGGAAGTTGAGATGTGGAAAAAGTGCACGGCGTTGTGGCGCGAAGCACATTTGGAAGTAAAAAGTGTTCAAGACTGTCACGTTCGGAGCACTTTTGGAAGTTGAGATGTCGAAAAAGTGCACGGCGCTGTGGCGCGAAGCACATTTGGAAGTGAAAATGTACAAAGCACCTCATGGTCGGACCGCTTTTGGAAGTTGTGATGTCGAAAAAGTGCACGGCGTTGTGGCGCGAAGCACATTTGGAAGTAAAAAGTGTTCAAGACTGTCACGTTCGGACAGCTATTGGAAGTTGAGATGTCGAAAAAGTATAAAAAGTGCACGGCCTTGTGGCACGAAGCACATTTGGAAGTGAAAAGTGTTAAAAACTGTCAGCCCCGGAGCGCTTTTGGAAGTTGAGATGTCGAAAAAGTGCACGGCGTTGTGGCGCGAAGCACATTTGGAAGTGAAAAGCGTAAAAAACTGAGGGGTTCGGACCACTTTTGTATGTGGAAGCTTGGTTTTGTGTGGCAGGCGCAAGGGATTCTGCACCTGGTCAAAAGTGAATCAAACGTGTGGGCTTTGTAGCATTTTCCAAAACGATGGCAGGCGCGGGACATTTGAAGAGGATCTGCAAAGATGCATTTTTCGTGGCAGGCGCAGTACAAGAGACACTTCAAGCAAACATGTTAAGAGGTTAGGGCGGTGATTTCCTGAGAGGGGTGTCATTTTGGAGCATCAGATCCTCAGGACTATAAAAAAAGCTTCTACAGAGATCTCATCAAGAGATCGTGTCAAGAGGCCTTCCATAGAGATCCTGTGCAGAGGTCTTGCCAAGACGTCTTTTTTTGAGATCTTGTATTGGGACATCATAGATCTCAAATGCAGAGTTCTTACCGAGAGGTCTCTTGCATAGATGTTCCCAAGAGAGCTTCTAGAGAGAGATTCTACGGAGATCTCATAGCGAGAGCGTGCCAAGAGAGCTCTTAGCTCTTGTGAAGAGATCTTGCCAGGACTCTTCTTTTGGAGAGCTTGTGCAGAGACGCATAGAGATATGTTGCAGAGATCTTGCCAAGAGGTATCTTACAGAGATCTTTCCAAGAGAGCTGTTTGGAGAGTTTCTATACACATTTCATAAAAAGATCTTGCCAAAAGACTCCCAAAAGATACCTTATACAGAAGTTTTGCTAGGACATCATCATCGTCCTCTCAACTTCATCATCCTCATTCTCATCCTCATCGTCCTCAACATCACCATTCTCAACATCACCATCTTCCAATTCATTTTCCACAACGTAAATCTCATGTACCTCATCATCCTCAACATCATCCTCAACATCATGATCCTTAACATTATCATCTTCATCATGATCATCATCATCATCCTCATCATCACCATTGTTATCATCATAGCTTCATTTTCAACATTTTCATACATTGTCATATATACATTGCCATACATTACTCTCACATGTCCGATACTGTTTGGGGTTTCTTCCAGCCGAGTGTTGTATGTAGATATTTTTTTCTCTTGGCCGATCGAAGTAGTAGGTGGTCGGGCGATTCTTTGCGTACCGCGCCATAGCATTGAGCCAAACTTTTGCAGCTATATTTCGCTGTCTCGTTGCAGCTTTCTTTTTCTTCGGTGCTCGGGGCGAATTATGGCAACCTGGTTTGATCTCGCCTGCGCGTGGGCCTTAGTGGAGGAGTATCTCGGCTGGTTGCCTTGCCTGGCGTTGCATGCTGCGCATCGTCATTGCCAGCCAAGGCCTGAAAGCCGGGAGAGAATCTGGCAGCAACTCGTGGAGTGCGGCTTTCGTTTGCCTCGGATTCATTACGTGAGCTTTAGCATGCTGGTGCAGATCTTGGACGCGGTCGCCTTGGCTATGCTGCTTCGCTTCGACAACGAAACCGTTCTTGGACAGTGGTGGCACGGCCGTGTCTGGCCTCGTGTGGAGCTGCGGGTGGCTGTCCGGTACCGGCCTCAGCAGCCGCGTCGGGCGTGGACCTCTGGCTTTCGGGGAAGGCCCATCAGTGCCGAACGGCTGCTGACTGCATTTCCGTGCCGTGCTTTTGAGATGGTGCTACCCCTATTGCAGGAACGCGGCCAATATTTTCAGCTGCACCGCCTTCGAGCTCGGCGGCGCACGCAGATCGAGGGGGCCGTGGAAGGAATGTTGATAGAAGTCACTTCAGTTTACTGTGTTGTGATGGGTTTCGAAGTTATTTTGCGGTGCACTATTGCTCATCCTTTTGATACGGAAGAAGGAGCGGACAGTTATTCTTCGAGTTCTGATTGAGTCTTGATGGGCATCGTATGGAATCTTTGCATTTTGCAGCCCTATTTGTGATGGACAGCGATGGTCAAGGATGAATTTGACCACAGACAGGTAGTTTGTTCAAATTGCAATGTACAGATTCTGCTTTATATCCGCGTCTGGCAAAAAGGGCGCAGAGAACAGTTGTGCTGCAACCCTGACGTTTGACCGCGTCTGAAGATAAGTTGATGTTACTACTCCAATCCACATATTTGCCAGCGGGGGTGGCGGATTTTTATCCTCTATTTAGATAAGTTGGTATTACTACCCCGATCCACGTATTTCCCAGAGGGAGTGGTGGAGATTTTGCCCTATTGAGCTAAGTTGATGTTACTACCATGTTGGGTGTGGTCAAATGTCCGGGTTGGGGCGAACAGTTTTTGCTGATGTGGAAATGTCGTTTTCGATCCATCCTGAATATGCAACCAGTTTGTCGGATATGTACAAGTCGATGGGGTGCTTCTTTACTAAGTAGCAAAGATGAAACTGATGAAACCTTACATTCGTACTCGCAGTTCTTTGTCTCGACGATTCGTTCTTTGGTATTTGCGTCAGTTCATTGAGATGTTTTTTCTACACGCACATATACTATTTATGTAGTATGTTTAAATTCACGCATATTTATATACAGGTATGTTTGTGCATTTGTGTGTGTGGACCAACGAAAGTTCCACGGATTTTTTGTCCTCAGCGTGCAAGCAATTGTTCCAACACGATTCTGATGCATCAGCTGGAACTTGCACAAGCATTTCTATTGATGCATTCATGCTGTCATCGGGCGTGGCGTTGCGCGGCTGTGCATGAACTGTGGTAAGCGTCATAGGGACGTCACGCAAAGTGCCGTTTCTCGTTTCTGCGGCGCAGCGAGGTATGTATGCAGTTTGCAGGAACTTGCAAAGGAACTGAGGCGTGCCGGAATCATTTGCGAAGTAAAAACTGGGATGACAATTGGCGTCGGTTGTCAGTTTTTTTCTTTATTTCTTGATGGCGCGCGCTACCTGCAGATGGCGATGTGATTGCAATGGTTCGAGATGGATCCCTTGTTTAAGACTTTGTTTTGGCGTTCGCTCTTCTACATGTCAAGAAAAAACGGGAGGGTTGGCAAACTTTGATGAGCCTATTTTTTTTCTTCCCTTGAAGTTCTGAACTAGACAGCTACTTTGGCTTGGGCGGGGTGCGTCGCCCTAAATCCGCACGAATCAAGGCTTTGCTTGGGCGGGGTGCGTCGCCCTAAATCCGCACGGGTCAGGGGTTTAAGTTTTCACCGCCAAAGAATTATGAGTTCATAACGGGGATTGTTTTTTCATTGGGTGACAGACGGACCAACAGACGTATGACAAGTTACGGTTTCCTTTTTTTCGGGGTACTACCACCTGTTGAAAAAATTGGATTACCTTCACAAGGACACGGTCACACCCCAGAAACAGACTTACAAATGCGTTGACATCCTCAAGGTGTTTGTTTGAAACAGTTTTGGTCTTTAAAGTTTTTGATCCTCCAAAGAAGTATATATGGGTTTAACGGGGACGGTTTGTCACGAGGTTAGTTTCGACTACTTTTGGTTCCACCAGATTAGTAGTAATTTGTTGAAGTCTATGGGAAATTTCCAACGACAGGGTTTTACTTCACAGACACATCCAAGAACAAGTTGACTGTGTTGAGTTTCTGAACATGGGATTCGAAAAAAGAGTTTCGAGGGTATGACGTTAAGAAGTTCATCCGTTGTCCGGTTTGTCAAGTCACTTCACAAACAATACTCGTCTGCGGCAGCTTTGTTGAGTTCAAGTTTTTTCAGTCAACCGTTCCGTGCATCTTCCTACCATGGCTGCGCCAGTTCTGCCTCATGCTGTGCTCCTTGCGCAGGCGGTGTTCTTGCCGCCTGGGCAAATGGTGCGGTTTGCTGCGCTCCACCGCCTCCAGCTACCAGAGCCCTACAGGACGATCGCTGCTGTCGACAGGGCTGCTGGAGGCCGCGCGCTGGAACTGGAAGTGCCTGAGCTGGGTTTAGTACTACTTTCTTTTTCCCCCCTGGTAAATGTTTTTTCCACTTAAGGGATTAAAGGTTTAATGGTTGACTGGTTTGAACGACGTTTGGGAAACAGGGATCCAGAAA
>BGPT01000684.1:156994-168337 GCA_003297045.1 Symbiodinium sp. clade C Y103
CCGCCGGCACCGCTGCCACAGTGGCAGACGGTGGAGGGCGTATGCCGGGCGAACCTGGGCA
The DNA here is from genome assembly GCA_003297045.1 of Symbiodinium sp. clade C Y103. Taxonomy (NCBI): domain Eukaryota; class Dinophyceae; order Suessiales; family Symbiodiniaceae; genus Cladocopium; species Cladocopium sp. clade C. Next base: position 157,056 of record BGPT01000684.1, read on the forward strand.
ATATCCTGCGCTGGCAACTCCAGCTTCCGCCCGATCAAAGAGTCCGACGGCAGCTCCATGTCCTGGTTATTGATTGTATGCGCAACAAGGTTGCAGCAAAGAGCCAGGACGACTCCTACGAGACGTTCGCTGAGGTAGAGGAGGACTGGCAGCAGTTGAGTCCACCGTCGCCGCTACCAGGGTGGCAGACGGTGGAGGAGGGGTGCCGGCAGCGCCTCACCAATATCCAGCGCTGGCAAGTCCAGCTTCCTCCCGACCAAAGATTCCGGCGACAACGCCATATCCTGGAGGGACAGATCCGTGGCTGGATAGTGCAGGTCGAGAGTCGTGCGTGCCGTGCCGGCGCTGACAGTCGACTATTTTTTTCAGTCGGCGGGGGACCGATGCTAAGATGATTTTGCGTGACAGGTGCAGCACTTCAGATGACCTGGCGTCACTTTTTCGTGGCAGGCGCAGTATTTTAGAGACTCGGCATGGTAAAATCGCAAAACGCATTGGTACGAGGCTGTCAGCTGCACACTCAACTTTCCATATTTGAAGGAAGTCTCGCAGAATTGTTTCGTTATTGATCTGGTCAACTTGGAAAATGGAGTCCCGCAGAATGGCTTCGTTTCGGAATGTTACAACTGCAACTACTACAACTACAATTACAACTACAACTGCAACTACGACAACTACAACAACTACACCACAACAGCCACTACAACTACAACTACAAGAACAACAACTACAACAACAAATGCAACAACAACTTTAACTACATGACAACTACAATTTCAACTACAACAACTACAACTACAACAACTACAACTACTACAACTACAACTGCAGCAACTACGACTACAACTTCAACTACATGACAACTACAACTTCAACTACAACAATTACAGCTACAACTACAACAACTACACCGCAACAGCCACTACAACTACAACTACAACAACTACAACAACAAGTTCAACTACATTACAACTACAACTACAACAACAACAACTACTACTACTATAACTACAACAACTACAACTACATGACAACTACAACTTCAACTACAACAACTACAAGTACAACTACAACAACTACAACAACTACACCACAACAGCCACTACAACTACAACAACTACACCAACTACAACTACTACAACAACAACTACGACTACAACTTCAATTCCATGACAATTACAACTACAACAACTACAACAACTACAGCAACTACTACAACTACAACTACAACCACACTAACCACTACAACTACACTACACGACACTTTACTGCACTACAAATACAAAGACATTACAACTACAACTACAACCACAGCTACATCTACAACTACAACCACAACTACATCTACAACTACAACCACAACTACACTACATCATAACAACACTGCGCTGCCCCAACCACTTGTCGGTCCATCAGTGGGTTCGCTCTGCCATCCATCAGTCACAACAATGAACCTCTCCTATAGGTTTCCTATTTTTGAAACTTCCGCCACCGCCTTGTGCGGTACTACTGGTATCTTATCGTAAAACGATGAGTTTTCCCATTGCCTACCCTTTTTTGCGCGTTTTGTTATGATACCCTATGAATCCCATTACGTCCCATTAAATCCGGATAAACTTGCTGGTTGACATCCCCCCATGGTTGTGATTCCTTATCATTATCCCAACAATTTTGCCGTGTTGATGGTCAGTATCCCAGAATTAGGGAATATCTGCAGGAACCCCCAAATTCAGGGTAAAAAACCGTGACTTTCTGTGGATATTCCGTTGAACCAATCCTATTGAATCCCATCAATCCCATCAAATCCCAATGAAATCGTTTTAAATCATAGCAAAATCCCCGTAGGATTATATCCCCATATATTATGTGGTTGATGGTTTCCATAAATCACACGGTTCTTGGTCAATATCACGATCAAAAACCATTCAATTCCATTCATCATTGGATTGGTGTAAGGGAAAATCTACAGGAAACCCCTATAAGTGGCGGTAAAATGGTTTCCTGCAGATTTTCCCGGGCCCTTTGACCACTCCGTTGAGTTCATTCCCTATGCCCTATAAAACAGTCATGAAATTCACACGAAATGGATGGTTCCTACCGCTGGGTTTTTCTCAGGCCCACGCCGTGGCTTTCGAGAAGGCCAAGGGCAAAGCTGCTGAGATGGCCCTCGACACTGCCCAGGGGGTGCCGCACTTGGGACGTGGTCGTGGCCGCCGGTGACTGGATGGGGGTGTGGGCCCCGCCTAGTAAATGGGTTATAATACCCCCAGTTATATATGGTCCATGGAATATCCCCACTGGTATATGGGATTATATGGGTTATAGATTGATTGTAAACCACTTACTATATATAAGTGGGATGCACGTCTAAGTGGTGACAAAGAATGGTTTTTGGGGAGGTTGGAATGCTAGGAGTTATATATAATATAGATAGTGATTTTGACGATTTGTCGATGATTTTTCGTTCGATGATATTTGATGATTGTTGGATCCAACGGAAACCACGGGTTTTGGTGGCAAACATGTGTTGATAAGGATGTTCACATATATTTTTGTCATGTTTGGGATGGTGCAACTTACTGCAAGAAATTTTTCTTTGGTTGATGATCCCAAATGACTTTCAGAGTGGGAGTGGCAGATCAACTCACCTGAGAGGCAGCAAAGAGACAGGTGGAGAGAGAACTGATAGCTCAGATCCAAAGCTATGCCAAGGAGCAGTCAGATTGCGACTGCGCAACTGAGATGTTTGGTAGCCTCCAGTCAATTTCATTGAATTCGATTTTATCAGGAATAATGTAATAAACCCAATAACAATAAATCATCCCCCAAATCACGATTTTCATTGGTGGTATAAACTATACGCAAATGTAGATTTATGGCATTGGGTTTCCCACATCATAGATTTAGAAAGGTTTCATCCGTCTCGAAGGACATGCCGTGTTGCAGCTCCAAGTAGCCTGTGTTTGAATGAACGCATTCAGCAGGTCCTGTACCTCTGAAAGTTCTCTTCACCGCTCAACTTGTAAAGGGAATGTAGTGTTGCTATGTTTTGATATCCTCAAAAGAGGGTCCCAAAATGTCCCAAATCAAAAGGATTCAGAAGGTATTTCACAAACTCAAACTTGTTTCTTTTTGAACACAGGTCTTCTGACTGAAACAGCCCCATTTTTTTGGGGGGTCCGTTCCTGATGTTTCTCACAAGCCATCCCAGGAGCATTCAGCGGAGCTAAAAGACTTGGCCATGGAAGATGCCGTTAAAAGCACCTTGGGTCAGAAGAAACAACTGGAGGCCATGGTAAGGGGATGTGATTCACGGTGAGCCACCGTCCAACATGCGGGTCAGCCAGAGGGGCCCAGGGAGTGGCCAGGAATGGAATTGAGTTGACTTGAGGTTGACTCTCAAATGGATGGAGCTGAAGGGTTCTTGGGAAATCAAGGGCTGCGGCTTGCGGTTTTGGCTTGATGTCAAGCTGGAAAGAACTCTTGAAGACCTAAAACACACGAATATTTGGGGTTCCATTGATTGAAAAAAGTGCATCAGGGGAAATTTGCCAAAAGAAGTGGGAATGGACACTTGAGGGAACACCAAAACTCCAATGAATCTGAAGTATTCTCCGGCCATGTCATAGCTTCTTCTTGTGCCTGCTGAATAGTATATGATGATACATATGATACGCATGTCTACATGCTGCGATACCATGTATAATATGTTGATATCGTTCATATATTAACATGTATGTCTGTACTTATATATCATAGTGTATTTGACATGCAACCGCACATTTTTTTGGCGGCCAGGCTGCTGCGATGGCTGAAGCATTTCAGCTGGCCAGCGAGAAGGTGGGATACCAACCGGAGACCAAAGGTGATCTCCCCAACAGGTGGTGACTAGTAAGCCCTTTTTCCTGATTCTTGGTGCTTGATAAGCCCTTAATAAGCCCTCATGGAAGGCAGCTGGGTTGCTCCAATAGGGTTGGTTGGATCCTGATGATTTTTTAATTTCCAAAAATTGAACTACTTAACCACGAAGTCATATATAATAGCTAGTATAATAGCTTTCTTTTCCAAAGCATTTTTTTGTCGCTTTTCCGAAGTGAACATTTTGATCAGAATCGGGAGCCCCTCATCCCGCGGGCTCGGTTGTGGCAGGTTCACAAGCAAGCGCCCTTGAAAGCCACTGCGGAAGCCAAAGAAGAGGCCGATGAAGCAGCAGATGTCCCTAGTTTGTGGCTCGAATATTCTCCAGAAACGTCATTTTAGATATTTTAGCAGGGAATCTAATGAGCTTTGGATTTCAGCAAGATATTTATATGATAATATAAATATAATATATGATCAGTTTTTGGAAGTAGCCAGGTGGACAAGAACCCAGGGTATTGATGAGTTGCAAGTTCTGCCCCATGTCAGATGGTCGTTCAGCAGTCGATCTGGCGCTACGAAAATCAGGCAATGAAGACTGCCAAAGAGGAGGCAACTCGCTTGGCCACTTTGGAGGCCAGGAAGGATGCGAGCAAATCGCTGGAAAAGAAAGTGCTTCAGAAGGCCATGGAGGATGCCAAGGTGCGGATGCGGATGAGCTTATGAGCTTGGTATGTTGCAAGATGTTCTCAGCACGGGTCGGTGTTTTTGTTCTGGAAAAAACAATTGCTTGGTAAATCGATGAGTTCATCTAGATTCGGGATGATTTGGGACCTAAAGAGACTTGAGAACCAAAAATTCCATGATTCTTGGAAGTGTACGGAAGTGTTTTGAAGTGGCAACAAGACAACATCAAGAGATTTGAAGACTCAACCTTTTCCTCACCATTGAATCACATTCAGTCACCATTTTCCAGGCCAAAGCTGAGCTGAGCGCAGAGGCCAAGGCCAAAGCCATCGCCAGGGCCGAAGCGGAGAAAGTCGCCAAGGCAGCGATGGAGTTGCCATGGCGTTTTGGCATTGTCATTGGATGAAAGTTCAATCCCTGAAATTCTGCAGTAGTTGATGCTTGAATTATTTTCAAGGGGGTGAATGTTTTTTTCTTTTTTATGTCCTTGAAGTTCCTTGAAGTATCTTGAACTTTTTGATATGTTGAGAATTGTTGAAAATGATGGTCCTCATGTGACTTGAGCACATGAACTTCCGCCGTTCTTGGCCCTTGCCTCGAGCTTGCAAAGCTGTGGCGACCAGGCTGACCTCAAGTTCTGGCAGGTTACCCATGGTTCACCAATGGTTCAACAAACATACTAATGGCAGTGACTAATGATGAGCTGTAAAGATCTGATCATTGACAATCAGAATACATTATATTCAGAATGCCGAAAACACATGAAACCACTACAGAGAATGATTTTCCGTGCATATTCCAATTCTGATCCTAGGCCAATGACTGTAGGCATTTGGGTGCCAGTGTGGTTTTCCTGTTTGAGGTGCCTGGTGTGTGTGAACATCGCCATGGATGTTTCAATGGGGACGTGGTCAGTGATGGGGCCTGTGGCGCTCGCAGTGACCATCCTGCACTTGCAGAAATGGTTCCCAGACATCGCAGAAGTGTCTCAGTGGCTCTTCAGACGAGCACCGGTGGAGAAAGATGAGAAGGATTCTATGGGATGCTATGGGGAAAAATGGCGATGAAAAGTCCATGAAAGTCCCAACTTGGGAAAATACATGAAAATTACAGGATAATCATGGATATAATAATCATCTATATAGTAAATGAGTGATTTGTCATTGCCAGGTTAAAGTATTCGGATGGATACCCCATCCGATGAAGTTTTGGGTTAGGTTGGTTGATAGAGGGTTCACCTTATTCCACAATGGATAAACAATGCTGATAGATATGTTTTTACTGTTTCAAACAGGCCCCTCAAAAAAAACCTTTCCCAATCCAGGACAATGTTGGACTCCGATCAAATTGTGCAAGTCGTCGTGTTAGTGCTGCACCAATCCCCGAAAAATCCCATCTCTCTGGAGAAATTGGGTGACATTCTGGGCCGATCTCACCATCGTTTGTTCAGAATTGTAAGGGTGGAATGGAAGGCCCCGAACGCCCAATGCCAAACACATACACTTATACACATATGGGTATGGGTCAAAATTCAAGCCCTATGGGACCACAGATTTTAATATATGTTTAGTATTAACCATCTAATTATTGGGGTACCCTATTTTGACCCATACCTATATATAAACATATAGAGTTAATGATCAATAATGTTGATTCAGCATCATCATTTGGTGACATTTGGTTCATCTTGTTCATGAGACGATGTCCCAGCATGTGTCGTTCCACAACTTGATTTCAGAACTGGCGATGTGCCAGAAGGCACCACCAACATTCCTTTATCTGCAGGACAGCCGAAACGAACTTCGGGTAGAGGAAGAAATGTGGAATCTTCGTCAGCGTGGATACCACTTCGCGTGCAGGTTTCTGGTGCATTTGGCATTCATCTCACTGCTCATGTGCATTCAGGAAGCGATCTTGAAGCCGGAGACTGTTTACTTTGTCAGGCCTGTCGATTTTGATCCACAGGATCAATGTGGAATGAGCATAATATATGTTGCATTTTCATGCATTTTCGGAAACAAAGAAAGAAAGCGAACAAGAAAGCCTCTTTCTTGGAAGACAGATTTGTCCTCCTATATAATTCCTCCGTTTCTCCATCGATTCTTTTCCTTTTTTTTCTTTCCAACCTCATCCTTCCTTTCTTCCCTTTGAATTCAAAGAACTATATAATATATAACTACATTTAATTACTGTATGTTCTTCTAGTTTTTCTTTCACATTTTGTGAAATATGGTTCCTGTCAGTGGTGCGCAACGAAGCCAAAACGAAACCAAAAACGAAGCAATTCCGAAGACAGCCTAGACCAGACCACGACCTTTTCCTCCCTTCCTTTGGTTTTCCTTTCCTCTCTCCATTTCTTCGTTTTCCATGTTTCCCTTTGCTCTCCCTTCGCTCTTCCTTTCCTCTTCTTCTCATTCCTTTTCCATGTTTCGCTTTCCTCTATTCCTCTGCTCTTGCTTTTCTCTTCCTTTTCCTCTCTTCCTTTCCTTTTCCTGTCCTTGCACAGATCCTTTCAATCAAAAGCGAAGCCAATAACACGATTCCACCGAATCGCATTAGAGTTTTGACGGTTGCTCGCATCACCAAATGCTATATTTCCATTCGGATAAAGGTGTGCTACCTACTATGTCAGAGCGGAAAGTACACAAACTGCTCGAGTCTGAGTGCACCTTGTTGTCAAGGTCCAATTTGTTCAATGAACGGCTTTTACGCTTCACCCCCTTCTGTGGTACAGGTCAGATCATGGTCAAAGCCTTGCACTCTTGGATAGTCACAAGACATGTTGAAGCCTTGTCAGCTGCAGGGTGGGCTTTATCATGAGTACTTACATGCAGCACTTCGCAGTTGCCGCTGGAATGGTGGAGCTGAATACGAAACGACGCCTGACATGGCGATGTCGCGATGTGGGTCTGAGAATGGAAGATTACGGATTACGGATTTCCAATGATTTACACTTTTTTGTGGCTATTTCACTAGAGAAAATGATGATTAATACCACGATTAAGCTGTGAATGCCATGGGATGCGCAACTTTCAGACCCAAATCATTGAACCATTTTTTGCCTGATTTAGATACAATGACTCATGGCCGAAATGTTGGCACCAAGTGCCCCATGATCGAGCCATAACCATGTTCAAGATGTATCAAGTTGCATTATGCTAAAAGCCCAGCTGGTTGAGTCAGTGTGCATGTTCGCTTGGTATGTTGTAGAGTCAGTGTCTTTCATAATATGTTTAAAGATTCTGCTTCTTTGTTTCACTTTATAGTGTATCAATCTCTGCGCGATCTGGATGCGCGAATCCAAGAACCAGGGGGCCACCTTTGTTTCCCCCTGTTCGATTTGACAAGAATTGGAGTTTTTTTTGCCACCCAATGAAATGGCTGAGGAGTGAAGATCCTGATGTGGTTCCTACATTTTTTGCTGCTCTTCTTCATTCTGGCGAACCGCTACCTTCAAGGAATCGACTTGGGCTCGATGCAGGGCTTTCAGGTGGCCGTCCGATTTTCCTTCATCTTCCTGTTCGTCCCTTAGCAAAACAGAGGCATCAGGGTGATGCCAAAGAAATGAGGATTCAATGGAGGTGTCCAATCCATGGGTGTAGCCCCAAATCATCCAAGTCATGAATGACCATGACTTAGTGTTGAAACCCATGGTGACGTGGGGATCCCTCATTTTTCCAAAGATGAAATTTTCCATGTTCCGGAAGAGAAAAAGTAGTTATTAAGATCCACATCATCCAAGATTTCACAGCTGGAGTCATCCAGTAGTGGGGGATATTGGGTGGGATTCAACCCCAACATACACAGATGTTCTAATGCGGAAGATCAATGAAGATCATGTTGCACCATGGAATGGAATGGGGCAATTGCCCTATTTCTCGACATATGTCACATATGTCACATATTGCTTAAGAAAGATTATGGAGGTTTTTTGAAATGGGGGATCCCCACGTCGCCATGGGTTTCAATACTAATAGTCATGGTCATTCATTGCTGGCTGATTTGGGGGTACCCCCATGGATTGGCAACCTCCATAGATTGAACAGAATTCTTGCATCTTGTCGTTTCACCAGTACCTTAAGGCGTTCCTTTCCTCTGGATTGTGGACAATGAAAACCTAGGGATCCTGGTGAAAATCGCTGATGGATGGGCATCCGATCCCATAAGTGGATCGCATAGGAAGACATGGGAAAACATATCCATTCCATTGGATTCTTGGAGACTTTTCCCAAGCCATGGAACAGATCCCAATCCAAGGGGATGATCTTTATGGTCCGTGTCGTGAGGTTTGCAAAGAGGTCACCATCCCCTTCCAGTTCGTGTACACTGCACTGGACATGTGGATCTTCCTTCGCGCGTCCACGAGTAGCACCGCACTGGGGCCTGTCCTCTTTGCACAGGTCTTCATTTTGGGTGTCTCGACCTAACCCGCTGCTGGCCCACACATCGACCAGGAATCATTGCAGGTATTTGACCAACAAAACCTGGACATCATTGAAAGTAAAGCCAGTGCAAATTGGAGATTTGGCCGATGGTTCCGATGGTTGGTGTCCAGAAAAATGTCGGGATTGTGTAGTTTGGGAGTAGGGAAAGCAATATAATTGCTTGAAATATTGTCTCACTCAATTTTAGATTTCATCATCATCAAAGTGAGGAATTTGGCCAAACTCTCCATTTGGATCACAGGGCAGTCTTGGATGCCCCTTTTGAATCCTTTTGACAGATGAACAAAAACAGCAAAAACCAAGGTAGCAGTTGGCAGATGGTATACTGAGTATACCTTCATAATCCTTCATATGGGGATGGGTCAAAAACCATTCAAAACCTATTATTATCCATCCATGAATCCCAGCTATTTTGATGTTCCTATTGGTACCAGGGTTTTAAACCAATAGCCATATACCTTCGGTTGCTGCGCCAGGTATGACCGTTGCAACCTCCATTATTTGGGACTGGTGGGTCAGATCTCGCATCCAGGCCCTTGAGGGCTGCCGCCTGAATTTCAAGATGTTTTGTAGTGAAGTTGAAATTAGATTGTTGCATTCATAAGGAAACCACCATGATATATACTGATAATACATATATAGCTATATTAGAATATATAGAACATAATAAATACCATAATATATATGTATATACACACGTGTACAACACTTCTATATACACTTAGATGAACTTAGATCGCTGCAGAGCTTCGTCATATAGGGCCCCTTGGCTCGCACCCCTTGAGACTGGCAGGCCGTGTTTGACACCGCGGATGCGGAGTCCCTGGTCTCGAGTTTCCGTCGGATGCTCCGCGGTGTCTGCGATGGAGAGGTTCTGTTGGACAACAAGCTGGGACCCGTGGCGGGGATCAGTTTTCCCAGGATTTTTTCCAGTCAAAACCGATCATAGAAATCACGAAGGTTTCGTAAGTCATGGGGGTACACCCAGTTGGGAAAATGCCCTGGTTTTTTGGATTTTCCGTTTCATCCACCATCCATTTTTGAGTACCCCCATTTATTATGGAACACCCCCTTATGATAGTAACATCCTAAAAGGGATAGAAATGTAATTTGCCACTATAATTTAGGTAGGTATCACTTGGAGGGCTATTTTTGAGGAGAAAGTTATCTATTGTTTTAATTTCTGGCATTCTATGTTTTCAATTAACCTTTTGCTTTTTGTCCTTTTACTTTCCATTTTACAGGCAAGTTTGAACATGATTTTAATCTTGATTTACTGTACATGTATTCCCAACCAAATTCGGAGCAATTTGCAATTATATCTAAAGTAATCTTAAGCTACATTACATCTAAATCCATTGACATTATCACTAAATCAAATTTAAATATCAAGCCTGTAAGTCTTATTTACAGGAACTGACTCCAAATTAATTCTGCTTTGAATTTCAATTAGATTTGAATTGATGTCAAATACTAATGTTTAGACACATTGCAAATTATATTGATTTCAAAATTTTAGTTAACGTCAAATCAATAACTTACATCTGGATTAGTGTGACATATTTTCTCCCAAACAAAATGCGCCCAGTTTACTTCAAGTATCTTTTTGGAGGTTGCTAGAAACCATATTTGGGGGATGAGAACATCCATAGACACCAGCTATATTTTGGTGTGAACAGAATACCAATCCAAATGTTTGGCTAGGCTTAGAGGAGATCCATTGGGGGAGATCTATCCAAACATTTATATATCCGATTTCCAAAGATATCTTTAATCTTATGTGGTGAAAAGGACTTCTTGGATATATATATATATATATATGCTAGCCCCCCCCCCCCAGGTCCACCTTTTTTGCATTTTGACTGGTATTTACAGTATTTTTGGCATATTTTGTAGCTTANATCAAAGGATTAGTAAGGATTTCAATTCATATCCATCTAGTTTGAATTGATTTTCCCATGGGAATTCCATAGAAATCCTTCAGAAATACCAAAGAAAAATAGAAATCCTATGAAAATCAAACAGGATTTCCATGGAAATACCATAGACATATTATAGAAATACCATGGACATCCCTTAGAAATGTCATAGAAAAAAACATGAACATCCCTTCGANATCTTGGAATCACCCAAGTCTTGGCTTGTCAGGAGGTACTTGGGTGATTCCAAGATTCACCCAAAGAGTCCTGTGCAAATCTTGGAATCTTGGAATCTTAACTTAGGTGATTCCAAGATTCACCCAAAGAGTCCTGTGCAAATCTTGGAATCTTGGAATCTTGGAATCCAGCAATC
>BGPT01000684.1:168421-181555 GCA_003297045.1 Symbiodinium sp. clade C Y103
CGTATTGGCTGTATGCGTATGTACGCGTATTGGTTGTATGCGTATGTACGCGTATTTGTACATACAAAGAGCTACTTCATGTCTTAAAACAAAAATCCAATAGAACATATAATATTATATATATATATATGAAACCCCCCCTTTGATTGAAGTCCGCAAAAAACTATAGAAACAACAGTTCAAAACCAATACCCCAAAATGATGATAAAACAACGCAAATACCATGGAAATGNAAAACTATAGAAACAACAGTTCAAAACCAATACCCCAAAATGATGATAAAACAACGCAAATACCATGGAAATGACACTGAAGGTGGACCTGGGGGGGGGTACCATATATATATATATATGTATAATAATTGATATAATATTCTACCTTCTTGACGTTGGACAAATCTGTACATGCGATTCAAGTGGACCTTTATTATTGCAGCTTCGAAAAGGTGATCCTTTTTGGTCATGGCTTGAAGCCAAGGAATTCATGGTGAGAGCGAATGTGTGAAGCACTTGATGTTTACGACCATCAGCTTGACGGGCCGGAACTTTGCACATTTGTTGGTGGAGGAGGAACAGTAACTTGCCAGGGATAGTCCCAACTTCTGCAAGCTACTTCGTCGTCCTGGTGATCCATTGTGAGATCTTGTGAGTCTCAAGGGAAACCCCGCAGCATTACTTACCACTTACAGACGGCATGTCATACCCTATCAATCCCTATCAATTATTAGTGGTTTATCTTGTCCGCATGATTTTTTCCCATTATATTCCCTTAAAAAGACATGAATATTGAGTTGTAAGGCAAGCCTTCATCGATTTCATCGAGACGTCCACGCAGCAAGCTGCTGACTCATCGACGAAGAATGAGACCTCTGGAGCTCCTCAATGCTTGCGTGTTTCGATTCGAGGATCTTCAGGCGTCTGCTTGTTTCTGATGGCGCGGCTAATGGGTCAAGGATGCTCAAGGGTTGGGAGACCTCCAAACCATCCAGGGATTTATTGCAAAGTGATGGAGATTCATATTGATGGTGATGGGCTACCTGATTTTCACCCTGTGGTGTACAGCTTACAGTAAGAACATACGTGTCCTTTTGTAAAGATGTTGGGAGAGATGGATCTACCATGATTTACCTTAGGGTTTAGTCAGGTTCCATCAATGGACAGCTGACTTCCACCAGCTGGTTCCCAACTGTCGATGGGAAGCCAGGCACGCGAGTTGGAGTGGACCTGTATCATGTACCAGTGGCAGGTGCGGCCTGTAACCGTCCCCCAAAATCTCCCGAGAAACATCATGGACGATACATGTTGGCTATAACGGCACTGAAAAACTATAAAATACTACAATTATTCAGAATATAATATGTAACAATATATAATTACTAATACTAATATTAACAATAACAATAATAATAATAGCAATAATACTAAAAACAATAATAACAATAATAACAATAGTAATGATAATGATAATAATGATAATAATGATAATCATGATAATACTAATAATAGTAATAATAATAATGATGATAATCATGATGATAATAATTATAGTAATAATAATAGTAATAATAGTAGTAATAATAATAGTAATAATAATAGTAATAATAATAACAATAACAATAATATTAATAACAATAACAACAATAATCATAATAATATTAGTAATAATCATAATAATGATAATATATTAATAATATATTAGTAATATTAATAATGTATATATATATATATTGTTAATGATGATAATATGTATATATATATATACACCAAATTACACTAAACTATGCATAAATTCAGCTTCCTATCAGCCCTTCCACTTTGAAAAAAATCACTGCCCTTCCAGGTCTCTTTGGTATTACGGCGCCTCATCACCTCATCGCCCTCAAGGAGGACGTGGATTTCCAGCGTCCGGTGCCACTGCCAGAGGCCTCCGACGACGCGGTGCCCTCGGAGCTGCTGAGCTGCCGTGGCAACGAGCACACGGCGCCGCAGCCGGCGCCGCGGCCGGTGCCGGATTTCACGGTGGCCTCGTCGGCCAGTAGTAGGAGTTCAGTCTCCAACCGTCCTCCTGAAACTTGGATGAAGATAGATAGATTATAGATGATTTGATGGACGATTTGATAGATGAATTCTGCATGTTGTTTATTTATACGTTTGATGATTATGATTTCTGTATGATTTATGATGTAAGTACAGTGGCATTTGGCGAGTTCTGTAAAGTTCTGGAATGAAACCAGGTTTCCCCCCCCATTTCGCTCCCTTTTGTTTGGAACCTGTGTTTTTTGCGGATTGCTTGCTGAACTGAATCTATTAACACAAGCAACTTTGGCTTTGGCATGATCGGCAGGGATGAGGGTAGCACATGGTGGATCTTCTATGATTTTTTATGATGTTGCTGGCTGGCTTTTGTACCATGTTTTTTTTGTTTTTTTTTTCTGCTGATCTATTTGAACCCTCAAATTCGTCGCAATTGTTGATTCGGGTAAAATAATAAGGGACACCGTTTGGTAAAAAGCCATGCTCATCCACAGGTATATGTTCTATAATTAAATTAGATTGGCCATTTTCCACAGCTATGGACCATGGATATATAGCTATGGTAGATTTACAAGAGGGTACCAGCATCCGAAGAGTTGGAGTCTAAACATGCAACAGACCCAAGGACTTGGAGGAAATGACGTTGCTGGTGGATGTTTCTAGCGACCTGCATGATGTACAGGAAGCACACATGAGGTTCAGACGTCAGTCAGATGAGCCAGATGAACTGTCAGCCCTGCAATCTGGCATGCCGAGCATGCGAAAGTTTGTAGCTGGTTAATGTTTCAACCATGTTTCTTTTGCACCCGCAACAAATGGGATTGTGTTTGTTTGAGAATTAGAGTACGTTCATATTTTGTAATTACTTCCTATAGGATGATCTCCTCAACTCGTATCCTGGTCGCGGGCTAAGGTGAAGCCTACTGACTGGGAAAAGATTCGCAGCCGCGTCTCCAGCTTTGCAGAAGAATGTCAGCAGAATCCCGCCATCGCTCCGAAAGCAGTCAGGAAACTGGCGTTACGCATGCCAGAACATCCCACAAAATTTGTAACTTGGATAAATACTGCATACTCATTCATGGAAAAAATGCAAGGTGTTTTTCCTTGCATTTTTTGAAAACCAACTTCACAAAAAAAGGATTGTAGAGACACATATATATATATACATATATACCATCCTGTCTCAGGGGACGCAGGGGTCCCCCAAAAAATCCAACAGTTGTATCTTTGGAAGTCACCAGCCGCCGCAGCATTTCATCTTAGGTGAGCGTTCAGGAGACCTTCATCAAAGCCTACCAGGGTCCAGCTGGGGCCGAAGCTCCAAAGGTTTGGCTTCACATGAAGGGTTTTAAACCTCAGAAGCGCAACGTCCTGCAACCATCCTTGGATGGTGCCTTGGTAACTGGTTGGTCTTGTAGGCCTTGGGGAAGGGCAAATATATGTTAATATTAGAATAATCTAAGCATCAAAGATCTGATGAGATTTGACAACTAGGGGTTCAATAAGTTGAAGTTCGGAGTTAGAGCCTTTAACAAGGGCATGGAGGCAGAAGTATGTGACAGTGTACACTAGAAAATATCTGCATGGCACGTGGCTGAAACAGCTCTTGATTCCTTTCATTCGCTTTCCAGGTCGAGCCCCTTAATGGCACGATTGACCCATTGGGTTTGTCTCAAATTTGGGAATTGTCTGACTGAAGAAACGCAGTGTTAAAAGGGGAAGTGATGATAAACTAAGCCAATTTTCCGACATCACAGTGGGATACCCTTCCTACAATCCTGATCACCCACATTATTTCATAATGGCAGCCCCAGCCTCATATTTTGTTTATGACGAATCCGCATTGTAATTAATTACCATGTTTTGAACAAAGCCACTGGGTGCAAGGTATCCAAGAAGGTCAACAGAAGCAGCGGAGAGCCTTCAGGGCAGCTGAAGATAGACCATCTGAACCAGCTGATGTTGGGCCTGTTTGAAGTCTGATGTCCCACTGAGTGTGTGTGTGTGTGTGTGTGTTTCCAGCTGTTTCGCGAGGTTGGTAAAGGTCCTAAAGGTGTAGATGGAAATACATAATATGTATCTTCTATATATCATATACATGTTACTACACAATTATATGACGTGTTGATGTATATAATATATATATATATATACACAATGCACCTAAGCCGCACCTAGACTATGTATATTTGAATGTCTTTATGATATGTACTGATGATTATCAATGATGATTAGTGGTGTTGCATAGTCAGAAGCAGGTCCCGGTATCACTATCAGATCAGAATAAAGCAATTTCTTGAAAATCCTACTAGGGAGATAGGACACCACACTCATTCTGTTTCATGGATAGCGTTGCTTTAAGTTGTCTCTTTCTCTGCAGGAGCATCATCAGTGGGAAATCAATTTGCACTCATGCATCAGAGGCGCATGAACAAACACTGTTTCAATGTGGGTTTGTCCATTAATGGGGTACGCCCCGTAAAAAAAATGACAAGCATAGATTAGGCTTAAATCGGTACCATTCTATTCTACTGGTAGTGCCATAGGTATGCCGAGATCAAATGCCATAGATTTATAGAGATAAGCCACAAGATTTTGGTAGTACCCGATTCTTTCGCAAAACCCGGATAGATCAACCGTGCTTTGGGGTTCCTCCAAAGCAGGTGGACCGACAGCAGTGCTATACTGATGATGATGAAGTCATATCTTTGTCTTCACCACAATTTCACGACAATTTCCAAGCTAGATCTCAAAGCACTGCTGTATTTTCTGGTCTTGTCCTGTCAGTCAGTGGAACTTAAGTGAGACTTGCAGATCGTTTGGGCTTGCACTCTGCAGGTGAAACCAACCCAACGACCGACGTGGCCTTGCCAAGCATAGAGCTAGGTAGGTCCACGGGGCACCGGCCGCGCAACAGTTCTGTCGGCAAAAAGTAATTGCGGATGGAGGTGTTTTCTGCAAATTTGTACGTCTCACAAGATCCTAAAATATCTAAAATGAGTTACCCCTAAAACACCTTGAAACACACTTTTTGGATATTCGATACCTTTAGACTTCATTTGGAATGGTCCCCCGTAGAAAGGGAACTGACGTGCACAAGGAATGATTTGTGCTTTTTGCCAAGATGGGACCAAAGCCAACTGGGGACTCCAGCCTCACACCAGTGCGGCTGGTTCAGTTGGACATGGTCTAGGTTGGAGATCCTGCTGCAGGATGTCCATCAATTCTACTTCGCCTGTTCTTGCATTACTCTCTCGCACTCTCTAGCAATGTATGTATATATATATACACATATGAGAGGGGCTTGTTGCCAGCGCTGAAAAGTAGGCTTTTCTAGTGTTCCTGTATCCTTTGGGCAATGATCATAATCTGATAAGATACACTTATATTTACACTTTAATCCATATACTACATTATTCTATATTATTCGATATTATTCTATCTTATTTAATTACATTTGATATATGTACTGTACTGTGCTGTACTGTAATCTAATGTAATGTCATGTCATATACATATATACAGATATCGGTATGTCCCAAAGAATCTGCCATTTTTCAGGGCCCTTGTTGGGCATGTCCAGGACTTGGCTGTGTCCTTGGCCCACAAAGCAGCGCAAGCAGAAGCAGAGGAGGCCGCCAAAGTCAAGGCCACGAAAAGTGCCGAACAACAGGCAGTTGCTGGGCAGCAACACATCAGCTACAATAATAGTAGATAGAAAAGGAGAACAGTATATACTTTGCTACTGTAGGAATTTACTTTTTTCGATCTTTTCTTTGGGGGAGTGCTTGTTTTGTGAGCATTCTCCGGTGATGTAATGTTGTTTTACATTGTTTTACTATCAGATGTAGTGTGTTAATGGGAATATAGTGAGATATAAACCTAACCATAATATATACGTATATATACACACCATAGACAACGAATGCAAAGCCTGACGGTGGTGTGTTCCTTAGCCCCAGAAATCACCCCATTTTCGCGTGGAAAAAAAACAGCGCTGAGGTGGAAAAAGCCAAGGCCATGGTCACTGCTGGAGCAGATTCCACCGAGGCGAAGGGGTGCTGCCGGTTACTGGTATGAGGATAGATAGATAGGATAGGAAGATAGATAGTGTAGGTAAAGAATAGGATAGGAGGAGAGGAGAGAAGAGGATGGGATAGATAGACACTAGATTTACATGTGTATATATATATACACATATACATACAGATACGTGCCATGGTCAAAACATGGGATGGTTTCCCATATGGTTGAATGGTCATCAATCCATCAACAGGGATGTATACACCCATTAGGAGGATTCGCAATATACGATGGATGACCATAGATCATACATATACCATGTTTTGACTCTAGATTATATATATATACATATATATACATATATATACATATATATACATATATATATATACACACATATATATATAGATATATATAGTATATATACATATACATATGCATATTATATATATATATGTACGCATATAAATCTATTTAGATATTCACATATATTTGTGTATATATATATATACCTGTATATATGTACATTTATACATACATATACATATATATATATATTAGGATGTTGATAAACAGATGTAACCAAATTTTGTTTGATCATGATAAATTACATTGGGAGATATTAGATTCTACGATACCAGGCATCAATACATAGAAGTATCATAGCACTGTCATTGCCATTTTGACTTCCCCACTGGCAAAAAGGCTGAAATGAACATCCATCCAGTGACAAAGAAGGAAATTCAGAATCTGTTGGAAGACTCTAGAGTTCAGGAAGTGTCCAAACAATGGCAAGAGCAGAATAACAAACGAACATGTTGAAATCGTGCTGTGGTTCAGAGAAACGATTGCATCATCATATTTCAAAACATGGATTCTCTAGTGGCAAAGGATTGCGAGATGTGATTATATACGTGTATTGTGATGTCAATGCCAAATGTATCCAAATGTTGTTTGATGCCAACTTTTTTGTGCGTGAAGTTACAAGTTGACAATCCCGCATTCGGCCTTAATGAGATTGTTGATGGGTCATGGGCCTGTTTGTGGATCGGGCATACCAGCAAATATAGCTATTTTACAGGAAACTTGATAATTGACGATCACATTTCAGGTACGCTAATTTCAGCCAGACCTTGAATTGAATAGATACATCATACATATCTACATATATCTACAGATCTACAGATCTACATATACACATATATACATGTTCACATATCTACATATCTACTGTACATATCAATTGGACGAGTGGAGGTTTGCATCTTTCTATGTGGATTCTCAAGAGGGTCACCTTTTCCGCCAGACAGTCATGAAGCACCTCGGTGTCGACCCCAGTCGCCGACAACAGCAGTAGTGATGTTTGTTCAGGGAAAATGTTCATGTTCCTGATGATAATCTTGATGAAAATATAAACATAAATAAATGTTGAAACAATCCACAATCAGCTGCTTTCTTACAGGAGTTTTTGTGAAAAGGTTCTTTGGGCTTGTTTGGGCTTGTTTGGGCTTGTTTGGGCTTGTTTGGGCTTGTTTGGGCTTGTTTGGGCTTGTTGGGGGCCGGGTTGGTTCCACTCAGTGTCATTGAGTATTGAGATTTGCGTTGCGTACCCAGACTCGGCCAATGCCCAGGTGCTTTCTGAGGATCAATGCAGCATTGATCTCAAAAAAAGGGCGAAGCGCCCCCGTGCGTTGGCTACCCAAGACACCACCCACGACATCCCATGACTCGTTGTTGGTTTCAATTGCTTTTGTTCATTTTAATCCCATCTTCAGACAACTATCCCAAGCGGAATATATTTTGGATGGTGTGAAACCACCAGCCAAAGAACTTAGCAAAAGAATAGTCCAGGTTATTTGAAAATAGAACCAACCTGTGCTGAGAATCTGACCTCCAAGTTTTTAGGCTGGTTGGTGGTTTAGACATTGATTGTTTCCAGTCCAGTACGAATTAGGAGTTACCATGGAACGTTACGGCTGACAATAAGACAAGACAACTCTGGTGCATATATTATACAACTCGGCCATTTATATGTAGAAAATTGATGAACAATGTAAAATTGAATATATATGATATATATATATATCATATATATATATATTTATATATCATATATATATATCATATATATATATGTGATATATATATATATCATATATATATATATCATATATATATATGTGATATATATATATATAATATATATATATATCATATATATATATATATATATGATATATATATATATATATCATATATATATATATATATATATCATATATATATATCATATATATATGATATATCATATATATATATCATATATATATCATATATATATATCATATATATATATATATCATATATATACATATCACATATATATATATATATATGTATTACTATATATACATAGATAGATAGTAGATAGATAAATATCATACTATTTGTAATCCCTGCAAATCCATCTCGTTTCCTCATTCCTGTGCCCTGGCTGCCGCCCTGCCTTTTCTTGGCTAAAAAAGCCCTGGTTTCAACGTAGTGTGCTGTCCCAGGCTTTCTGGGGTTTGGAAAGGACCTGGTGCCCCCCAATTAGCTCAGTTGGTTTACAACAAAATACAACAAGGTTACCTAGGGTTTATGGATGTTTATGGTGGATATGTCAAGAATATGTTCTATAGTTGGGGTTGTGAACCTATTGACACTTGAAGGGCCTGGCTTGTGGATGATTAGCGGAGGCTGGCGACCTTTGAGTTTCAGAATCATTTGGCCAGATTGTAGGGATGTCATCAAACAACCTCAGACGATGGAACGAAATCATCTGGAGTGGTGGGGTATCAAGTTGGCCTTATTTTTTTGGGCAAATCCAGATAATGCTTTGAGGACCGGCAAGAACAAGTGGATTATGTCATACTACTTCAATATGTGCCTACCATTTTTGCAGGGCATTTAGAGCCGCTGAATGACAATTTTCACGCCATGTCCACCAGGAACTGATCTTCCAGATCCTATTTTGGGGGCTCCATCTTAAATTTTGTGTTTTGTTTTTCTCCAATGGATTTCCTGGGATGTTGCGGCAACCCTCCAGCCACGGCCGCCTCGATCTCAGGGACAGCCGAGCCAATGGCTTTTCCAGCCATGGCTCGATGTATCTTCATAGCAGCAGCAGTTGGATCGCCAAGGGGATGGTGAAGCCTGGGGCAACCGGAATTGTGACCCCCGCAACAGACGTTTGGCAATTCTTGATGGTGAAAATGATGAAACGATGCAGCACTGAATGTTGGGGTATCAGTTTTTTCAAAGGCAAAACCGTATACTGAACGTTTGACTTTGAACATATGAGGGAAGTTTTCATGCAGAAAAGTTCTTGGAAGAGAAAGAAGCTAAAGACTTCTCAGGCACCTGATTGGCTTGACATTTTTGAGGCAAAACACATATTGAGTTTGCCAGTCTTCGGAAGGTCTATGGAGACACCCCACTTGTAGGCGAAGAACTGCAAGTTCGAAAGATGACCGAATGATGCCAAATCTACGGCTACATTGTAAACCTAATTGTTGAAGTATCATTACTTCCACATCTATTCACCCAGCCGTCCCAAAAGTGTTTTCACCCATCCCCAAGGTCCAAGCTTCATTTCTAAGGTCGTGTGTGCCACCTGCTCCAAACTTGGCCATCACAAAGGATTTTTGGCCCGGAGTCTCAAGGGGGAAGCAAGTCCGACAGGTGTCCTTGCCACAGGGGGTCAATGTCTGGAGTAGAACATGGTGAAACCGATGACCATCTGGCTGGTGGCATTGATTTTGTTTATCTTTTTCAGGATTTTTGGGACGAACATTGATGAACATCCACTTCACTGATACATTTTTTTGGACCATATGGCTCAACCAGCGACCTTCCGAAGGGTGATGTTGGACAGGCCTCCCATGACGTCCGTCCTCACCGAAACAGCCACATCCAACACTCGTACCTCGGCACCCGGGGGTGGTTCCCGCCAGAGACGAGCGGCAACGGCAATTGTTGAAGGCTTAATTAGTAATTTTGACCTTGGATGACTTGGATGATTTCATCTGATTCGATACTCAAAGCCAGCCACGCGAATCCGTTGCTACCCCATTCGTGCCCGAAATCTCAACATTTGTGACCTGCGCTCTTTGGAAGTTTGAAAAGAGGATTCTCTAACTTGGCTATGGGTCAAAGTTGGGGTATACCCAAGAATGGATGATGGTTCGTACACAAGAATGACCAAAATGTGTGGTCCCCTGGGTCTCGATTTTTTGACTCATACATGACTCATACCCATTTCTGCACACTGTGTGTTGCCATAGCATTTCGTGCCTGTGTATTCTATTGCAATTGAACTGTATTGATCGGGATTGTATAGCATAGGATTGAATTGCGTTGTTTGGGTGCCAGAGATACCATTTTCCATGGGATTTGATGCCATTTGAAAATCGCCTGAACTTTCTCTTCAGGTTGTGGATCTTATCGTCTCCTGGATATGCCATTCATAGCTGTATCATCATCCCCAAATACTCCTAAATGCTCCGTTCATGGGATATTTGCCCACACCTTCACCATGATCTGTATCCATAGGTATGGTATGGTAATGTATGGTAGGTTGTATTGTATAATATTGTATATATGTATATTTGATATATATAGGTATGTATATATATATATGTATATACGGGTATATCATCCCTCATGTATCATGTACATTCGTAGGAAAACCATGGAAAACCGAGCCGGGGCTTTCTGCGGTGTTGGACACCCCCCAGGCAGAGTTCCTCAACGGACGCTGAAGACGTGGAGGTTCACCTGCTGCGCAGTGGCGCCTTGGCTGATTCCATGGGAACATGACATGATGAACCCGTGGAAAGAAAGGAACTCCATATGACACCACACCATAGTTTCAGACAGACCCAAATAATCCCAAATATCATCAAGTATCATCAAATTTGTAGATGCAATATGATGCAATATGGATATAGATGGCCATTATGGTTGAGTTTAATAAGTTAAGTTTACTACTCATGTCCGTTGGCTCGTGAACGAAGTGACCTTGGTTCATGAAGTCCTTCTGCCCCTGCCGAGGTGACAACTCAGTTCGGAGACCCAATGGCAGAACCAGTTCTCTGTACCGACACCAGAAATGCGGAGTTCATGGGATCTGAAGCAACAAAAATTTGGCTGAACATCTCAACAGGGTCTGTTATGTAATGCTTGTTACATCTCCGGTTTTCTGGATTCTAGAGATTACCTTCAGCTAGGTGTTGCAGATACATCTTACCATATCTTATCCCAAAATCTGTGACAGCGTCTTATTTGGGTATGGCTCAAAATTATTAACCCTATAGTTGGTTGGTTTATGTTAATCTACCATTAAAAATGACCATTTTTGGTACCATAATTTTGAGCCATAGCCATTTCACCATCCCCAACCAACATCAACCGACTTTCATCAGATCCGTCGAGGCGGAGACCCAGGGCGCCTCCGAGTCCACGCACGTCCGGAGGACGGTGCACCAGCGGTGGTTCCAGCAAACTTCACCAGACACGTGAGGATGTGTAGTATCAACATTGTATCAACAATGTATCAATGCGGTTACCCTCTGGTAAACTACCATAACTATATGGGAAATCACCATTTTTTATGGGAAAATCCACTTTAAATCACCATTTTCAATAGCTACGTTCAATTACCAAAGGGTAAAACATGTTAAAACCTCCGGAGGTGCAGATGCGCTGCTGCGGTGGTTGAAGACATTTTCTTTGTCCATCAGGATTTGTTCCCAAGACCTCGCCAGGACGACTCAGGAGCATCGACAACGACGGCAAAGGACCGGGCCAGACATCAAATTGGGGATGTGGCAACTACTGGATACCCAACCCCAACAAAAATTAGGGGCCAAGTATGGGAAAGTGAAAACAAACCTAAACTGACTCAGTAGCTGGTGGATTTGCTGTCGACCTTGAGAGCCAGGGCCGAGCTTCAGATCCATGATGTGCCAGTGTCTATGGACTTACACCACACAGGATGCTAGGAGGAGGCAGTACCGCAAAACTAGTGTAAGTTACAATTTAGTAAGTATCGAAGAACTGCCCCACAGATTTCAGCAGTTGGAAATCCATCAAGGATTTTTTAGGGCACAGTTCGCACAGTGTTTATTTTTGGAGGGCCATTTATTTAGGGTTTTTTTCTTTTAGTTTAGGGATTTTTTTTGATTTCTTCCTGCCTCCTGTACTGCTTTTCCTGCTTTTCCTGCTTTTCCCGCTTTTCCCGCTTTTCCTGCTTTTCCTGCTTTTTGCTTTTTGTTGCTTTTCCATGCTTTTCCTGCTTTTTTTGCTTTTTTGCTTTTCTGCTTTTTCGCTTTTCTTGCTTTTGCTTTTTTGCTTTTTTGCTTTTCCTGCTTTTTTGCTTTTTTTTGTTGCTTTTCCTGCTTTTCCTTTTTTTGCTTGTTTGCTTTTCCTGCTTTTTGCTTCTTTTTGGCTTCTCTGCTTTTTTGCTTTTCCTGCTTTTGCTTTTTTGTTTTTTTTCCATTTCCTGCTTTTGTTTTTTTTTGCTTGTTCCCTGCCTCTTTGCTTTTTGTTATTGAAATCAAAGCTTGCACAATTGCAAATACATGTAATCATTTGCATACNTTTTTTTTGCTTGTTCCCTGCCTCTTTGCTTTTTGTTATTGAAATCAAAGCTTGCACAATTGCAAATACATGTAATCATTTGCATACACATTTCTGACTATTTATTTGCGCAAATCCAACAACAACAGACATAACAACAACAANTCAAAGCTTGCACAATTGCAAATACATGTAATCATTTGCATACACATTTCTGACTATTTATTTGCGCAAATCCAACAACAACAGACATAACAACAACAAACTTAACAACAACAAATTTGACAACAACAACCCAACAACAACAACAGCAACAACAACAACAACAACCATGACAACAACCATGACAACAATAAACACAACAACAACAACAACAACAACAACAACAACAAGAACAACAAGAACAACAAGAACAACAAGAACAACAAGAACAACAAGAACAACAAGAACAACAAGA
>BGPT01000684.1:185757-199238 GCA_003297045.1 Symbiodinium sp. clade C Y103
ACCCTAAACCAACCCTAAATAAAACCTAAACCAAACCCTGAAGATATCTTAAACCAGCACTATGATAACATCCCATGAAACTTTTACAGCCAACGCAGTCCTGTCTCAAGCTACATTCTNGAGTATCATGAAAAATTCAATGAAAACCATGGAAAATAAATGAAAACAATGGAAAAATCAATGAAAACCATGAAAAAATCAATGAAAACCATGGAAAAATCAATGAAAACCATGGAAAAATCAATGAAAACCATGGAAAAATCAATGAAAACCANAATCAATGAAAACCATGAAAAAATCAATGAAAACCATGGAAAAATCAATGAAAACCATGGAAAAATCAATGAAAACCATGGAAAAATCAATGAAAACCATGGAAAAAGCAATGAACCACATTGAAAACAAAGATGAAGAGCGCACATGAGAGATTTTAGCTCCAAAATGTAGCAAATTGCAGTTTTAGCTCTAAAATGCAGCAAATAGCAAGGAAGAGTGCCCCAAACTGAAAAACAAAAAAAAATCCAAAAAAAAAACAAAAAAAATCCAAAAAAAATCTGCACCCATAACTGGGAAATGGGGATATATGTCAATATGTTTATATGATGATATATATATATATATATATATATATATAGATACATGTGTACCAAGGTTTGGTTCATGGGTGTTGGCATCGTGACCTCAGCCAACATCCTAGCATAGACCTTAGGGGCGCGGCCTTGGATGGTTTGCCGCTGCCTCGCATCACTCGTGTGGCTTGGTTTTTGCTGGAGCATTTGCAGCAGATCTGAAGAGGGCCGGCGCTTGCGTGCAAAGCGCCAAAGGTGCAGGGACGACATCCGCATAGCTGCTCTGAAACCTCTTGGGAAAAGGATCAGACAAACTTTGAGGAGGAAAATCCGATTTTTGGCCAATCACCATTCCTTTCAAGTTACACAGATCCCTTTTTCCATCAGAAGTGTGCTGAACATGACGTGGCATTGCCAAGCCTGCAGAGTGAACAATTCAGATCGTCAGGATCGTTGCAATCGGTGCAACGAACACTGGTCGAAAGTATGGGTTCAACCCAAAAAGCGCTCACGGAGCAAAAGTCAATCCAAGGCTCAGTACAAGGGTCAAGGCGAACAAGGGGATCAGAAGGAGGATTGGAGCATTTTTCCCCGTACAGTCCCATGGGTGCCGACAACTCCCTCAGCCCGCATGGCGAGAAGAGTGGAAGCAGGGGATGGAGCTGGTGTCAAAGAGCCCTCAGGTGCCCAGACAATAGTTCCTCCAGCTTCCTCACCATCGGAGATTCCCTTGACAGCCGAAGAAGAACGAGTACTGGAGCATTTGGATGCAATTCAGAAAATGGGTCATTCCCTCACCGACAGTATGCTGAAACAGCAGGAGGAGCTGAAGGCCAGACAGCAAGCAGCTACAGCGGTGCGATCCATCACGCATGGGCATCTCAACAAATTGAACAAGGTGAGAGCTCAAACCAATGCGGCTCACAAGAGAGTAGCAGATCTCGATCGAGAGTGGGCTATCTTCATCGAGAATACGATCAAGAAGGTGAAAGAGCATGCAGCACTTTTTCAGACTTGTCGTGCAGATCTTCTAGAAGCCTACAATGCCAAGTTGGCGGAACTGCATCAACTCAAGCAGGAAATGAGTGTTGTCACACGCAGCATGTTCGAACAGCCGCAGATGACTCCAGATTTGTCAGAACCTCCGGATGTGGCACAGCAGCTCCAAGAGCTACAAGAAGTGATAGACGTGGACAGCCAAGTTGGTCACGTGGATCTGACAGAGGACATGGAGGACGACGAGATGACCGAAGAGATGAACACATCCGGCAGAAGGTTGGCATTGAAACAGCCCAAAGCTTTCAGAGGAGCATCATCTCCGCTGAAGGTGGCCAACCAGAATCTCAAAGTGAAAGCCAAGGAAAAGGAGAAAGGGGAAGGGGAGAAGCATGCTCAGTAGCCCTACAGGACAGAGGTGTTGCTGGTTACTTCTTCAATTCTGTTGCTCCTGGCGTTGGTGGAGATTCCTTTCTGAAGCAAGCTTTGAATGGTGTCAAACATTTGTGGGTTAATGTCTACACTTGGAATGGGCAGTTTCGGAAAAGGGAACTACACGATGAATCAGGGTTTGACTTTCTGCTATGTGGTTCAGCAGGTGGACACCCTCAAGATTTATATGCAGATGATGGTGACAATCAGGTCGCTAGACCATGTGATGCTTTGTCAACCAGAATTTCGGACTTGCGAGTCGAGAAGGACGATGACGCCTCCAACGATGCAGCAATCCGACAGTGTGATTTGCGAAACAATCTATTTCATGACATCAATTTGCTGGAGTTTGAGCCGCTGTTTACAGCAGGATCCTTCACTGATGATGTGAGTGATTTCAATGTAGATGATGCAAACTTTGAAGATGGTGCTGCAGTTTCTGATGAACTAGGTCTTCCAAAGATTGTTGAATGTGCGAGCGCGGGAGGGGATAACGTGGATCCCTCCTGGCTCAGCAAGTCTGAGAGAAGATCAGTCCAGTTTGCAGACACTATACAAGTACATCTTTTCTTTGAAGAATTGAATTTCGAAACAGACATGGACCAACATGTATCGCACGAGACACTACGTCAATTTTGGCATTTGGATGGGCAAGTCACCAATTGGTCAGAAATGATTCGAGTTCTCTGTGGTCAAAGTCGACGAATGATGGCTGGAGGTACCAATTCTGGAGTTTCACCATGTGAGCATGTGAGTGCTTTACATGAACCTCCAGGGTCCAACTCAAGACCTCTAGCATCAACTGTGAGCATGAACAGTGAGAGCACAGCGTGGTGGTGGGAAGATATGCGTTGTCTGGTGCAGGAACAGACGGCCAATCGACCGGTGTTTGTCCCCACATGGTTTGTGTCTCCTGGAAGATATCCCATTTGCTTGCAGTACAAAAAGATCAAAATCGAATCTTCCGATGACTTTCGCAGTTTCAGAAGACGATGTTTATTTGCATGGCAGGACTTCCTTGATGATCAACAAGTTGAGTTTCACATTGTTGAAGGACGACCACCTGGATCTCCTACCATATCCAAGCATGTGATCATGGTACAAGGAAAGCTTCCCAACAGCAATTTTGTCTTATTTCATGGGGTGTCATTACCAGCTCTACGACGAACAAGAGCGGTTTTGTTTGACCAGGACATTACTGTCAGAGATTTCTTTGTCGAAGCTCATTTTCCTGAGGCATGCAGACAAATGCAGGCAAGATGTTTTCTGCGGTTTGGTCAGAGCAATGATGAACACTTCCTTGAAGATTGGCAAATTTGTGACCTCCCGGTGGCAGTCTATGGGGAAGGCGACCTACGATTGATACAAGATGATGATGGTGACTCTATAGCAAGTGAAATCGATGGAGAGTCAGCCTCCACGGAATGTCCGGATTCTGATTCTGGAGAAGATGTTGATGTATGGGACATTCAATCTGCATTTTCAGTCGACACTGGGGTTCTTTCTGGTGATGTCACTGAGCGAGATGGATATGCACCGTCATGGTGGCAAGCTGTCAATCGACAACATTTACACAATGATGGTGTGAGTGGTGATGAGTCCTTTCTCATGTCAGGGCAACCTGTCATGCATCAACTGGATGTAGACAATCCTTATCCTTGGGAAGGGGATGGACTGGAGGAACCAGAAGGACTGGTCTTTGTTGAAGATGTCAACATTGCATTTGCAGAAGATCATGAAACTCATGTGGAAGAATACATTGAGATGGTTCTACAGGAAGCTCCCAATCCGGAACAACAGTGGGTGGCAATCACGTTCGGATTGGGTCTTACAGACCTGGGACGCAGGGACACTACGTTCACACCGACTGATCTTCCTGGTTTGCTTGGCAAAATGCATGAACTATGGGCAGACTTTGCAGCATATGCGGATTTGACAGTCTATTACGTATTCTGGTGAACGGTCATTGGTGTTGCTGGTGGTGGTAGAATCTCCAGATGATTTAGATGCTGATGTCAGGGTGGTTTTGGTGCAAGAGCGTGGAGTTTCAGGGACACGTTTTAGAACACATCCCTATGGCGCCAGGATTACCACAGCCATCACCCAAAGACAAGTACTGGCGCAATTGAACCTTCACCATCAATGTTTTCCATGTACGATGAGAGAGTGCAGTGTCCGTATTGCTTTGACCTCGATGGTGAACAATGAACCTCTGGATTTCGAACATGGAGCGAATTGCTGTGTTTGGCTGGGTGACATTCCACAAGCAGTGCAAGATGCCTATGTCTTCATAGCAGATGTGGAAAGCTTCTACTTGCAAGTTCAATCCATGCGGGAACACAGACCTGACTTGGAATCTGTGACATGCAGGCTACATGGAGTGTCTCCTTCCAATAGACCGTTGGGTGCCAGAGACATTCAGATCCGTGTGGAGGATCTACAAGAGCAATCCTGGATTGAGCAGATGAGACAATTATGGCCGTTTGAAAGTCACCATGCTCCAATTACAATCTGTGCAGCTGCCACCTTAGACTTTTTGGAGTTCGAAGCGGTTGATTTTTTTTTTGCCATTGACTATGGCTCGCAAGATGGAACCACGATTCTGGTCCAGCAGCAGATTGTGGCCGTCAATGAAGGAAACAACAAGAACGCTGCTGAATGGTGGGCAATTGTGGTGCCTGGATTTGGCTGAACCACCCTTTTGGATCACCTTTGCTCACACTCAAAGCATCCGCCCTCATGCCAAGATCAATGGAATCCGGATTGATGATGTGCGTAGAGCTTGGCAAAATGGTGATTATGTGCACATACGTTTCATGGTTTGGGAGGTCCACCACATATTGTCTATGTTACTACGTGCTGGGAACATGTTTGAGGTGGAACCAGAGACAACTTCTTTCTTGCAAAAGGGTGTCCAAACAAATCATGCAGGAACTCGCATGACAGATAGTCACACGCATGCTGGTCATCTTCCAGTCCTCGCCGCTCACCCCTGAAAGTGCTGAGGAAGTGGTGAAAGATGGCGGAAACACGCGCAATCCGTGACAGCCCCAGAAAGGTTTAGTCCGACGAAGCACCCTGCCCCACAAAGAACACTGGAGTCCGTCATTACTTACACTATTTTGACCCCGCCGATGAGGTTCCTACTTCGCTGGGTGCCGACTTCCTGAGCCGAGCCCCTTCGTAATATTTGAGCTCTTGAGTCAATCGGGTCGTGACATGTGGACACACATGCACACACATATACATGCATACAGGCATACATACATGCATACATACACACATACATATACATATACATACATACATACATACATGCATGCATACATACATACATACATACATACATCCATGCATGCATGCATGCATGCATCCATACATCCATCCATCCATCCGTGCATGCATGCATGCATGCATGCATGCAAACATCCATCCATCCATCCATCCATGCATACATACATACATACATCCATCCATCCATCCATCCATCCATCCATGCATACATCCATCCATCCATCCATCCATCCATCCATCCATGCATACATACATACATACATGCATGCACACATACATGCATACATGCATGCATGCATACAGGCATGCATGCATACAGGCATACATACATACATACATTCATACATACATACATACATGCATGCATGCATGCATGCATACAGGCATACATGCATACAGGCATACATACATACATGCATGCATACGTGCCGGCATACACATACATACATGCATACATACATACATGCGTGCATGCATGCATACACACGGACATACATACATACATGCATGCATGCATGCATGCATGCATGCATGCATGCATACATATATGCATACATGCATACAGGCATACATGCATGCATACATACATACATGCATGCATATATGCCGGCATACACATACATACATGCATGCATGCATGCATGCATGCATACATACATACATACATACATACATGTGTGCATGCATGCATACATACGGACATACATATATACATGCATGCATACATACATGCATGCATACATACATACATGCATACATGCATACAGACATACATGCATGCATGCATACATACATACATGCATGCATACATGCCGGCATGCACATACATACATGCATACATACATGCATGCATGCATGCATACATGCATGCATACATGCATACAGACGTACATACATGCATGCATACATACGGACATACATACATATATATACACACATGCATGCATACATACATGCATACAGACATACATACATGCATGCATGCATACATGCATACATGCATGCATACATGCATACAGACATACATACATACACTCATGCATACATACACTCATGCATACATACGTACATACATACATGCATACAGACATACATACATACATGCCTTGGCAAAACAGAAGTCAAAAAGTTAACAAGAATCAGCTTCAAGCAAGACAACTGGCAAAAAGAGAAGTGAGATTGCGGTGGGGTCGCATCCGATTTGGTCCAGCAGTGTCAATGCATTGTGTGCCAAGTGGTCATGCGACTAACCGCCCAGGTGTTGGTCAATAGTGGGTAGTTTCAACGATGTTTAATTTTTGTGCATGCGCTCCTTGTGTTTTGATCATCAGGTGAGTCGGCTGCCGCCTGGCCCTGCCATTAAGTGGCACCTGCGCGGGTTCGTAAACTGACGTGAAAAGAGTGTTTGCGAACCCTTGTGTTGGCTAATGGAATTGATGTAAGAATCGCAACGCAATGGAACCCAAAACAAACTATATCACATATATATGTACATATTGTATTATCATTGGTACTGCCATTGAAAACGCGAGGTCAGAAGATTTCAAGGACAAGGACCGCCATGTCACAGAGAGGATCATTCCAAACCATCAAAATCGAATAGATTATAGCTACAGCATGGATTAGCTAGTAACATCTAACGGTTCAAAACTATTCATAACCAACTCCAGTATCTGCGGGATTGAATGTGGATTCAGGACGAAATGCACAGAAGGGCAGACACAGAAGCAGAAGTGTTTTCCAAAGTGCGACCATGTGCTACATGGTCAAATGCTCTGACTGTTGTGTTTTTGCTTGCGCCCTTCTGGTGAGGATGCCAAAAGCATCGTGGACGACTATTGGGAGGATTTCATTGCTGAGAAGCAGTGGAAGAAGGCGGGACTGAAAGGACTGGAAGGCTTGCGGTTTCTGGAGTTAGCCTTGCCAATGTTTTTCGGCTATCAAGCCTGACAGTCTCAATTTTCAGAAGATGCAGTGAACTTCAGCATTTGTCCCATTTTCCGTCAGGTTTGCAAGGTTTCAGCACAGACGTCCACACCATCTTTTCTGGCACATGCGGCTTATGTTTCATGTTGATTCGTGTTGCACATGACGCTGCAGAACTCTTCTCTGCCTTCCATTACGGACACTTCGTATCTTGGCTGAACCTTGGAATTCGGATTTTAGTAAGTCGCCATGATGAGCCACTTGAACTGGCCGCTTTATTCTTGCAGCAAGTCCAATAACACCACGGGTTGTATCTTGTCAAGTTGACTCGAGTGCTTTCCCTCGCAGTTGGCGTGATTTTGGCAAGGCTGTTTGGCGAGACAGCGCCCTCTCCAGAGGCTTGTCGCATTGTCACTTGTCAAGCTGTGTTGTAAGCCTCTTTCCACGAAGGACCGCGTCGACAATGTGGTGGCTGCATTCTTGATGAAGGCCAGGGATGCCAAGTAATTTAGATTCAGTGGCTGATGCGATTGCAAACAGAGAACAACAGAGATAGCACCTTAGGAACAAGCACGCCCTTTCGATGTTGCCAGGGTATTGAATAGCAGCCTCACGGTTGAATCGTCTCAGGAGAACAACCGCCGCTACCAATCAAGCGGTAAACCGTTGCAAGCATACACTGCATACATTGCACACGCACATATATTTTTACCTGCTTCGATGCATTCCACACAGGCGAACAGACATACAAACAAACAGACGCATGCGCACATACAGACGTGCTTGCACATGCACCACCAAAGCTGTGCGTGGCACTTGGGGTTTGGGTTGCCAGCCCTCCCTGTTTCACAATCTCTACCGACTAAAGACACCAAACAGACAACTTGTGTCCGGATTATCGACCCGTGGCATTCCAATAATTCAAACAAATTGTGTCCACCTCACTGCAGTTCGTCAAAGCTAGCAACATTTGTTGCGCAATATCTAGCTTTCGTTCTTCACTCTCCCGGGATTCAAGCATACATCAGTGCGCACACATACACATACATATGCACACATGCACGCTACACCTACCTATCAAGCGAGCACTGGGATGCACTGGGATTTAGTTCAGTTTTCCTGTTAATTGCTGGGGTGATCTTGGGTGTGTGTTTGGATTCATTACTGGTGTGCCTGCTTGCGCCTGCAACAGGTTCAAGAGAAGAACAAAGAAGAGGAGGACGCTTATCTCAACTGATCTCTATTTTTTTTTGCTCCGCAAGTTTGCAGTATTTTTTGCTGGTGAACTGTTAGGTGCGGTTGCTTTGGGATCCCTTCAACGCAGACTTGAACGAATCAGAAGTGTTTTGGGCCTCCAAACTTATGCAACGTTTAGGCATGCCCCAGCCAAGGCACCAGGATATCAAACAATGGATTTCGAAGCTTTCTCCTCATAAATCTTAAACTTCAAAATTGATCAGGTTCCTTCTGAACTTTACGCGGACTATTGTAATTACACAATTTTATTTCGAAGCTTCCCCCTAACAATCAAATCCAAAACAGTAGTTTAAAACATCACAACGGCGCAAAAAATCCCGATCCAGTCCTGTTTTTACCGCGCGGTATAGCAACCGGTGTCCTGCGCGGCTGTGGTTTTCCAATCATGTTCTTTGGCTCCAGGTTGGACGGCTGCACGTTCGTGCCCACATCTACGATGTATCGAAGGCACAGTGTCAAGTCAACTAGGGCACCCCAGAGCACATGATATGTGGTGCAGAGTGGTCTTCGTTTATTACGCGTTGATCTGGTTGGTGCTTGGCCTTTCATTGCGAGGAGCCCGCTGTCCAGAAGCTAAACCAGGCGCGGGCAGGTGATAATGGATTGGAAATCTTGAAACACATGAAGGGTTGTCTTGGATGGGAAAGGCCTTGAGAAAAAGACATTTCAGCATGCAGCAAGCAAGGATCCAGCATGTTGTGACAAGATATGACAAGATGCAACGCTGGAAAGGTTCTTGCACTATGCATACTTATGCGCATGTTGCATGGGATGGGCGGCCATAGTCTTGGCATTGCAGTTTCTTTCAAGGTCCTAGCTCCTGATCTGTTCAAGCTGGGTGGCATCTTCCATGTGGGCATTGAGGCTTGGAAATGGGTCGTGGTCTGGCTGCGCACTGGCAGGGAATACCGTAAGTTTTAATGCTGCCCTTTGATGGCATGCGGGAGAGCTGACATGGATGTCCTCCCGCATCACCAGCGGTGCAGATTGGGAACTTAGGAATGTCTGTAGAGACACCTCATGTCTGGAAAAGAGATTGAAAGACGAAGTACAAGAGTGGCGCCCGAATTTTGACTATGTCGCCAGACCGATGTCGTCAAAGCAATTGTACTTTCTCATTCTTTTCAGTGGGCATCGCAGATGGGGTGACATCAGCTCCTGGTACCACTGGGATGGTCGGGTGATGCCGATAGCAGTGGATCTAGCTGTGAGTGCCACTTGTGGCGATGTGCTCAACTGCGAGCCATGGCTGAGCCTCATCCGTGCTCAGCGGGTCATTGGAGCACACGGTGGTCCTCCTTGCGAGACATTTAGTGTTGCTCGATGGAGGGATATCCCAGGTGAGTGCTGTCCACAACCCCTTCGGGACTCTGAGTTCCCATGGGGACGTCTCTACTTGACATTGAGGGAAGTACTTCAGTGCCACACAGGCACGGAGCTGATGCTTGTGACCATGCGAATCTTGTTGGAAGTGTATTCAGCAAGTGGATCGGTGTCGTTAGAACATCCCCGTGGAGATGTATGTGACGACCGAAAATGGTGCATTAGGCTTTCAAGCTTTGTGAAGTGGATGCTGTTGAGTGCTGATATCAGCACATGTACATTCCTGCAGGGGCCGCTTGGACAAGTGGCTCCAAAGCCTACAACAATGATGACTGGAAGGTTGTCAACCTTTGCCAGTCTCATTTTCAACAACTATCAGCGAAATTGGAAACCCACAATGTACTTGGATGGCAAGGATGAATCAGGCTGGAAGACGGCACGTGCCAAGGTGTATCCGCCACTTCTCTCCAGAATCATCTTTCAGGCTCATATGAATCATGCAGTTACAGTTCAGAGGGAAGACACTGGTGAAATCCCAGAGGAGGTGGTGCCATTGATCAATGAACTTTCTGCGATCCATGATCCCTATTTGAGCGATGCCTTCAAGGACATGCAGAGCGATTTTCATTTCACCAATGCAGTACAGACACATGTTGCCACCTAGTATGCGGCTAAAAGGTCGAACGGAACGGTGAGCAGCAAATTAGAGAGTGGACCAGCATTGGCTGCATTCGTGCTTTTGCCAGTGCTTTGCAAGCAGGCGGCAGGATTGCCTCGAGCATAGTGGAATGAAATAAACATGTGTACCATAGGAGTATCAATACCATCCACTGGTCGGAAGGGAGCAATTTGGTGTTATAGTTGTATCCATATGGAGGTTTCCTAAAATGGGGGGATACCCCTAGTTTTCATCCACTTTTCAATGATGTTCATGGATTTTCTATTACAAAACATCCAGCTATTGGGATACCACCATTTATGGGAAAATCCCCATTTAGCCACTGATCAACAGTTATTCACCACTATTAACCGCTATGAACAACTATGAACCATGATTAACCACAAAAAAAGGGAGCGATTTGGAGGGGGTGTATCCATCTTTCCTATAACCGGAGGGTACCCCCAATGCGGCCAGGTGATGAGTCCCCAAGGCTTTGGCTCTTTGATGCAAGATACATGGGAATCTCAGCTTTTAAACCTGGGAGTCGAAGAAACACGGAGGATGTGTGGGTGTACAAATGGAAAAACTTGGGAAAACTAAGAAACACATGGAAAAACATTGAAAACTAAGAACAATTCTAACATATGTATAGATATGTTTTGGGATGTTTGTCCAGGGTGATTTTACCAGCAACGCATGGATTTTAATCAGGATAATGGTCTAATCAACACGAATGGTTCTTGTTATCTTGGTGGGGTGACCGAAGTCCAAGTGTCCCCTATTGGTTTGTATTTTCAGCTTGGAGTAGCCTGGGCGCACATCATTAATTCAAACATCAAATACTGTAAATAGTTTCGGTGTGCAATCAGAAGCAATGGGAAGTCTACCTGTATGATGAGGCGATGTTAAGCCTGGGGTGATTTGATCATTCTGAAGGAATTTGGCAAATCCCTATGCACATATCTGGTCATCTGGTCACTGGTCAGAACTTACATACACATAACTCCTTGCAACTGGGAAACATCCTTGACATACCCCAGCTACTTACCTTGAATTGATCATTGCAGGAAGCCGTGACCAAGTCCGTACTCTTCACGTAGCGCAGTTTTCTCTGCATGTAGGCAGAAGCAGTCAGCGACAGAAATCAATATATGGCAATATAGGGTACCTACGTAGCCTCGCGATTTCGCTTTCAAACATGGGCATTTATCCCATATTTTTTTCCATTTTTTTAGATGTCTTTAGCAGTACCTATGTTTATCACAATCTTCTGTGTCATCAACCAACTTTCCCAATCTGTACTGATAAATCTGATAAATCCCCATTTTTTGTTGGTTGATTTTGGGTGAACCCCCTATGGACTGAATGGATGGGATCTGCCGCTGGGTCGCTCAGGGGACGATCTCCGCAAGCAGTTCGAGCGCCGTCAGAAAGCCGACGCCCAGCGCCGCGGAGCGACCGCGGCTCCACCCTCGGAGCCAGTGACGTGGACGGGTGATGCGGAGCGTTCCGTGACCAAGCTGCACGTGGTGGCACCGTTACAGGGGGCCCCTGGACCCTCCAAGGTCCAATAAGACTTGGGAGTTTGGTGTATTTGACCTCATGCTATATTTGCATTGTTGCTTCTTTGGTGAGGATAATGAGCGCCTAATGGGGCTGTAGTTTCATCTGAGTAAGTAGATTGGTTCTCCTCAGTTATAAGTGGATTAATCATGATTGACTCTGGGATGTAACCTACTACTGGGATGAGCCATCGAGTAGTTGCTGAGAATTCCAGGCTTGCGGCTTGCCAATCTTGTTTAAACTCATTTAAACTCCTATGTTTGGAACCCAATCCTGCCAAATTTGGTGGTTCCACTTCGATGCAGTTTCTTCTCAAAAGAAAGACATACGTTTTGTTTGCTAGAGAATGTCCGCTTTTTTGGTGGATGGACCGCCAATTCTTAGGTCATGGTTTCCTGAAATGGGCGACCGCAAATCATTATCCAAATTTGTGGTCATTTTTTGATAAGTGGAAGCCAATGATTGAGAGGGATACCTTAATTTTTGAAGTACCCCCAGCTATTGATAGTGAATCATGAACAATATCTATATATGCATATAAATCAAATCATATTATATCCCAACGATCTCTCCATTATATCCCCAAATAAATGGGCGTATCTAAAAATAGGGTGTACCCGGTATACCCCCAAATGTCCATTCTACTATATATTTGCATTGTAGTGCGGAACATGGTGCTAAACAAGCAGCTTCTGGGGTACCATATTTTCGGACACACTCAAATATTCATATAGATCCAACAATAAATGCATAATACATCCAAGTACTGGACAATGCTGTGTTTGATGTAAATCCAGATAATTTCATCATATATATATATATATACAATTATATACATATATTCCTATTTCATTGTTATGTAGGTAAGTGTTATAAGTTATATTCCCATTGTGTTCCCATGATGTTGCCAACTAAATCCAACTACCTAGACAGCCCATGATTTTGGTACTCCTACCATATTTTGTTTTGGGGGTACAAATTGTTGTATATAAATGGTTGTATATTCTATTATATAATTGTCCTGCCATATCTAAATGCACAGAAGATACAACCAATACAACCAACTATAGATTGATTGTTGTAATTCTCATGATATTCTCATTATAATCAATTGAGACAATTATTAAAGGGAGGGGGGTGTTGTGAGCGCCAAATTTTTGCATATCTAATTTCTGAAAAAAATACTAAACCCTCTTCTTTCCAAAACCCAACATTGCTGCTTCTGCAATAAAAACAACCATTGTGCATTCTCAATAGCTCNTATTACAGTATGGTTTTGAAAAGAGTGTAAACTTACTGTCAAAGGGCCCTTCAAACCTGGCAAAACCTTTGTCGATAAAGTGGCACATTCATTGATACACGTGTTTTACATTTGAAAGAGCAGATTCTTGTTTGTAAAGTGTGCAGCATTCCTGTAAGAAAGTGTAGCAAGAGCCTACTGTAGATTCCATTGATGATGC